>VZRH01006015.1:822063-889143 GCA_013397555.1 Urocynchramus pylzowi
GCCGGCCGCATGGCTCACCCCCTCCCCACCCAGACACAGCTGGGCAAGGGAGGTCAGCTGTGTTCCCCCGGTGGACCCAAAGGGGAAGTTCCCCTGGGCATGCTCTGCTTTTTAACCCCTGTGTGTTCTCAGAGGCGTATCCAGGTCCCCAGTGGCCACACCAGGTGCCAATATTCACATCTGGCCACTGATTGCTTTGACCACTACTTTCCCAAAAACTTCCTTCCTTGTCAAACCACCACAATAAACCAGGAGTGACATAGAGGAATTATACAGATGCAGATTAGCTTCCATTTTGCTGTATGCACAGCACTGAAATCTTAACCCATCAACTCGGAATGTCACTCCAGTAGCTGTGTGTGCTGCAAATATGAAGAACTATCCCCTGAGATTAGCTCAGTTGGTCAGAGCCTGGTGCTAACAACACCAAGGCTGCAGGTTTGATGCCCATATGGGCAATTCACTTAAGAGTTGGACTTGATGATCCTTCTGGGTCCCTTTCAACTCAGACTATTCTGTGATTCTGTGAACTGCTATAAGGCTTGGCAGTTAAGTAAAAATAGATGCATTGAACATATAATAGATAAGGAATAGATATGTTCTAGATATTCTCCTTCTGGAGTCACACTGGTATTACAGTCACAAAAACTTTTGTTTTTCTGGTCAGCCTAATGGGTCATGGCTGGCTTGCTCTGTCAGTAAGAAAAAAAAGTAGCAAGGAAGTAATAGCACAAACTGACACAAGATGTTCAAATCTGAGCAGAGCAGGAAATGGGAAATGGAAAAATCACTGCTCCCTATCTGAGTCCTTTTGCACATGCAGCAGCTAAGAGGCAACCACTTCCACCTGCAGAAAGGCATGTCCAATTTTGGGAAAAAGAGAATGAGGGAGAGCCAAGAGAGTGTCCAGGGTTTTACTGCATGAAGCTGGAAAACAATTCCCCTGAGGAAACACCTGAAAGTCCAGGGGATTTGCTGACACATATGGAGTACTGCATCTCCCTTGAGGATGAAAGGAAAGTAAAAGAACCAGAACAGGATAACAAAGCACACCATTTTGAAGAAGCTGTGTGTGCTTAGTTGTATGTTTCCTGGCTGGAAGGAGGAGATGTTGCAGAATGATGATTCTTCCCCTATGGCAAATGGCTCAATTGATGAACAGAAGAAATGAAATAAATCATAAGACAAAACCAAAGAAATACAAATTACTTGCTTCTAGTCCTAGAAGAGCACAAATCCTGTCTGCAGGGTAAGTGCATCATTCTGCACACCTGTATTACAAAGCCTGGCTAGTAGCATCATGCCCTGGAAAGAAGATGGCACCATGAGGTGGAAGTGGCTTATTCCCTGTTTGCCAGACAAGGAGCCTTCTCAGCCATCACTGCAGAAGCTGCACATACCACCCATACTACTTGGAGCTAAACAAGCTCAGTTCCACTCTTGGAGTGGAAGTGTCTTTAAGAAACTGAGTCTTACCCATGTTTTAATCTCCTTCACAGAGAAATTAACATCTTTGAATTATTAAAGCCAGAATACAGTGTCTGGAAGAGAGAGAAAACTCACAACTTCACGTTTACTGGGTTGTGAAGGTATTATCCTGATGAAGTCATGCAAGTTTGAATAAAAAAAAAAAGAGGGGAGGAGTGAGAATTACAAAGACACATGGGAATCTGTCAGGCCCAGAAATCCTACTAACTTCAAACTGAGGGCAACAGCAGGAAGGTGGGAGAGGAATTCTCTGCCATGAATGGTAGATCTAAAGTACTAACCTGAAAATCTGAGACAAGACAAGCAGATTGAAGGTAATTACATTCCAGGACTTTCAGAAGCTGAAGATAGAGTCTCATAGCCATTGCACTAATTTGGTAGTTACAGATCCCTGAACTGTATCTTTTTATCAGATAAGGCTGTAACTCACCATACAGATAACCTTCATAACACAGCAGAATCAACATTTAACAATTCAATCTTTTGTGTCGCCTCCAGGGTCACTTTATCTAGTAAGTATAAAGGTGAGGAAATAGGTCAGTACACTTCTGAAGGTGCTGGTTCTCTTAACTTTGTAGATACTGCATGAGTCTTCCTCAATTATCAATAGGCAAGAAGAGGACTTTGAAAACTCAATATTACCCATGAGCCTAGCTCAGCAAAACAAGGCACAAATGCAGAGAGTAACCCATATGCTTAATGCCAGCTGCCAGAGTTGCTGTTCTTTACAAGTGGCCTTAGTGTGATGACAGGTCCTTGAAGGAGAATACAGCCCATTTCACTATGGTACATTCACAGGATACCATGTCATCTCCTGCATGTATGTTTAAGTTTCATTGCTGGGGACGCCTTTCATGCTTAAATTCAAGAGGCAAAAAAGACTTTGGGGAAGAAATCACGCATCAGTCATTAATTTTTCCCATGAACAATAGAGCAAATTAAATAAATGTGTGAAATAATAATAAGCAAATCATTACATTTGCCCCAGACAAAAGGAAAAGGGTAAAATAAAAAGCATATAATGTAGTGAAACATCACAAAACACTCTATGCTTTAAGAATCAGTTCAGAATAAATGCAGGAAACAGTATTTAAAAATTAAAAGAACCAAGAAGAAATACATCAAATATTACTGGTCAGCAGTGGTTGCTGTGCAAATTTATCATTTTTGTCTGAGCACAAATAACTAGTATGTTCATACTCTAAGAATGGGAAAAGATAGAAATTGGACTATTTCTGGTGATGTTAGACTCAGCTATGTGGCTCACTCTTGCCATCCTAGACACCTCTGAGGTGTGTCTAACATTAAATGTAAGAAGCAGTAACATCAGTAAAAGTTTAAAGTCAATAAAGCAGCTGAATAACCTCCTCCAGTTATCTTGGGCAATTGTGATAGTCCTAACAAATATTGTTTTATAATAGAAAAAGAAAGCTTATGTTCACTTTTAGAAATCATAATAAAATGTACCTGATACTCACAAGAACACATACACAGAGATATGAAGAAACTAAATTACTTACTCTATGCATTAAGCAACAGCCAACGTTTCCAAACAAGTGTAGGGTGGAAAGCACATGCACAGTTTTTGGGGAGGAGAATCAGCTTTGCAAACCTGAATAATGAGCCATAGGGAAACAGTCACAACAGTCTGAAGATGGAGTCTTCCTAAAGCCATGAGCATAAAAGTAGCCAGTATCCAACTTACACTCACCTCCTGATTATGTCCCATGCATGTGGAGAAATCTCATTGTTGGTTTGGATGATCTCTTCTCCATTTCTGGATAGCAAGAGTCCTCCAGCATTGGGGTGGAGCTGCAGACCCCAGCCATCCTTAGCCCAAATCCTCTTATGCTCAGGAATCCACATTTCCCACAGCTCATCTTTAAGATGAATCACATGCATGCATACCCCTGCTTCTATTTGTCTTTAAGAAAAAAAAATAAAATAGGGAAGATGAGGTTTCTACAGGACATTTCAATCCACCTCTTCTCACTGAGCAGTCTCTTCTGTATTGTAGGATCTGAGAACATGGTCAGAATTATTCTTCCTGCTAGAGATACAAGCTATAATATATACCTCTATCCACATATTTTGAACCTTTTACACATGTTTACAAGGATGATCACAAATTTATATCCATTTATAAAGACCTTCATAGTAGGGATGTGGGGTGGTGGTTAAACATAAATGCCTCAAAATGTGTTCTCTTAAGAAGGCCTGGTCCCTCAACCTTTAATCTAGCAAAGCACCGTTTATTTTAAATAAAGGAAGTGGTGGGGCACACCTGAACCCTTTTTTAACTTCTGAAGGTAAAGTGCAAGCAGTGGAGTGGTTAGTCAAAAAAATGAATTGAATATACAACTTAAATATTAAAAAAAAAGAAAGAAAACACAACAATAGCAACAAAAATAACCCCAATTTTCATCCAAACTGGGAGCAGGCAGTTCAGGAAGCAAACAAGACAGCAGCTAGCATGTTATCAGAGCAAGGAAATCAGCAACAAAGATCAAAATGCTGTCCCAGCATACTAATGTTGACAATGTCTCTAAGTCCCAGTGCTCAAAAAGACCACAGCAGTAATCTTGGTGAAACACATCCAATCAGCAGCAGTTTACTAGCAGGGTGCAACAGGAAACCCTCACATTTATCAGCTCTGCTCCCTCATCAGTGTATGCACTCCGTAGAAGCTAGAACTGTGTTAATTTATCAGCAAATCAGAAACAGAATAAAAATGCGACTTTTGTCTTCTTTTGAGTCATTTATTTCCTTCGTTCCTTTATTTTTTTTTTAACCTCCATGATAAAATGAAAATATTTGTAGCTTGAAATTCTGGAAAGCAAGTGAAGAAAAAGACAAATCCAGATTGAACTTGTTAAGTACAAGTATAGGCCCTGTTTAAACAATCAGTCCAGTAGGACAGACATTCTGACCTGTGAAGTCCTCTCATCTGCCTGAAGATCTGCTCACAACAATCATATTGGGGGACCTTTGCAGCATCTCTCTGAAATGCAGTCTCCATATTACCTTTTATTCATGCAGTAAATGAAAAGTTGTTTTCAGAGCAGACAGGGTGATTTCTCCCCTGAGAAGTTCTCACTTGCAGAAGTGAAATGCAGTATATGGGGAAAATAGATCATATGGAATGTAGGTGTGTTCATGGATTCATTGCTTCTATCCCAACTATCAGGCTGTTTTACTTATTGCAAGCTCTGACCTTGGGCTAGTACATGTTACCATCCCACCACAGAAGTGGAAACCATACACCATCTCATCAAGTTTATTTGATGAAATTGTGAAAGTTGAAAAGGAAAGGCATCTAATCAGAGGGACATTGAAGCTGAGACAAAAGATATACAAAGTACTTCACCAAAGCCAGGAGAATTAATGTGCTTTCTGCACCTGAGGAGACGCGGTGCTCAGTGCAGTTCCGCCGGTACGTGTCAGTGTGCAGCAGTGGTTATTACCACACAAACAGCACTGCTAGATAGCTCTGAGCCATGCAAAGGACAGCATCCAGCTGAAACCAGAGGAGATGGCACTGTGCAATGCTCACACGCTGGATAAACAGCACTTGGTTTACACGCAAGGCTGCAGAGCTGCGCTAGTTCTGCAGTGAACAAATGGTCAGGGTATTGCTCCAAAGCCTCTGCCCTGGAGCCCATGTCCTTAACGTTGTGGTGGGTCTCTGTTAACTCAAAGGGAAAGGTGTCATCTGCAGAGCCAGCAGCACCTGCTTCTGCAGAAGCACATCAGGGTGTTTGCTGGAAATCTTTTCTTCAAGAGAAGAGTGATCTAACCTTTCTTATGGGTCATATCCAAATCAAAGCACAGGCTAAGATGACATGTTCAGAATAGAAAGTGAAAGCAGAAGGAAGTAAAGCATGACTTCTCTCTGTATTTATCCCAAAGCCAGAAATCAAAGTTGTTGTTTGTGCCATCATTATGTAATATTTAAGTTACAAGACAGCACTGTTTTTCCCTCTAGTTTCTCACTTTTTTGCAAAGCTAAGTAAAATATATATATTTATTTAATTTTTACATCACTTTTAAATGCTTGTTATAAAAGTCCTCTTCATAAACTAACTTTCTAGAGCATTTTTTATTTCTGCTTTGAACCAAGGAAGAAATCTACCAAGTCAGCTCCTTGTATCTCAGAGAACTATTGCAAGATCTGTGTAGAGAATATGTGAAAAGCAACATGCCAACATTTGTTCTGTTTGAGCATACTGTACCTGAAGCCATACTTAGAGGTCCTGAAGAAAGAAAGAAAGAAAGAAAGAAAGAAAGAAAGAAAGAAAGAAAGAAAGAAAGAAAGAAAGAAAGAAAGAGAAGATCAGCTGTCAAGAACAAATCAACAAAAAGTAGATATAAATCAAACTGGTGTGCTGAACATATGCCTGAATAGTTTGTCTATGATGATATCACAAAGATAAAGAATGAATAGTTAATTCCTTTAATCCTAGTCTTAAAAGTGGCTGTGGTAGGACAGTAACTACACACAAAACAAAAGGTCCTTGTGATAAAGTTATGCTCCTAAATACAGACCATTGAGTCAATCAATGTTTACTTAAGTATTTGTCGTCTAAAGCAGGAGCAGAGAAAACCATCAACATAACCAAAAGCTTGTGACACCAATTTGCATCCAGTTCCATGTGCGTGTTTTATTTATTTTCAATCAGGATCAATCAGGAAGGAAAATAATCAATGAAGTCGCACTTGTGAGTGGTATTTGGCCATCTGGGGGCCCCAGTTTCTCTCGGCCTGCATTGGAGGCAAGGAAAAAAAAATTTTTCAAGAGCACGGAGGAGCTCCATATGGTTGAGATCAAAGGTGTTGCTGGGTGCATGGTTCTGCTTTATTGCCAGGCACTGCTGTTAATTAGAAAACAAGATCAGAGGCAGTATTAAAATCCAATTAAATTGATATGAACAGATTGCCAAGTGATGTTCACTAATGTATAATTGAGCACCATGCAAATTTCGGTGGCTGCCTTTTGTTTTTTCTCCCCTCACTCTGGAATGAATGATGAAGCTATGAAGTTTTTCCTCATTGTAAAAGATAAACAAGTTAATGCACTGATCTAGGGGGTATTGCTTCAGTGATTGATGAAAATGAGAGTGGAATATTAACGTGTGACTTTTTGGGGGTCTTCTATTATAATCTTATTTTGTTCGTCATTCTTTTATTGTTGTTGTTTTTGTTATTCTTGTTATGGTAGTATCCAAGTACATGCTCAGATCCTTCATCATTCCATCATTTCACACACAGAAAAACTTCCTTTGGAGCTGGAGATTTGATTCAAACAATTACAAAACCATGAATATTTCAAGTGACAGGCCTGCTACTGCTGGAAATTAACTTTCCAAGAACTATATGGACTTTATACCGTATATCTTTGTTTAGAATCCACAGCTTCTATTAAATTTAATTACTTCCCTGTGCAGCTTTATATTGAGGGCGACTTCAAAACGAGGGCAGCAGCTATTAAATTTAATTACTTTCCCCTGCGGCTTGCATAGTAAAGGTGCATGGTTAAGGTGCAGTTACTAAACGAGGGTAGCTTCTAAACAAAGATATACAATATTTATACCATATATATTTCCTTTCCTCTACCCATCTGTCTTTAATATATACATTTTTTGTGTGCATCTGTGCATATAATGCAGGTATGTGGCTAAGTGAAATTATTAAATGCAAAAAAAAAAACTTTTAAACTAAACTGTATAATACCCTGACTGCATTTCTGTTTCTTTTACTCTTTGAATGCCTCACATTCAAATTCACAATTCTCATAGATTTCAATGTGACCAGTCTTAATACAGAACAAAATACCAGGATGTAAAATTAATTGAAAAAGCTGAAGTCTTTTGGAAAGAATCCATTTTTGGGTAGAGCTTACCCAAAGGAATAAGTGGGGACAACTGTCACCCTTGCAAACCTGATATGTTAATATCATTGTGTTGTATCTGATCTATCATTTGCTAACTGTGAAGATACATTGATGCAAATGCTGGTTTTGAAAACAGGATCAAAGGTAACACATAAAAGAACAATAAATTGACCAAGGCAGTGTCTGACATGGTGTTCATGAGGTATCTGTGAAGCTTTCAGAAACTGTTTAAATTCTATTAAAAGAAGAACACATTTAATCAAATAATGTTAGTCATACTTGTGAGCAGGTTCACAGAACGGCTGGTGCAGCTGTGCTTGCCGAGGGATATGAAGTTGTGTTTGTGTCACCTGTGCTCCCAGTGCAGGGAGCACCATGCAAGTGATGTGCTGGGTGTAGGGAGAGGGGAGGGTGGGCACCAAACAGCTCAGGGTCTCACCTCCTCGTTCCATTGCAGATAAACTCCAAGAGGTGTTAGGCTGTCAATACAAACTCATCACAGTGTGCCCCATACCACTTTCACTTAATGCACCCACCTCCTTCTCAAAGCAGAGAGCAGTGTAGGAGTCTGTGTAGCATCTCTATCTTAGAACTTCATGAAATTCTTTGGAAGAAATTCATACAAAATATTGCAAACTCTGTTACAGTAAAGCAAATGAAGAAGCTGTGATATGTTTTATGCATTTCCAAAATTATTTTCAAGAACCTCATGCCAACCCATCAATAGTGGAATAGGAAATGGTACTTAGAACTTCCTGAAGTTTCTGCCCAAACATTTTAAAAGTAGCTTTATGGAAACAGGAAAGTTATACAGCTCACTACTTATTCCCAAGTAAAAAATGTGCTTTTAAATCAAGAACTGGAATTACGATCAGAACAAAACATATGTTTAATATTCTTTATGCAAGCATAAAGAATATTGTTTTGCTACTTGTTTTGCTACAAGTTTTTAAAAATCAAAAGGGCCTTAAAAAACAGGAAAAAAAATTAAGGAAAGACTTTATTTTTTCCATATTTTTTTTCAAAAATTTTAGGAATATAAAATGAGAAAGGAAAGACATTTTCCTTAGATTAGTATTACTGTTTTGGGGGATTGAGGATTTCTCTTTGTCCTTCCTTTCCATTTTGCTTATCACTTTTTCTGTTTCTCTTTCTTCAGATAAAGTGTGTGGAAAGAAATAAAGGAAAAAGTGTCACTGGGAGGAAGAAACTATTGCTATGAAAAATGGTTTTTAAATCTGTAATGGTTTTTTCCAGCAAAAATACAATACCTGAGAATATTGCACCAAAAATATAAAGGAGTAAATTAATAAGAAAACCCTTATAATGTATACTAACCACTTTTGTGTTTCTGCTTTATTGTTGTAGAGTGCTCCTGTAGAAATCATCGAGACATCTCAATGAAAAATTATTGCTTTAAGATTTCCTTGCCTAACAGAGAGTTTTGGTTAAATTGCTAGTCGGTCATGCTAGAGGAACCATAACTTATTCCCTGCCAAATGCCTAAGTCCAGTACAAGGACTTTATTGAGAAATTGATTTTGCTAGTAACCAGCAAGGGAGATGAATCCCAGTCCTGAACTAGACACACTGTGGGCTTCCTCTTTGTAGGTTAGGAGCTAGAGAACAATGCAAAGAAAGTAAGAGTTTTGTCTGAGAGCACTTTTCCTCTCTTCTGTCCTTTGGGAAAAGACCTCTTTAATTATTTACTGTCTGTTTATACAGCTTTGGGTCCTTGGATCCTCATTGTGATGTCAAAGAATTCTGTAATAAAGAAAAAGAGAAAAAAGAATCAAGAGGAGAAGGAGCAATTAGTGGAAGAAAGACAATGAAACATGTTACTCAAGAAAAGTGATCATCAATTTCCCCACCGTTATATTAATGTGGTGTCTGAGACACCAAATTTCCTTCCAAGGCCTGCAGAAGGAGATGACAGCTGTTACAGATGTGTGATGCTCTTGCAGCAAGTCTATGCTACTGGTTGTAATTTAGTCATAGTGGTGCTGTGGTCACAGAGGTTAACCCAGTTAACTCATTTCAAATTAGCTGAGTCTTTCTGCATAGCATGGCTCTGAGCAGTGAACACTACCCTGGAGGAGCATTTCTGCATGTGAAAACATGTACAAATGTGGACCTTTTGAAAGAGACCACTGAATTTTATAATGATGAGGGGAAAGAGAGCTGGGGAGATCACATGCCTAGCTGTGGTAAAAGAAAATTAACATTTGCAGTGATAACAACTCTAATTCCTTGCATCTAGACAACAGGATTTGTTATATCATCATATTATATGATCCCAGGTCTATTAAGTAAAAGTCTATATGCTGATTCAAATGTGCTCTGAATGCTCTTCCATTTTCAAACAGTAGCAAGATGTGTTTTCTGGCTGTGTGAAGATACTGGCATTGATCTGACTTTTTTTTTTTTTTTCCCCACTGAGTGAAGCAGCTAGATACAGGGAAAGACTTTGTTCTGTTGTATGTCCCTCCATCTCTAGGGTCAAATGTAGAGAATATTCTTAAAGAACACCAGAGTGAAAATAAAGATCGTTTCTTCATAACTAGTCAACATGGCAATTAGTGTAGGTACAATGGACAAGATCTTTGTCACTTTTTTAGTGCAAGTGCTTCCCTTTTAACTCTATACTTCATTGTCATCCAAGCTTTACATATTGGATGACAAGGATAAATTATTACTACTCTGTCAGTGGCTCTGCTGTGAAGTTTGCCTTTAACAGAAAACTAACTGCTGATCTTTAGACACAAAGCTCAGGAATCTATCAGCAGAGTTCAAAATTAGCTGAGATCTTATGGCCTGAGGCCACCCTGGTAACTAATGGCAATTTTACAATCATTAGTTTTTGCTTGATGGGCCAGTAGTAAGTGGGACCATGATCATGACCCAAATCTAAGAAAAAGGCCTCGAGGCCCAGCTTTTTGTCAGATTATGGCTTTACTTACCTAAGCTGGTTTTATCTTATTACAGTGTGTAAGCTATGGTAAGCTTGATACAGACAGGATGAAAGAAAAGAAATCGACCCTTAGCAGGGTATTAATCACAAGCAGAAGACTGGGAGAAGGGATCTGGGGTATAAATCAGTGCCATTCCTGTTGGTCATTACTTGATGAACTACAGATTTGAATCCAATTTTGCCTTATCATATTCATTTGGAAATGAGTATGTCAAACACAGTAAATAAGGCAAAAGATTTCTATTTTGAAAATATGTTTCCAAGCTGAACACTAGTTTATATATTTTACTCATAGCATGTTTTTAGGAAGTTTACAGAGAAGACAAACTCCTCTAAATAAAAGGAGTCCCAGTCATTACTTCTGGGATGATTTTTAAATTTCCAGCTTATGAATGCATAATGTGCAAACTTCTAAGGAGAAAAAATGACACCTTGCTTTCATTTGTCAGTTGCTTTTCAATTACAAGAAACCAAGAAAAAATTTCTTAGTTGAGACAGTGGGAAAATTTCAATGCTGAAAATTTTCAATTAAAGCAAAATCAGTATCTTTTGTTTGTTATAAGACATCTCAGGAGAGAAACTGATTCCCCAACCATCTCTAATTTTAAAAAATTAACATGACAGAGCATGAGGCTTTAGACAACTGTTTCTGCCCTTCATAGAAAAGAAAAACATCAGGTTTTAAAGGTGTTCATAACTTGTTTCCAAACAGCATTAGTTTCCATATTGCAACTTCCCTTTTAGCTGTTCATGTTTCTGCTAAGCTCAAAAAATCTCAGTTTTACTAACACTTCTCTTTGAAAGTTCCAGGGTTTGGGTGGAGGGACAGATTGACTACTGGAAAGAGTGATGTTGGGGGGGAAACTGACTCCCAGATGATGCATGTAAGAGAATCATAAGCAAGGAAAAGAGTGATGGGACTCATGGGAAATAGTATCTATACAGTACTAGTACAAGAAAGGGGATGGTTATGTTGTATGCGTTCCTACTAGAAAAATACAGGCCAGGGTTACTGGTAAGTAAAGAGAGAGGATAGAAAGTGTGGGCTTTTAGGAATGAGATGCAGTCCTTGTCACTGATCTCATGCACACATTTTTTCTGTAATTTGATTTCTTCAGCTGTAAATAAAATTTAATTCTATCTATTTAATATCCCAGAACTGTAAGAATTAACATTTGCAAAGTGTCATGTCACCCAGGACTATAAGATAGCACAAGTACGGGTTGCTACTGACCCCAAAAGGTAGATATTCAACAGGTATTTTCTCCTTACATACCTAGGCTGAGCCATGCAGTGCTTATCAAACCAAATATTACAGTCTCCTCGTATTTCCCAATCTCAACAAGCTCTTTTCTTTACTCACTTCTTTGTGCTTGCTTTGTCTCATTCTCACTGTTTCAATAGCTTCTGTCTTACTACTAAATTGTAAATTTTGGGGGAGGCCAGGATATTAATTTTGTTCTCTGTTTCTTCAGAACAATAATAATCTGATCTAAAGTTTTCCTAAAGATACAACAAGAACAACAACATTGGTAAAGAGAAGAAGACAAAACTATTTCATTAGCATAACCAGACAAGTAGAAAAATAATCCTGATCATCACAAGGCAAAAGATATGTCATTGTGTCCCTTTTGTGTGAGAAAACTGTACTATTTTTATTTAAACATGTTTGCAATGACAGATAGTTAAAAATATTTCTGACTTGGCAAACCCCAGTGGTATTGTTCATGTGAACTTTGTCCACATTTGGGTGCAATATATTGTTCAAAACTTTCCAAAAAGAGACATCTTCAATAGCCCAGACCCACTATAAAAGCTTCCACCAAGTCAATTGTCAGAAAGAAACAGGCAATGGACACTGTGGCAGCAAGTGTAACCCAAAGTCCTTTTCCTGCCATAATGACACCTAATGGCAAAGTGTTCACATGTAGGAATACAGGAAGTCTGTGAACATGCCTTCTCTAGCAAGTGACCCCAGATTGCTGGAGGGCTGGCACATCAGCTGCAGGTAATCAAATGTGGAGTGCTGAAGTGGGGAAAACTTTGAAACTTTCCTTCTAGAAGTAGTCAAGAGGTCAACAAAGTCACTGATTGATTTGCTGTCCTTAAAATTATCACCTCGTCAAAGTTCTGGTTCTGTAACATCCGTTACTAGACTTTGGTTCATTCTCCTGGAGCTTGTTTGGGTATAAAACCAGTGAACATTTATTTTTGTCACTCACAGAGGAGCTAGGACTGTGAACTCACACAAGAGTGGGTTTATTGAGAAAGAAGTTGCCATTCAAAAGTTGAACTGCGGTTCAACTATTTTGGAGAAACACAAGCAGATGACAGTGCTTTTCTTCATAGTGAATATGCTTGATGGCTATTGCAACAAAACCAAAGATTTATCTAAATGATCATACACGCTCTGGTATCTGGGGGATGAAGTGAGGAAAGAACAAGGATGTCAGGTGAGACAGGTGAAAACATTCATAAGAGGTGATAAATGTTTTCAAACTAATTCTGTGTCATGAATAAAACTACTCACCTGTACTAGAACATTTTCAAGCAATAAATGAGCACAGTGACTGATGCCGAAATCAAAGTGAGGCATCTCTTAGTTACACACCCTACCCACACATTTTGTTGGGTTCAGAAACACCAGCCTGATCTCAGCAGTCTGATCTCAGATCCACTCACCTACTCCCAGCCTTGGAAGGCAGGGCAAAATTGGTAGCTGCTGACTAAGTAAACCATGTGGGAGTATGTCATTGAGACACAGATGGTATTAGTCCTCCTAAACTAATGAGAGCTTGGCAATCACGAGGGGGACAGGAACTGGGGGAGTCGTGGCTAACCCCAAACAGAGAGGTAGCACTCAGCAGTGGATTCCAGGGGAAAGAAACTCAGTTACTGAAGATGGATTTTCTGCATTTTTTTTCTTGTTTGTGGGATTAAGTAATTTGGATTGTTTAAAAAATTTACTGAATCAACTTTTCTTTTTTCAAATGACACAGCTCTTTTAAAAGGAAAGGCACAGTCTGCTGGTGTTGTCAATCTCCCCTAGTTCTGATAAGAGGTAAAAGTCAAAAAGAAGCCAGAACACAATTTGCAGTAGCATCAACTACCAATTTGGCTGCTCCACAGAAGTTGGTGTTTTCACCAACCAACCTTCCTGATATTTCAATAGTTCCCTTTCCTGGACACATTCTGTCCTTTTGATTTTGGGAGGATGGATTTGATCTTGTGATCCAAGTATGGAGTGAGGAACCCACGGTAATTTCTTGGATGTCTGAGGAGGATAGGGCCCATTGCTTTCAGCAGAGCTTAGGTTTCTTTGACTCCAGACTCATTTCCTCATAAAAGCAGACCTGGAGGGATGAGTCAACAGCCATTGAGGGCAGTGGAGAGATTCTCATCAATTTCGTTGGAGGCTTGCCCAGACTCTAATTAAACAACTAAATGGCCTTCCTAACAAGGCTACAAAAAAACCCTAACTAACTGCTTCAGAGATACCTAGAAAATGGAAATGAACAAATTACCTCAGGAAGAGTGGTGGTAATCAGTGATAGGAAAATCTTTGGAGAAGCTTGAAAGTTTTTTTCAAACATTATTTTTAGCAGCCACCCTAGAAATTCCTGACTTTTTTTACATAATTTTGAATTCTGCTCTTGTATTGTTTATCCCTGCAGTTATCTGCTTTCGAATATGGATGAATCTGCTGATTGAAAATTAAATATAAATATCTATGTGCTTTATATATTTAGTAACAAGCACATATACACATATGTACAGTGTATTTGCATTGTTGCCTGGGAACAAAATGCCTATTTTTAGTTAATATCAGGTGATTTTAATTTACAAGAACTACCTTGCCTCTCAGCATTTTAAAGAGCATACACAGAGGCACCTGCATGCTTATAACATTTGATGTATCATTAAATATGCCTTCTCACATTTGGCACATAAACCCTGATAAAGTTTCACCTTTTAACAAAATAAATGACTCAATTAACAAGATGAAAAACAGCAGTGTGGTGGCAGACCCTCTTGGTGGCAAAAAAAAAGGATAAAAAAGAATTATCTCAGCAGGGTGTTAATACAAGGAGCGCCACAACACACAGCAGGCACCTGGTTTGAGTGACAGCCACCCAGCAAAGCTGACAGATTTGTCAGCTTGCTGACCGCTGGCTTGAGTCTCTCACACCACCCTAGGAATAAATTGTTGCTCAGGAATGGCTGGGCAAGCACTCACTTGTCTCTGTTAATCTAATTGAATTTTTTCAAGTTGTTTTCATTTTATCTCTTCCTTTGTGGCAGCATTCATTTCTGGAGCAGCAAATTTTGGCACCCTTAGATGACTAACTTCCTCATAGTGGTTCTATGTTTTGAAGGAAGGTACAGATACAGAAACAGGGCCAAACTCATCCCTCAGCTACCAGGGCTTGAAATGAGGTACAGTTGGGTCTACCACAAGAGAAAGTTGCCTTTTTTAATGGAACTGTAATTTAGGACTTCTGTATTCTCTTTCAAGATAAGATTCTAGCTGGCAGGGAGCCGTGTTCAAGCATTACATATTCACTGTGACCAGAAATGAAGCAGAAAAGAAAACTGGAAAATTGTTATCCCTTTCCTTGAAGTGGACATTAGTCTTCATGCAAATATCTGATGTGCTGTTCAATGGGAAATTAGGAGAGCAATATGAATGCTCATGGAGAAAGCTGGAACTTTGACGCAAGGGCAGTTCAGGATTGTCAGGTATGGAAGACTCTGCCAATCAGCTTAAAGCCTTGCTAAGCAAAGATAGCCTTATTTAAAGAAGAGATAATCAGGAGTTGCACAAAATCAATCTGCTGAATATCACAGTTTCTGAGGTTAGTAGATGCAAAACCACAACTTCTATTGTATAATCAGGCATGTGCCTACATGAATGACATCTTTATAATTGTATGCTGTATCTCTCCATGTGTTGCATATCATTAAGCACCCAGAATATGTGTAATCAGTCTAGATCTAGGAGCTACCATTTACAAAGTTTTTTTCAAGTATGACATACAAAACTAAATATGCTCAGGGTTGACGCAATGCTGATCTCCAAAATGCTACCGGAAAAGGGCAGGTTGCTTCTAATAAATCTATTGAGATATTATATAGCAGTCTTAATGTTGGATCTGCTCTGAGATACTGAATTCTGACCGAAGGAAGATGCATCTAAAATAACTTGATGATAGTTTTCACTTGTGTAAGACAGTTTCACTTGTATCTGTGCATCAAAGAAGCATTAAAACTTCAGTGCTCAAAAGCCTCATTTAATTTCAAATCACAATGCTCCTACTCACATGACAAAACCCTAAGATTAGCTCTTCAGTTCCCGTGAACAAAGAATATCTATTTTCAAGCTGAGCATCTCATATTACCTTGCTACCAAAATGTATTTGTAATATTCCCCAAGAATGGACAAGTCTAGCACTCATTTAACTCAAGGCAAACAGTGTCATGCTATTCTCACCGTTACAGGACTACACACTGGTTTTCATCTTGAATCTGTTGAGATTTTAAAAAGAATAGCTTTTTAACTTCCTTCTGCTTTCAGTGGGGAAGTTCTGCTTTATCTAATGTAACCATTTTCATGAAATCAATATGGTTGTTTGTTGAAGCAGATGATATTAAAACAAAATAAACACATATGAGTCTGACCTTCAGCTACAAGCTTTCACGATAGTTAGAGAGATGATTATTTCTAATATAGATTAGGATTTGCACTGCAAACTGTCAAGAAATGTCAGAATAAATAAAGGTATGCATTATTTTCCTGTCTATTCAATAAACTCTGGGAAAAAAAAAAAAAAGTGTCTTTTATATCCTGAAGTAAATTGGTTTGTATTTGCTTTAACATTCTTATTTCACTGACACCTTCTTTAGAATAAATCTATCTACAAAACATGTGACTAGAGAGTCTGGGAATATTTCCTTAATTTCCATACAGTACATCTTCAAAAGGTATATAATGACATGCAGAATGAATTAAATTTGATAAGTCTTTCTCAGGACTATTTGACAGTAGTACTGAAAAGTAACCTAAAAGTGAAATACGGACAAAAAATGGGTACGTCTAGTTCTAAAAATTGCCAGTTTCCAGCATTGACCTAGAAAATCATTTGGCTCTAGACCTTTAGAATATCTCTTTTCATGCTTCAGACTGGATGATACTGGGAGGAATAACCATTTTGCTTTACTACAGATATACTCTTTTTTCCCTTTTTTAAATTTTAATACTCTGTTTATGGTATCCGTCTTCAGAGAGAAAAAGAGGGATAAAAAAATTTTAAAGAGACAGCATCTCTTTTCTAGGAGGAGACGCACAAATCCAGCTCTAATTACTAAAAATCAGAATTTCATATTGAACTTCATGTGCCTTCTGTGATTTTGAATTAACAGATACAATACTTCTCCCTAATTATCTGCACAAGCTCTTTTTTCCCTTTTTAATAGGTCTGGACAAAGTTTTATGGTAAAGGCAGTTGCATATCAATAGCCCTGAGCAGGAACTGACACAGCACCCTTGGAGTTTGGGGACAGGTGGTCTTAGACAACAAAAGGAGAAAATTTTATTACACAAAAAATGCAGGTATTCCAAAAGTTCATGTGGTACAGAAACATTTTTCAATAATAAAATGTTCTCCTAAGCAAATACTTCCCTTCATAATTTTATTTGCTCTATAATAGATTTAGTGTTCAGAGAAAGCAGCAAGTCCTTTCAGGTTTGTAACACAGTGTCCACAATCAAATGAAGCAACAGGTGAGTGTGGCTTAGGACAGCTAAGCATTTGAAAACACTGCAGAGAATTAATTCAGCATCACGTTTCCTGAGAAAGACTACATCTTAAAGCATAGACCCATGGCAAAGATGACATATTTCAAAAACTCTTTAGTTAGGAGTTGTAAATAAATACATTTTTATATACATTTTCACATACACATTCAAGTAAATTAAGAAAAATTATGTATGTTATTCTGACAGATGTAATGTTCAGTATCCCTATCTAGAAATGTTTTATTGCATACTGAAAAGACACTTGTAATAAAATGTCCTGAAATCTTGGCTCCATTTAATCAAAGGAAAAATTCCTCTTGTCATTATTAATGGACAGCACTCCTTGTACTTATGCAACTCAGAACACTCCTAAGTAAAAGTGCATTAACGTTTAGCTCACCTGTGCAAATGTGAACAAAGAAATAAGGCACAATTCAGCACTGAATCACTACTATCATAGTTATATGTGTGTAGTTTTACATCAAGCTAATTGTTCTCTTCACAGAACATGAATTATTGGAAAACAAAAGATGCTGATATCTGTCTCTGTCTGCCTACGTGGTTCTGTATATTAAAAAACATCAGATCATTGTAGATGACTTTATAGCAGGTATTATTTTATTCACATAAAGTGAAGTCTGTCTGATTTTTCAGGGGGGACTCAGAAAGGCAGCAGAAATATCTTTCATATCTGTTCTTCCTCATTTTGATTAAGTCCTAAAAAATCAATTTGGTGCTTTCCTGTGTTTCAAAACATTTTATTTTCAGGAACATCATTCTGATGTCTCCCTTAGGATACAGAGCCCAGAGCAAGGGGCACAGGCAGGTCACCACAAATACAGAAGGCAGATCAGCTTTGCAATGTCCGGTGAATTACTCTTCAAGGGACCTTTATGCACAAATGGGCCAAAGAAAAAAAAAACCACAAAACTTTTCCAAAACTTGCAGAAACTCAGCCTGTGCAGAAAGGGTAAACTCAATGTGAAAACTGCCACCCATTGTCGATTTCCCAATCTATACTGGTATTAACTGAAGTCTTAAATATCTTGTGATATCACTCAAAATTCTTTGATTTTTGTTCTGCAGAAATTTGGTTGAAAGTTTTGCTTATAAGAAATGCAGCATTCATCCATTGTTATAAGAGTCGAATCATGTTCAGTAACCATGCATTTTTTTTTTCAATTTTGCATGCATGAAAACAGAAATACGAAACAAAAATCAGCACATGGATGAATAAACCCTTAATTTATTAGATTGCTTTTGCTCTGATCAAGGGAATAGCTCAAAGAAAAGAGGTCAGAAGGACTAGTACTGTTAATATGCAATTGATGAAATCCTCAAACACATATTGATCCACTTTATATTACATTTTTAAACCCTTGACTGTGAATATTTCCCAATAAGACAATAACTATAGCAAATATAATTTGATGTTCTTAATCACAGTAGATGATCTTCCCCCTCTAAAATCATCATGCTGGAGATATTTACATCCAATACACAATGTGAATTTGCCATGGATTGCATTTCATACACAGCCCTCTTATTCACATTCGTTTCTTCAAGCATATAATCTCTGTATTTGACACTATCTGTACTAACACATTTTAGTTTTCACACATGGAAACCCCAAACAAACTTTCCCCACAATCTAAATTGTTACAACAAAAAAAGCATAATAATGCATTAGACCTCTACCCCTTGAAAAACCTTCACTGCCTTATTCATTACTTAAAAAGAAAAAGGCAAGTTAACTGTCAGGAGGGTTTTTTTTTTCCTCAGAGCTGTAGAATTTCACAAGGAATTCAATCTACAGGGAGACTTGGGAATAGCTGGTTGCCCAGACAGGCGTGCCTGGGGAAAGTCTTTCTGCTGCTTGTGTTTGACGCAGCTTGAGGCAAAGCAGGTTGTATGGGCCTTGACCCAGCAAGGTCATCATTTTGTGAGCAATTCTGAGGCCTGACATCTGCTGCCTGGCTTTGAGTGCAAACCAGACCCCTCAGCCCAAACACAGCCCCGCCTAAAATAATCCCCCAGCAAGGATCCTAGGCTTCAGAGAAAAGGCTAAATGGCCCTCTTTTTGTCTGGGTGTCCAGGCTTTTTAGTCCTTCCTCGTCACGTAGCAGAGAGTGGAGAACAAAACCATTCCCAGAATGCAGATAAAGGCCATATTCTCACAACTCCACACCATAACTTCTTCACCTCATGTGAGACTCGCATTTACACTCCAGGGGCATGGCTCTGGGAACAAAAAGGGACAGGCATGCAGTAGCTCAGAGAGAGAATTCTCTTCTTCTTAAAATCCATTCAAAATGGTGTCTTTTCCTTCACAGCTTTTGAAAAAAATCCATTGTACTAAATAAGGCATGTGAGGTATATGTGCTATTTAAATATTATTAAGAGTGCATACAAGGAGTGGAAGACCTGATTCTCAGACTTTCTATTTCTCAGAGGGAGAGAACTGAGAAGAACCTGGTGACCCACACAGAGGTGACTCAAAGCCTTGACTGCCACTTGATTTTTGTTTGTATTGGAAGTCTTTCAGTCATTCTGGCAACAGAAAGAAGCTGCCAGAGAGCATCTGATAATAGCCTTCTTACAGGGAATCTCCACAAAGCAAAAGTGATACAAGAACTGTCACTGGCAGGACATTTGGAGTTAAATGTGAGCCTTCCTACAGGACAGGTTATGGCTGTTAGTATCTTTTTCATAGAATCAAGTTAAAGCACTCCTGAAGTAAATCTATTCTCATAATAAAGATCAGGGAAGCTCCTGGATTTTTCCACAACACAAATAAATTTTATCTTCCCTTCACCATCACAGCTCCATGTAGCCCCAACCACAAACTAAAATTAGCTCCAAAACAAAGTGATTCTGAAAAATGTGTTTCTTTTACAATGCAAAACACATTCTGTGTATTCCACTCTGAATATCCAGTGGTCTTTCCTTATGGCAGCTACAATTCTGCATGGCTGCTATAGCACTTGCTGCACCCCTGCAGCAATAATTATCTCTGCCCCAACCTCCTCCCAGCATCTTCCCTTTACTCAAGTAAACACAACACAGAAGGTGGAATGAAGACTATGGTAAATGTGTCCTACTTCTGCCTTGACATGTCTGTATCTGCTTGTCCTCATAGCTCAGAAGAAGAAACAATCAGACAAGCCTCCAGCCAGCCTGGGTCACCCTTACACCCCTCTTCCCAGGGAACCACTTGTTCTTGTGAAACCACAGATCCAGCATCAAACTCACCAGTCACATTCATAAAGCACTGACCTGCCACAGCTGCCTTTTAAATGTGGCAGTGATTGCTAAAAGCATTGGATGAGTAGGAACAGCAACATGGTAGAAGATCATGAGCTTGTGTGAATCTATTTGGTGGCAGGGAATTATCTGAGGTGAAATATCACCAGGAGATCAAAAGCTCAAAATCAATCACAAAAAATTTAGAGAAAAATTGGATAAATTTCTCAATCTCCAAATGCTTAACAGTCTTCAGACAAACCAGTCTTCCAGACAAACAGACTTCCAGCCAAAAATAAAATTATATTGATTCAGATTGACATTGATTACCTTATGGAAAGAATTTTGTAACTAGATGGGTGAAAAACTCAAGGATAAAAAAATTATAGCTCATTATGTGAATTTTTGGATTAGATGTTGTCATGGTACATCAAGGGGAGTTGCATTGCATTCACAATATATGACTAATCCCAAATTTCAGTATTCCTGGTAGTTGCCTTGGGTCTGGTGGGTGCTGCATGCTTAGGTATTTCAGTGATCTGCTATGTGAGATCACACACTAGTAGCAAAATCCAGGCCACTGCTGACATCCAGATACTAACAATGCTCCAGGGCTTTCCCTCTCCCTTCTTGTAGCAAATTATAGTTTACAAAATCACAGAACATGCTAAGTTGGAAGGGCCTTGCAAGGGTCATTGATTCCAGCTCCTGGCCCTGCGCAGGACCATCCTCAAGAGTTACACCATGTGCTTGAGAGTGTTGTCCAAACACTTCTTGAACTCTGTCAGGCTGTGACAGCTTCCTTGGGCAGCCTGTTCCAGTTCCCAGCCACCTCCTGGGTGAAAAACCTTTTTCTAATATCCAAAATAAACATCACCTGACACAACTTCAGGCCATTCCCTCAGGTTCTTACTGAACTTCATACAGCTGGTGATTGCTCTGTCCTTCCCTGTAGGGCTTCCCTGCCTCTGAGGGAGTCAACAGCTCCTCCCAGTTTTGTATCATCTGTGAAGCTGCTTAATATCCTTTCCAGTTCTGAGTCCAAGTCATTAATGAAGATGTTGGGTAAATGGATGAATATGTTTGCCATCATGCCCCATAGATTTGTAGGGATCCAGCTGGAGCAGCAAATCCCACATAAGTTCAGGTTCAGCTGGGAGTTGATCATTCTCACAGTCATGGTCCTCCAGCTCAGGGCTCTAAACCCCCTTGGTCCATCATCTGTGTTGAAGACAGAGGCAAAGAATGCATTAACACCTCTGCTTTGTCCCTGTCCCTGTTTGTGTGGTGACCACCCTCATCCTGTTAAGGGCCAATGTTCTCTTACTGCTGCCTATTGCCATTGGAATATTTGAAAAATCTCTTTTAATTGTCCCCCATGTTTCTGGCAGCTTCAACTCCAGCTGAGCTTTGGCCACACAAATTTTCTCCCCAGAGTGACAAGCAGCATTTCTGTTCTTCCCATGTCACCTGACCTTGCTTCAACTGGGCATATAATGACAAGTATTTGATTGACGAAGGTGTGAGGAGTTAATGACACATTCTGAACTCAACTGCTGCAAGTTCCAGTTGCAGGAACTGAGTACACTATATTCCAGGCTATGGGATGCACTAAGGGGAAATTGGAGCTGCAACGATTTCAGTTTTAAAAAAGAGAGACTTAAATCCCTGAGCTAATAGGAGAATCCATTAACAAAAAACTGTCAGTGAACACTGACCAACATTACCAAGGTACACTGAGAAAATTCAATGTAAAGGAAATAGAGTGCTTATGAATGCCTCTTACTTCCACTATTATGCTACCATGACTGCCGTGACTATATTCCTGAAGTTTCAGGAATATTTATTACTGAGTGCAATCCTCACCAATGCAATAGCTAGTATCTGAAATATGCTTTCAGCTAAGAAAATGCAAATAATAAGATTTGACACATGAAAAATAAACTCCAGGGAGGTTCTTTCCTTAGCTGCTGCTAATTCTGGCTTTCAGTAGAGCTTTTCTTCAGGAAAGAATTTTCTTGAGAGACAAATTAGAAGAGGTATGCTGCGCAGAGAGGACATCATCATCCCATTGAATGTCACAAGAGGGCCTACCAGAGAATCAGTGGGGTATTGGTCTGGAGATGAATGAGCACAATAAGAATAAAAAGAGAGAGAACAAGAAAAGAAGAACAGAGAGCATCTGAGAGATGATGGAAACCTTCACAAAACCAGAATTTCTTTAGCTGACCTATTATTCATTGCAACAAATAACTGTGTTTGGATAGTAATGCTTAATGTTACAAATTTCTTAGTTTTACTCAGAATCTTAAAGATTAGGCAAATAAGCTCATCAGAATGCCCAGGACACCAAAGACTTTCTAAGAATTGCTTAGGAGTTTCTAGGCATCATGTGGGACAATATTTCTTACCCAGAGTACTCTCTACACTGGGTTAGCACACAGCTATTCACTCTCCCTCACATCTGTCCTTTTGGCCTCTTTTCCTGGCAGAAAAATTCAACCTGTCCTCAGATTTGCTAGCACAGGACACAGAGCTCGAATCCTCCCTACTGCTGAATCAGACCCAAACAAGGATCTCTAATTTTGCTCCATAAATATATGTCCTGTCATTTTTATTGAGAACTGTAAATTCCTTTGTCAATATGTATTAGTCTTTGGTAAATTCTCAGGGGAATCAGATCAACAAGATAGAAATTGACAACCAGGATTCCTTCAGTGAAACCATGACAACCCTTCTGGAAGGGTTTACTGGAAATTTACCCCGTAAATTTCTTCCTGCTGGAAGAAATTTACTGGGTAAATTCATTGACCACATTGGTGAGTAGTATATTGAGCTGCCATGCATTTTTGAACTATCTGTAGGTGGATTTTATCTTCTCAAGAAAGATTTCATTTCAGGAAAATTGTTCAATGGTTCCTATAAACAGGCACCTGAATTTAAGTAAAGATAACATCATTATGAACCCCTGCTATTACAAAAGGATTGTCATCCAAAGTGTACATTCAGCACTCTTTAAGTATCCAGTACTCTTTCTATTACTTAAAGCCCTTATGTAGTGTGAGGTTCTGCACTTCATGCACACTGAGACAAACACAGAAGCACAATCACCCTGTATCTGTACAAAGAACTCCAAAAATTACATACTTCCTCTCTTACTCTGCCACCGCCCTTGACTCTTCAAAGTCATTGGTTTTGTTATATAAAAGTAGTGATTTCATTATGAATTAAGTAATTCTCTGTATCATGTTGCTAACTAGGCAGAACCCTTCCAATAAAAGTAAAAATCAAAATCTTCCAGAATTTTATTTTCAATACGTAGACTGCCAACTATGCAAGAAGACCAAGTAATTCTAGATTTTAAATAAAGGACAAATGAGATTTCAATTCACTAAACTTGGAAGTAGGAGCTCACTTAAGAAAAGGTAAGAAAGGGCTCCTAGGATGTATACTGTGCTTTGCTTTTGGAGGCTGGTCAGGAATTTAAGGGACTGATGTGATTGGCCTCAATCCCACTATCTGAGATTGAGAGATAGAGGAATCAAAGAAATGTAGCTGCCATCTACCACTTGTTTTCCCTGCCAGGCCAGGAAACTGTGATAGCAGAACAAACCAAAATTGTTCTTTTTAACATGACAAGTTTCCTAAAATCAGGATATGCAACAGTGTGCCTAAGGGGAAAGAGAAAGAAGAGGAATGCCTAGTCTGACAGAGAATGTTTTCTGAGAATAATGCCTTCCATCCGTTAACACCATTAACTGCCTATTCGTCTTCCTATCTCTTTCCCTAGTCTCCCCAGCAGACCAGACAGGCTTACACCAAGGTAACCCTTTTTTTCCCTGTTCTCTAGAAAGACTGTTCTGTAGAAGTTCCTGGGTAACTTCCTGTTATTCAACACAGATGTAATTCCTACATATCTGCATAACAGGAAGGGCCTTTATACTGTTTAAAGGGTGAAGGAGAGTGTAGGTTCATTATGCAAGTGCTGAACCCTTCTTTCTGTCTTTCAGATGTCACTTGATATAGCTGCAGTAATGTTCAAATTATTTTGTGGCATTGAGGCACTTCTGACTTACTAGTGCTATATGATATTTTGCCTATCTTTTTGGCAGTTACTGGAATGAACATCTTTACTAGTTAAAAAAAAAAAAAAAAGTTGAAGTTGTACTTATGATGTGCTTTTCTCAGATTTGCATCAATAAAAAAAATCTTGCTAAGGTTCTTCTGGAAAAAGTACCCTAATAAGACTTTTGTTTTTAAAAAAACTCACTAAAGATTTGTGCTGATAATAATTATGCACTGATTAATTGGATTAATTTCCTGGATGATCAAAGCATGATAGGTACTTAATAATAAAGCTACAGAATGATGGCTCTCAACAGCCAAATTATGTATTTACTTTCTTAAATCTGGCCCATCTGGCACAGAGAAGTAAATGAGGCCAACACAGAACAGATAAGTTAAGTAAACTGTATTGTGGAGATTCTCTGATCCAGAAGCTGGGACATGGCTTCATAAGACAGATGGGAGAAGATATCAATGAAGAGTAACTAGAGATTTTGGAGTAACCCCTTCTACATACCCTGGGCATATTTACCAGTTGTAATTGCTTCTTCTCAAGATTCGCAGGAAAGGCACAATTTGGAAACAGAAATAGTTGTATTCAGAACTTTCAGTATCTCTCTCCCATGGAATATGTCCACATCCATCACTGGCAATAAATATCCACTCTGTATGACAGAGCACAGCACTGCTGTGAGTCCTATATTTCTAATTAGTCTTTCATATCCTGCTTTTGGCATCTTGAACATTGTCAGGAACAAAAAGATTGGTGACAGTGGGAAAGACAGCCTGGGTGACTGGATCAATCTATAGAGCCACACCTGGATTGTGAAATACCAAACAGCTTCTTGTCTGACAAGCATATTTGTTGGGAAAATAAAAAGGGTTTTTTTGTTTGTTCATTTATTGGAATACTCTTGCCAATTGGCTTTGCATTGCCATCAAATCTATGATGGTATTGCCAGCCAGGAGTCCTGTCAGAATTGCTGTAACAAGGCAAAATATCCACAACAATATGAGAGCCCCACCTTTCTCCTTTCTGTTTTTAGATGCCATCCTTGAACCCAGATCCTGTGCAGTCACTCTCCCAGACATTGCTATAGTCAGTGCTCTTGTCAAGTCAAAATATTCCAGGGACAGATGTGATCCATAGCCTACCTGGGACACTGAAGTGTGCTGCATGATGAGAAGTGGAAAGTATCTTTGACAGACACTCTTCTTTACAAAGAAGCTGAACCTGTCTGTGCTACCACAGAGAGTTATCATCCATTACTTTGACTTCAGGCTAGGAAAAGGTATTTCAATAAGCAGATTGGACATTTGGGGTTAGCAGCAAAGCCGTGTGGGAAAGCATCACATCAGATATCAAAGAACTACAGTGTAACTTCTTTGGAAGATAAATTAATTCCTGTTTCTACAAGAGTGAAAGTCCCCCAGAAATGTTGGCAATGACATCCTTACAAAGGATAGGGTCTTATAGATGCAGATATTTTAATAGTGATGCAAACTGGTTTGTACTGGTATGAATTGCCTATATAGACAAATCTTGATGTCACAAAATGTGTGTGTAAAAAGCAAAATGGGGGGGAAAACCATCGTATTCCAAGATGCATCTTAATTTTAAAAGAAAACAAATGTGTTTGAACAGTTTTTCCTAGTCTGTCAAGGAGTTTCAGACCCTAAAGGTATTTCAGCCTGTTCCCTTTCTCCTTAGGTACAATCACTAATCTTTCTCACTACTTTTTTTCAAAGATGCAACCTACTTACCTACCACATAAAATGCAGAAACTTATATTATCATGGTTCAGCTTTAGAGATTTACATTAGAATCAGTGAACCTTATTTTAGTACAATATATATGGTGAGCAGTACAGAGAGAGAAGACTGGGTTTATTCCCCAGATAAGTCATTTATTTCTTTCCTCAAAGAAAAATCCAATATCCTGAGATCAGATGCATATTGAAGCTTTGGTGGAAGAAAAAAAAAAGAAAAAAAAAGACTTAGGTTGGATTAACATGTTCAAATTGGACACTCACTATCTGTATTCTCTGCAGAACTGGCTCCATACATATTGCTTGCTCTATACTATGTACAAGAGAGGCTTAAACATTTTCCTTGAAGAGATACATGGCCTGAACTTATTTACCAAGAATATAATTTATTAATTCCTTGTATTTCTTTTAATGTCAAAGTTTTATTGTTATATTATCTAATGCATTTATTGACTATGAATTTCAGAGATTCAGGCCATGAATCAGATATATATATTACTAGAAATTCTGTATATGTTCAAATCCCTCAATAAACAGTTTAGAAAACTGCTTGATATTACAGAGGTATTATTTTTATTCTTTTTAATCAATAGTGTCTAAAGATTGTTATAATAATTTTGTTGCAAGGAGATCAGAGAGGAGACTTTAAATTGTCAAAATGGCATTTCTAACTAGTCTTTCTTTTTTCTGCCAACCATCTGCCAAAATATGGAGTTACTCAGTTTTTCACTCTTTGGTCAAAATGTAGAAATGGAAGAAATAATATCTCAGTAGGCATGAAGCAGAGACACTATTATATTTTTAGTCAGTTCTACATCCGTGTGTTCAAGTCCCATAAATGTGCATGTCCCTGGTGTCCATTCCCTCTTCCTGTTCCTTTACGTTTGGTTTCAGATTATACTCCACCAATCTTCTTCTAAAGCACTTACACAGCTGCCATACAAGGCACTCAGACCTTTTGTGGGGTCTGATCCCATTTGATTACTCTGTGGCACAGAATCTCTATCCCTCAAACAAGCATGAAACCCAGACTCAAGTCTGTGTTTTACAATAACAGGGTCACCTCATACCTGGTGCATTTTTCAAACCAGTGATTTATCTACTGACATGATTTAATGTAGGATATGTGCAGGTTAAAAGAAGAAAATATATATATATTTTTTTTTTGTCTTATGTATGATATCCTTTGCAGAATTAGAAACAATTCAGTGGTGTTACTCTAAAAACATTTCTAATCATAAGAGTAGGATTAGGGTGCATATTATTACAGTTAACATGGGAGTCCAGTCCTCTGTCCATGGCCAAGACCTCCACTTTGCTAAGGTTCTAAAACAAAGGTGTCTCATATGTCAAGTCATCTACAATGTTACTTAGAGGTAGCAGACAAACAATTAATGTGTAAAGTGGACTAGAGGTTGTGAAGATAACACACTCCTATGTGGACAGTGCAATATGGAGCAGTCTCAGTGACTTAACCACTGCTGAGTTTTTTGTAGAAGGGGGGAGGTCAATCAGAGACAGAGATGATAGGAAGGAGGTCACCTACCCAGAGGTATGGCAGTGAGGTCTACACCACAAAAGGAGACATAAAATGCAACTTGAAATTCTGACTTTAACCTTCAAAAAAATTGTTTCTTATACACTGGCTGGCCCAGGAGTGACCCCAGGGTGCATTCAGACACAAAGGCTTTCACGGGGTGCCATGGCAGCGATGTTATGTGTAAACTCTGCTTTGCCGGGGTCCGGGCAAATGGATCCTGTGGGCAGCAGCAGCAGCTTGAAGGCCATGCACCTTAAGAATATAATCTTAAATGACTTCTCCTCTTTCCCCTTTTCTGTTTTTCTTACAGTGTTGAAAGATGCTTCTTATCTAAGGGAACATGCGTGTAAAGAGATGCATGCTGGAACTGAAACTGCAGGTGTTTTATAGAGGGCACCGTCTCGGTCGGGCTGGCGCTAGTTACAGTTTCACCCCTTTGCTCAGTGGTTATATTTATAAATTATCCTGGAGGGGACAGGGCAAAGAATATCAGCACATATGGTATGTCAAGTCCCCTACTGCTTGGAGACCCCTGAAATGCTTAGGTACAACAGGGCATGCTTAGGGGTCTGAAAATCGTGCCTTTTGTCATTTTAGCCAGGCCCTTAACATTATTTTAATGGAGATGTTTTGAATTTAATTATGCATCTGTTGTATAATACACTTACAATAAATACCTCTAGTTATTGCTCCTCAAAATCCCTTTCTTTCCAATATTGACTGCTCTAATTTACTTTTATGCAAACAGCCTAGTCAGATTTAATAAAATGTCTTAGTAGCATGTTTAATGACATCATTTCCCCTAGGGACAGTTGGGAAAATGACCTTCCATTTTACGAAAGAAGAGGATTAATTTTTATTGTCTGCCCCAGTTAATGCGTGTTTAGACATAAAGGCCCGATCAATATGACAGAGAGTATAGTGATTTTACTCACAGTAGTTTCTAAATGGACATTTCTTACTAATCCATTTTTATAAATCACTTTAAAGGCTTTATTGATCTTTAATTGGGAGTTACACCTAATCACTCGAGAGCAACGCATGGCTAGTTTGAAACATTTTAACCCCTTCCACACAATCCTTTAAAACTCATATCATGAGAACTTTTGCTCTCTCCTCTTCAATACATGTTATGTGTCATCCTTAACTCCCAAACAGATCTTGCTCAGACCACCACACATCAGGTGAATACTAGGTATACTAGGGAAATATAAATACTAGGGAAAAGGTTATACCTGAAGCCTCAAAGAGCCAGTATTGCATGTGTGTATCAAAAAATATAACCCATGTAGAACAGGGGGGAAAGTTTCTTTGGACTTTTAAGATACAAAAGGGCTTTTAAGATACAAATGCTCAAAGCAAATATTTACAGCAGAAAATGGTCACACTATATGACAGGCTTCTTTACCAACTCTGTATTCACCAAGCATATAACCATAATTGTTAACTATTCCTTTCTTTTATTAAAGATCAAGTCATGCTGCAAAAGTAAACAAGTGTAGAGACATGTATTTGAACAAACATCCAGGTAGAAAATTAGAAGAGCCAAAGCCCACCTAGAACTTGATCTTGAGACTGATGTAAAAGACAACAAAAAGTGTGTCTACAAATGTGCCAGCAAAGAAAGGAATCCAAGGAGAATCACCATCGTCTGTTGTATGTAGTGGGAAAAAAACCAGCAACAAATGAGGAAAAGGTTCAGGTACTTAATGCCTTCTTTGCCTCAATCTTTAATAATAAGACCACTTGTTATCAAGGTGCCCAATCCTCTAAATTGGAAGACAGACAGTCAGCTGAATGAAGCCATGAAACCACCTTAATCCGGTGACCAGCTATGCAACTTAGGCCTTCACAAGTCCCTGGGCCAGATGGGATTTAGCCAAGAGCACTGAGGGAGCTGGTGGAAGAGCTTGCCAAGCTACTTCCCATCATTTATCATCGGTCCTGGCCAGCTGGGCAGGTTCCAGGTGACTGAAAGTTGGTGAATGTGAAGTCCCCTCTGTGAGGAGAGTCACGAGGAGGATTAGGGAAATGATAGGCTTGTCAGCCTGACCTCAGGTCTGGGGAAGGTCATGGAGCAGATGACTTTGAGTGCTATCGTACAACATGTACAGCACAACCAAGAGACCAGGCCCAGCCAGTATGGGTTTAGGAAAGACAAGTCTTGCTTGACCAAACTGATCTTCTTCTACAACAAAGTGACCCACTTAGTGGATGAAGGAAAGGCTGTGGATGTTGTCTGCTTAGGCTTTTGTAAAGAGTTTGACACCATTTCCAACATGATTCTTCTGGAGAAACTGGTTTTCCATGGTACTGATGAGTGCACTGTTCACGGGGCAAAAACTGTCTGGGTGGCTGGGCTCAGAGAGTGGTGGTGGATGGAATTAAAACTGGCTGGTGTTTGGTCATGCATGGTGGTCCTGGGGACTCAGTATCGGGGCCACCTCTGTTTAACATCCTCATTGATGACATGGATGAGGGGGTAGAGCGCACCCTCAGTCAGTTTGCAGCTGACACCAAATTGGGTGGGAGTGTTGATCTGCTTGAGGCTAGGAAGGCTCTGCAGAGAGATCTGGACAGGCTGGATTGATGGGCCAAGGCCAATGGTATGAAGTTCAACAACACCATGTGCTGGGTCCTGCCATTGGGTCATAACAACCCCTGCAGTGCAAAAGGCTGGGGACAGAGTGGCTGGAAAGTGGCCCAGCAGAAAAGGACCTGGGGCTGCTGGCTGACAGCGGTTGAACACTAGCCAGCATATGCCCAGGTCTCCAAGAAGGCCATTGGCATCCTGTCCTGGATCAGCAAGAGTATGGCCAGCAGGACCAAGGCAGTGGCTGCCCGCCTGTACCTGGCACTGGTGAGGCCACACCTCAAATCCTGTGTTCAGTTCTGGGCCTGTGAGTGCAAGAAGGACATTGAGGGGCTGGAGTGTGGAGTGTCCAGAGAAGGGCAGTTGAACTGGGAAAGGGTTTGGAGCACAAGTCCTCTGAGGAGTAGCTGAGGGAAATGGAAGTGTTTATTCTGGAAAAACCTTATTGCTCTCTGCAACTACCTGAAAGAAGATTGTGGTGATATGGGTGCCACTCTTCTCCCAAGTGACAGGACAAAAGAAGTGGCCTCAAGTTGTGCCAGAGGACGTTCATGTTGGACATCAGGAAAAATTTCTTCATGGAAAGTCTGTCAAGCATTGGAATGGGCTGCCCAGGCAAGTGATGGATTCACTATCCCTTGAAGTGTTCAAAAATGTGAACATGGCACTTGAGGCCATGGTTTAAAGATGGGCATAGTTGTGGTGCTGGGTCGACTGTTGAATTTGATGATGTTAAAGGTCTTTTCCAACCTTCATAATTCTATAGTTCTATGAGTCTATGATTGTGGAGGAAGTTGTGGAGAAAGTTTGGTGAAATTTAGAAACTAATGGGTGGTTTTGAAAATTTGTATTTTTCATATAGTCCTAAGATTCAGATTGGCAACTGTTATTTTGAGTAACATTAGTCACTGCTATAGGGTGATGTCTGCATGTCTGTGAGTGGCTGTGTGCAGGTAGCACATGTATACATGTATACTATTTTATAATATTCTAAACATACCTCACTGTATGCTGAATAAATTAAATTGACTTAACACATTCATTGGTTTTTTAAATTGCATTTTTACATCATTTCGAAAGTTGAAAGTTTACTCCCCTATCACCAAAATATTCTTTTGAACTGAACAGTACCTCATGATTTACACAAATATACTAGTGTAATTATATTATAATATTTATACTCAGAGCAGAAAAATACCTTAATCTATTTTTATCATCTAGCATTTTGTGAATGATTTTTGAAAGAACCCATGCAATTCTGGAATAAACAACACTGGATTGGAACTTAATTTATGACTTACTTAGTTACACAAATGGAAAACATTATCATAAAATGTTAAACTTCCGTGGTTAGTGCATTCATATAGATTTCTTGATAATGGCTGAATTAATTTTAAAAATATTTAAGAAAACGTCCTCCTTGACTGAGACTCTCCAAGCCAAGAAAACCCACAAATGCAGTACTTTGCAATCACAGTGTTTACATTAGTATCACATCAGTAATATGAGCTTTTCTCTAGGACACTAAAACACAGTCTTGAGAGTTAGTAAGAGGAGAATTTGGAAATAAGTATTGAAGTCCGCTGGATAAATTTAATCTGCATAATTGCTATAGTTTCTGAATTTCCACTATGATCTTCTATAGAATTTTCTCTTCATCAAGGATCACTATATCAGAACAAAGACTACCACAACTCTCTTGCCTAGGGCTTTTGCCTGTAACTGGAACAACCTGGAACTACATTGTTCCCTTAACAAGTTCAAAGACCTTTTGACTGAAAGGCTAATGGATACATCTGTGTAAAACCCAGTAATGACAAAGATGGCTTTTAATATTTCAAAACTGCCTCTAAACAAATAATTGTCTACAATACTCTGCTACTATTTCAGATTAGGTGTAGTCATTTCACAGCTCAAAAGTATATAGTGGCAGAAACTTCTAGAAGCAGGAAAAAGTAAATTCCTTTTTTTCCCCTTCATTTCTAGATTTATATTGTTTTTCCTTTCTTTAAAAAAAAAAATGGGTGGGAAAAAAGAGGGAGGTGGGTCAGGTGTGACTGAAAACCTTCTGGAAAGATTTTACCTTGCAGCCTCACATATGCCCCCTTTAGCCCAGAAAAACAGCTATGTGCTAGATCACATTTGGAAAGCTGCAGCTGAAAGAGGAAAAGACACATCATCAGTTTGAAAATAGGAGTAGTCTATTTATTAGCTTTTAGCTATGATTCTGATAATTATTTAAGAATAGATATTTTTGAACATTCTTGCTAAGCTAATTTCAGAGGTAAACACTTCTGAGTGGTTTTGGTGTGTTAAATGGAAGAGCTTGAAATATGTCTGATCTCATTCTAAAAAAAAGGAATGGTTTATGTCTAACTTCAAGAATAAATTCCACTCTTTTGCAGAACATAAGTCCAAATCTGTGCATTTAAGACTGGCAGGTGAGTAGAATTTAAGATTAATGTGATCTGCAAATACTCCTATCACTAACTATGTATACAGGGGTGGGGATTCCCTACCTAGAAACTGAATAAATTCTGGCTTCCTTTAGAAACTACTTCAAAATAGCCCTGGATGCCTAGTGGTCCACCTCCCTTGTGAGTAGCCAGCTATTTTGTGGAAAAGAAAGGACTAATTTAATTGATCACTTACACAAGACCAAGAGTCCTTAGGATTTTACTTCCAGCCCAAAATGGCTTCACATCTATGGAAACTGTGGTCAGCATGTAGCTGAAATTAGTTTCTACTGGAGAGGGGAAGTCTGGGTTGAGGGAAGAGGGATTTGAAGATCTCAGCTCTGATACTTAAAATGATGGGTCACATAGTCCATGCGAGAGGAGAGAAAGGAATGGAACTGCTTGTCCAAAACTAACCAAATCTAAGCACTTGGAAAGTGGCTACAAACATGACTACTAAATGAACTGAAGCCTCCAGTATATCAGAATCAGCTTTCTTTTGCTTTTTCTATTATAAGGTAACTATAAATATGATAAGTGACTAGCAGCTGGTTTTTGCTTTCCCTGGACTCTGACCTGTAAATAACTGTACAGGAATATGATGCTGCAAGGTTTTTTCATTAGTATAATAACACCATGGGAGTAATAACAGGTTTACAATACAATCATTAAATAATGACATCTAAAGTGGAAATGCATGTGGTAGCACCTTTGGTGTCTGAAGAAACATAAGGCTGTGCCCTAGGTTGTCTTCCCCTTCATCAGAGTAACCTTTTCATTTAAGTAACAATGGATTTTGTCTTAAACTCTTAAAATGTGGCAAAAGAAAGTGATATCATCACTATTATGAATGGGTGTCATGTGTTTATTTATTCACATAATAATAAATATTATTCTTCTGTTTCCTGTCACCTTTAGTTTATGATTGCATCTTTCCTCTGGGAATCAAGCAAATTTGGTTGGCTAGGGTTTTTTTTCCACCCCACAGGTTACACACAGATCTGATTTACACCTCAACAAGAATGAGTAACTCAAAAGACTCAAAAATATTTGTTTATAAAACAAAGGAAAATGTAACAGCCAGTGTAAAGGATGGAGCAGGAGACAATAAGAGAGAGGAAGGAAGGAAGGAAGGAAAAGAAAAGAAAGAAAGAAAGAAAAGAAAGAAAGAAAGAAAGAAAGAAAGAAAGAAAGAAAGAAAGAAAGAAAGAAAGAAAGAAAGAAAGAAAGAAAGAAAGAAAGAAAGAAAGAAAGAAAGAAAGAAAGAAAGAAAGAAAGAAAGAAAGAAAGAAAGAAAGAAAGAAAGAAAGAAAGAAAGAAAGAAAGAAAGAAAGAAAGAAAAAGAGAAATTGTGTATATGTGCATACACACACAAAGTAGTTTTCATGCTGATGAGCAAATACTGGAACAAGAAGTATTTTGATCAGAAATTGTCATTCTGTGGGATTCAGAAAGCACAGTTATGTCATTAGGTAACAATCTATAATTAACTCATTCAAGTATCTGTGAAGGACATGGCTGAGCCAAGGACAGGAACAGCTATTCCACCCACATGTTCAAATAAAAGCAAACAAAAGTTCTTGCTGTCTGTCACCCTACTCAGAAGCTTCACAGAAGCTGGTTGATGTGGGGTTATTATTCTGGATGTTATCTCTCGCTAGAAAGACTCTGAAAAACCTTTGTTTCCCTGCACAGAAACCATTGTTTTTTAAAGGAAATACACAAGTTTAATAACTGGACAGCAAAATTGACTTTAAAATGAACAAAAATCAAATTGTCTTTAAAAAATCTTAATTTTGAATGGTTTTAAGTGTGTGAGAGAAGTGAAATGCTTTGGCAGTTCTACTTTTTACCTCCTGACATGGCAGTCAAAAGAGAACAGCAGAGTTGGTTGGCAACCATCCTATTATTAACCACTTCAGCAGTAGCACAGATCTCAGTATTGCTTTATATTCTTTGTTAAAATACATGTCTTAAAACATGGTCAGGAGATGGGAAGAAATGACAATGAGACAGCTTTGAAAAATATGCACATTATACAGGTGTATTAAATGGATACAATGAAACATTAATCATGATTTCCATCTCCTGCTGGTTTTTAATCATCACAAATTTATGAGAGTCTTTGTAAAGTTCTGCAATTTTGACAAAAATATTTTATTTTCTTAAAATACTTTTCTCTAAAACACTCCCAAAGTTGATTTTTATTAAAATAAAAAGTTATTGTTTCAAGATTAATAACTTAATTCTTTTATTATATGTATAGAGGTAGATCCTAATTGGCCATTAAATTCAAATAAATCATTGCAGATTTACACTGATATGACTGAAAGAAAAATTTGGCTCATGGTTCCCAGTTATTACTCCCACAGCCTCACAGACTTACAGTAGGGGTGTAATGAGAATGTAATTTAGCCCAAATTGTGCAGTTTTGGATACTAATTCCCCAAGGATAAATTTTTATTTGTCGTAAGTTTATTCTAAGTGGCTCACTGTTCCATGATGTGATATATGTGATGTGGGAAAGGGAGATGGAGAAGGGGAAAAAGCAGGAAAGAAGGAAAAAAGGCAGAGAAGAGGGCAAGCAAACAAGAAAGAAGGCAAGGCAAGGTGCAAAAGAGAAAGTGGAGAGAGCAAAAGAAGAGGGAAGGAAGGAAGGAAGGAAGGAAGGAAGGAAGGAAGGAAGGAAGGAAGGAAGGAAGGCAGGAAGGAAGGAAGGGAGGANGAAGGAAGGAAGGAAGGAAGGAAGGAAGGAAGGAAGGAAGGAAGGAAGGAAGGAAGGAAGGAGAAGATGCTTCCAACAAATATCTCTAAGATTATTAGTTAAAAGAACAATTTGACTGTAAACTTTAATTCATCTACTAAATGTCAAACACTACTGGATATACCAGCAGTTTCCCTGGCCCTCCTTGCTATTAATATATGCTTAGCTGCAGCAAAAATTAGAAGGTCTGTAATAATACCCTTCCAAAAACACTTGAGATGAAAATTTTGGTTTGAAATTTACTGAGAACTCTATTACTGTAGTTACAAGTTATATAAAAGTCAAATGTTAGGAGAGAAGCTTTTCATTTAGACCAGCTTATTTCTGACATTATATGTATTCTACCTTTTTTCAGAAGTGTTAGAGTCATTGAATTTGACCAGTATGCTAAAGAACTGCTAAAGAACACATTACCATGGGGTTTCTTTTAATTTAAAACCATGTAATTTCCTTAATACCCAGAATCTTTGTGCAACACTTACCATAACATTTGTCACACCGCTGCTTTGTCAAACATGAACCAAACAGTTCTGTGGGTAGAATTTCCTCTGAGATGTATACATGCAACCCTGGACAGCTCAGTTTCTTTCTGAAAATGTAATTGAAATTCACTTAAATTATTCTACATACATGCATATTCCTGTCCAAAAATGGCACTGTAGGCTTTGAGGCACAAAGGAGAAAACCTTTCGTGTACATGTGTTTCAGGGGAGAGACAAGCTGTGAGAGAGCAGCTTGAAGTTAAAGAAAGAGGAATAACAGACGACATTTTGTCTCAGTAAGGAAAGAATTTTTAACCTAGTTTTCTCATGCAGATGACTCTTTCACTTGGGTAAGCAGACTCCCAGTTCCTCATCTAATACTGTGAAGGCATTAAAAACAAAACAAAGGAGAAAAAAACAACATGGTATATATATTTCTTTTATAAACAAATACAAAAAATAATGTTGTTATTATTATTTTTAATAATAATAATAACAGGAGAGAGGAGAGGGGAGAGGAGGGAAGGGGAAGGGGAAGGGGAAGGGGAAGATTTAAAATTTTTTCTTGTAAAGCTACACATCCAAAAGTAGACTTTACTCATGCAGGGATATCTAACTACAATGAAACTTACGTGAGGGAACTCTTGTGGGATTTGACCTTGATTGCTTTCTCTTTCTGGTTTTTTTTTTTTCCCAATTCTTTTCTTTTTCAAGTAGTCTTTTGAGGTTTGAAAATACAACCTCGAAGATATGTTCCAGTTTAACAATATCCCTGATACAAAACGGTGGTTTTGTGTTAGTTGCATTTCACTATTTCTGTTATATGTCATTATACAACAAAACTCCTTTCAACATTAAGGGCAAAGTGATTTTCCTCAAGTAACATTTGCTAATATTGAATTACTTCTCAGAATGTCTCCAGGTTCTTTACAAACCTTACCATCTTTCTGCAATGCTATAATTTCAGAGGGCCTTGAAGTGCTGCTACCTCTTGGAGTAACTTGACAACTGTTACGCAGAGAATTGCAGTCTGAGTTGTCCAAGGTTACAAAAGTCCAGCTCACCCATTATATTAATTTTTTTTTTAATGTCACGTAAAAGAGGAATGCTAGTAGAAACTGGTCAATTTTGCCTACTTATTATTGAAGTAGCTTAGCTAAGGGGTCCTTGAGGTACCTGGTGAAGTCTGAAGTTGGCATGACAACAAGCTCAGAGAGTCTAGAAATAGGAGAAAATGTATACAGCTCAAATCACCAGAATGTATTTTCTTTGGTTCATTTTAATGACATGGATGTGAGGGGTTCTTCTGCATGGTATTTATATGTCAGTTGCTGAGGAAAACTAGGAGATGATAGCCTGGAAAAAATCAGCTTTACCAGTAGAGCTGTCACCAACCATACCAGTACCTAGGGCCACATCATTCACCATGGAACTGCTGATTACCCACAATATCCTCACTAGGAGGGCTGAAACCAAATGGCATCACTAAGTCCACGGGCTTTAACTAAATCTTAGGCTATACCTATTTACATCCACCCCAGTCTAACATTCTGCTTTTCCACTACTCTGCCTTATCTCTATCTCTGCCTAAAAAGAGTCCGTGTTGGTGGGGCCAGGCAGATTCACATTTTGTATCACTTCTGAGAATTGTAAATAGAGATGCAAGTACTCACAGTTCATTAAACTGGCTGATCTTGGTAAAAGTTTGCCAAGTTTCTCCGTGCTTAAGACCCACTGTTGTGCTTATGCAATTTGGCAGAAGCTCAACACCTAACAAAAGTATGCATTCAAAAGTGAAGCTGCATTTTCTGCCATTTCTAATATTTATTCACACTTCCTATTTTTGTCTTGTCTTCTCTTAAAAAAAAAAAAAAAAAGCTACAATAACACAGTTGATCCAGAAAAATTCAACTATTTTTAATTTTAATAAAACATTTAATTCTAGATATTATAGCTGGTTGATATACTGTGTTTGGTTGGACTTTCCTGGAAAAAGGCAAAAAAGTTGCTTGCTTATTTCTGAATCATGGAAACATTCCTGCAGATTTTCACATTAATTATTAACAGATATTTACCTCAAAACTGATTGAAGAAGAAGCAAATAAATATTTCCCCCACTAAAAAGTTTTCATATCAATTTTTACTCTTTTTTTCATTATGGCATGTATCATAAAAGGAATATCACAAAAAAAAAAAAAAAAAAAAAAAAAAAAGAAAAGAAAATAAAAGAAAAGAAATTTCAGCTTTTTGTGCAAGAAGGTAGTTTGTTTTTCTTTAAAAAAAGTTTCTGAGGTTGGGAATTTTTTTGCTTGTTTTGTTGGAGAGAGGGGTGGTGTTATTGGTTTTGGTTTGGTTTTTTGTGATAAAAATTTGCAGTTTTCCAATCAGCTATAAATGTCATCTCATCTGAGAGGCTGACTAGCACAGACTTCCTCTTAAAAGACTCAATACTGCTACAGAGGAAATAAATGAAAGCTTCCATCCAAGCTTAATTTTTTGTATCTTGAAAGATTCCTGGGCTATTTTATTTTTTGTGTGCCTTCATAAAGTGTTAAGAGGTATTTCTCACAGTGATTGATACAAAGAGAAGCCAGAAATAATTTGACATAAAACCTCAGACTACACTTGTTTGATTCTGTAGCAGCAAACAAGAATTTTATTAACATCTTATCCCTTCCTGGCCCCAAGATAGCCTCTTATCAACACAATACAACTAAACAACGTCACAAAAGAGATTAGGACAGAAAGGGATATAAAAAAGTGCTATATCATTTGAAATGGCAAGGGACTGAAGGTTACAGTTCCTTTATGGAGAATCCAATACATATTTATTATTTTTTTATATTTTAAAAAAGTCACAAATATCTTGCCAAAATTATGCTTTTTCCTTCCCTATTAAATCCTTTCACATCATTTGCAGCATAATTCCTCCCTAGGCTACCTTGTAGTATGGCATTCTAAAGTAGAACTGGAAAAATAACTGGTATAATGGCCATAACCTTGAAAACATTATTCCTGAATATATAAAAAGGGAAAATTTACTAAAAATACGTAGCCCAAATTAATTATGTACTGTGATGTCAATAACTTTTCTTGTGGAAAAAAACCTTTTCAGGTGAACTGAGTTGAGAACCAGCATTGTGCAGCTTCAACTCTTCTTCTGTTTATTGATGAAGTTTATTTTTGGTCTTAGTGCTTCCTTCCTACTGAACAATGCCTCCCCGTTCACTGCTGACATGGGCTGGGAAGAGCAGACATAACCAGCAGGACAGGTTTCAGTCTCCAGGACCCTAAGACAACAGATTTTCTCACTACACAAGCTTGATTCATTTTACAGTGTCCTGTGGGAAAAGTAGTTTTGGGGTTTTTTCCCTCATAATTTTCAGTTCATGTACTTAGCACAACTGAAAGTTAGTTAACCCTGCTAACAAGATACCAATTTTTCAGTTTCACAGGAAAACTTAAATCCAATACAGTCTGACTCCTGGGTTCTCAGCTGATGCTTAACAGCATTCTTTTCATGTCCTTTTGTCAGCTGCATCATGGGCATTAGGTGGTACATCTGTATGTACACACACAGCTCTGTGGAACATAGTTCTAGGAAGAGAATGTGGAGGTACAATCAAGATGAGGCAGAGCCACAGGCTGCAGCACCTCAGGGACACCCAGGTCAGCTTCCAGCCCCCTTGGCAGGAGAGCTGGGCCCTGCTGAGATTCATGGTGCCCTCACTGAATCAAGCTGGCTTCACTCAAGTGCAATTCTGGCCACGCTACCTTTCAAACCCAGTTCATTCTGCATTTTCTAAAGGCAGATTTTGGCCCTGCAGACCACAACAATCTGTCATGTCACTTACCAGCAGCAGTACATAAACAGAATTGGAGTGCTAAATATTCCCATTGAGAAAACAGAGAAAGATGTGAATGCAAAAGAAAAAAAAAAAAAACCTAATTAATTGCAGTACTTTCTTTCTGCCCCAGCTATTCAAAGTACTGTTTTCAATGCACATTGGTCTTTAACAGAACCCAGCTCCCCTCCTTACACAAGCAAGACATATACAACTTTTTAAATCATTTACTTATTTGCTTCAATTAAAATTTTGTAGATTTTTTGTGTAAGTGATGTCTTGCAAGTCAACAAAACAAAGTTATTTTTTAAAGTTCTGAAATATACCAAAAATTTTGGAACCACTGATTTCATTGGGTTTAAATGTACTTAATGTCCAACTTTTGATTACTTCTAAATTTTCTTGAAGAATTATTTTTTAAACTGAGGATTTTAATAATAGATACAATGTAAGTGGGGTAAGATATATCATGAAATAGGGTGAATTTAAGATAGACCAGATGCAAGAACAGTTAAAGTTGAAACAATTTTTGATCTTTACTACTGGGTTAATAAATTAGATTTAGGGGGATACAGATTACATATTAGGAAGAAATTCTTTGTTGTGAGGGTGGTGAGGCAGTGGCACAGGTTGGCCAGAGAAGCTGTGGATGCTCCATCCCTGGAGGTGTTCAAGGTCAGTGTGGATGGGGCTTTGAGCGACCTGGTCTAGTGGAAGATGTCACTGTCCTTGTCAGGGGGTGGAACTGGAGGGTCTTTAATGTCCCTTAAACCCAAACCTTTCTGTGATTCTACATGCCACATTCATTTTTGCCTCAGTAGTGTAGTTTTGGATGCTGTAGAATTTGTTGCAAAAACAAAGAGGGCTGGGGAATGCCAAGATACATGACCATTTATCTTTGAGTACCACCTACCAAAACAGTTTAAGCTCTCTCATAAGCTTTTCACACAGGTCAACATAACCTCTTACCTTCCACATTCAATCCTTTGGAACATTGCTGATGCCATTCTGGGCACATTAACACCGTGAGAGAACTGCTGAAGTGAGTTTAAGATTTACCAAGCTTAATTTTAAGGGATGCTCATGTAACATCAAGAACTCTTGATAGGATTTTTGAGACTCAATAATGTGCAATACAGTTTCAGCCTGGTTTCACTTTGTATTTTACATTCACTTTAATCAGAAATGAAAGTTAAGACTGGAAACGGGGTAAAAAAATGTTCAAGAACCTAAAATGGCAGTTTTCAGGGCTCTGTTTAATACTGAGAGACAATAGCTTACATTATGCAAAATTACACTGCTTAAGTCAAAGCTCAGTTTGCATTTTTAGGACCATAAGAAATCCCAGTGTGAAACCACAAACTTCTGTCTTTTCTTTCTTTTTTTTTTTTTTTCTTTCTTGTAACTTAAAAAATATCCAAGTGATTTAAACCATATTCTGTAAAAACAAGTTTCTCCCATTCCGAGACCTCGTGTGCCAAGTTTCAGCACACAGAAAATTTTTATAGGCTGAGATATTAACCTCTCAAAACAGGAGCATGTAATGGAAACTCTGTTAATCCCTTGACTATTGGGGCGTAATGAGGCATTAACCTACTAGCTCTCAGAAGTGAAAGGGTCCAGTTTCTGACCTCAGTTATAGCAATCCACATTGAGAGGAACTCCTTTATTTTCAAGTACTTTATGCTCTCTCAAAAAAATTGTTTTCTTTTCCAAAACCACTGTTCCTGGGAGAGAAGCTCTACAAATAAGAAAACTCAGATTTATGAGCTATAGTGTGTTCCTGAAGGTAATTTAAAAGCTGTAGATAATTGTGATTACATAGTGCAGTTTTACAGATTCATACACACTTCAAGATTATGTACTAGCTATATTTGCAAGGGGTAACTATCTCATTAGATTTGAGATATTTAATACTATAGAGAAAATCCTAAAACCACTGGAAAAATATGAGTGTCTCATCTAATCTCTAACATTTTTTTATGACATAACTTTTTGAATTAAATTCATTGCTAGAGAAAATATCCTCCAGTCCAAATCTAATAATTCCCCATTAAAATACAAGATCCCTGCTTTTAAATTTTTTTTCAGTCAAGACTCTGATTTCAGTACCACGAGAGCATTTCAGTGTAACACATCTCAAAGGTAAATAACTTCTGGAAACAATTCAATATGAAATATTATGGGATTTAAAACTTATTATGTGATTATCAACTCAGTGACACTAGACTGATGGGATCACTGTGGAATGTCAAATGTAAGAATAAAGGATAATTAATTCAATAAATGGTAATGTATTTAGCACATACAGACAATTACTAACACACTCTAGGGCAAAAGTTTAAATACTTGATATGTATGTCATACATATGTCACACATTTATTCCTGAGCACAAAGGTTACCCCTGTGCTGCATCCAGGAGATGTGACTCTGGTACAGACAGAGGTACCTGCTGTCACCTCAGCTCAGCTCCCTCAGGTAACAGGGAAGCAAAGACACGACAGCAGAGGCTTCAACCTCATAAGCAAGGGCCAGCTTCACCCAGCAGCAGTGAAGAGTCCACAGTGAAACTCACACCACCACATGGTGCTGTAAGAGTGGGTCCTTAAGTGGAGTAAATGAATTAGATATGGGACCTTCAGGGAGGTGAGGAATAAATGCCTGTCTCATTTCCATCACTCACCAGGGATCCTGCATCTGCCTGAGTCTTCAGAGGAACGAGATTCCTCCCTTGGTTATTCATTTTTGGAAAAAAAATTAGAAAAGCAAGTATCCTCATAACTATTAACTTGATGGGTAAGATGAATGGCATCATAAAATGCCATTAAAGATTAAATTAGTTTGGTTCACTAGTTGTCACAAAAGACAACTGGTTCCAGCCTCACTTTGGACATCTTGCACCCACAAGGGCAAAAGTCTTGAGGGTTTCTGGCTTTTTTTGGAAACATTCAGAGCCTTATAGTTCTAAAAATATAGAATTACTTCGTGTGTTGTATTTGTACAGAGTATATAATATTACAGTGTGCATTTATATTGCATAGGATGTATTACTATATATGATACCTACTGCTTGTTCATAACACATATTTCAAACAAAAAAAGGAGAAAGGAGACATTCTCTGCTTCAAACTTTGTTTAAAATTTTCTTACGTGCATAAAAAGTTAGTCTTTAGAGAAATACATCAAAACAAACTCTTTTCTGCAAACAATATTGGTTTTGTGAGTCAGACATTTCTGATTAACCAGTATTTATTAAAATAAAACTCTTAGCAAGTCACAATGCTAACCCAAAAGTCCTTTCAGTCCAATGACACTGTAATGCTTTATGAGGAATTTGGACACTGGATCTTCCATTATTTTTACTAAGAATAATGGCAGGCAATCTCTGCAATGAATTCCATTTCAAAGTACGTTGATATAGACATGCAACTTCAGTAACAACTTGAAACTAGACATTTAAGCAAGTGAATAATTTATGTCTATTGACAGGAAGAATAATAATAAAAAAAAAAAGCCCACCAAAACTTTTGAACCAAAAAAACTTTTGAACATTTCTTGCCTTGCCTACGTTGCCTTACAGAGTACCATTGACTATCTCAGGTATGCGTTATGCACTAAGAATCATGGGGTCACAGAATCACAGAATCATTTCAGTTGGAAAAGACATTTAAGATTGTTGAGTTCAACTGTTAACCTGGTACTGCCAAGTTCACCACCAAACCCTGTCCTTAAGGTCTGCATCTCCAAGTCTTTTAAATACCTCCAGGGATGGTGACTCAACCACTTAATTCCCCAGGCAGCCTGTTCCAATGCCTGACCATTGTTTCTGTGAATTTTTTTCCTAGTATCCAAAATCCTAATCTAAACCTCCTCTGGTGCAATTTGAGTCTGTTTCCTCTCATTGTATCACTTGTTACTTGTGAGAAGAGAATGACCCCCTTGCTACAACCTCCTTTGAGGTAGTTGTAGAGAGTGAGAAGGTCCTTCCTTGACCTCCTTTTCCTCAGGCTATCCACTCCCAGCTCCCTCAGCCACTCCTCATAAGACTTGTGCTCCAGACCCTTCACCAGCTTTGTTGCTTTTTTTGGACACAAGTTCAGACCTACAAAGTTATCAGTTTTTATGAGCCTTTGCTGCAGTTTTAGTACAGTTAGGTGTATACTAAACAAAGGTATGAAGTTAGGTGAGAGCTCTGTGAATTCTATTTTAGAATTTGGTTCTCCAAATCCAATTTTGTACCCCTAAATCCTGCAAAGTCCTTTCTCTGTGACCAAAGAGCATTGTAGCATACCAGGGGAATTTGTCATCTAATTCTCGCAGCAAGCCTCCAAACCCACACTCCCACTTCCCTTCCATGGAAAAAGGGCTGTTGAATGAAGGATATGGTACATGCCAGGATTTGATCCTGTAACAGAGACATGATATGACAGCAGAGTGGGAAAGTTCTCAGTGTGCGCACGTTTTGAATGTGTGTGAGCCTGAGGCTCAAACCCTGAGGACAGCCTTAAAGAGAGGTCACATCCTACCAGCTCTCAGGGGAAAAGCCTGTTTCTCAGTATTTTTATGTAGCAGCTGGTACATTTGGGGCACTACTGTAAAATAAATAATAATCTTTCGTAAACTGAGGTTGACACCCTGCTCCAAGCTCAAACTATTAAGCACTTTGCTTTGCTTTTGCCTCAGAGGCAGAAATAAAGAGTGACATATCCCACATGGCTAAAATTCCTCAGCCTTTCTCTCTGTCACATAAACATTATTAAAAACATGTAAACTTGGGGGGGTTTTGCTGTTGTTGTTTTGGTATTCACATTGTTATTTTGTTTGTTTCCTCATTCTACTCCAACCCATTGTTTTCACTATTACCCATACTACGAACAATAACCGATGAAGCAGCAAAAGCCCTGTGCAATTGTCTGGGGAGCAGCAGTAGTCCTGCCGTGTTGCCTGGATTTCAGCCCAGAGTACCAGCTCAGCACGCAGGGCTACCAAAAACAGGCTGCAAGACCTCAGACAGCTGCCTCTCCCACCCAGAAAGATTGGGGAAACTCACAGTTAAAAAGGACCATGTGCAGGGAAACTCGTAGTGCAAGTCCCCTCCAGCAGGAGCTCAGAGCTGAGCTGAAAACAGCACGTGGCTCCCGAGTATACTGTGCTCTTCCAGGACTTTTGCAGATGTATAGTACACAACTTTTGAAAGCACATAGTTCTACAACTCTATTGCAAAGGTCAAAAAACCCATTTTATTCTGGAAATTAACATTTCAAAAAAAAACCCCAGTTATTGTTCTTATTAATGTTGTTGCTACATCCAAATTTAAGCAGCAATAAAAAGACACCAGTTCCAAGTTCTAACTGCCTTAAGCATATCCCCAGAGACACTGAACAATCTTTAAAACTGTGACTTGGGCAGCCAGCTTTCTCCCAGTAATTATTTTCCATTATTTTACTCTGGGGTATGGCACATCAGCTTTCCAAAATCATTATCACACAAATACATTTTGCCATAAGCAGACAAGATCTTCACATTAAAATCTGCAACCCATTTCATAGAAACATAAATATATTTACTGTAAAGTAACTTGCAAATCTTTGTTTTAAAAATTTCACAGCCTTGAGAATGTTACTAGTAAAATGCTCATACTCATCAAAATATGATGGTCTTAAAACAAGGATAAAATTATTCAGACAATTTTTACTCATCCAGAGTGAGCAATACACTCTTTATTTCAGAAGGGTTTAAGAAAAGATATAAAGCACACAATAAAATCCAACATTTTAATTTAAATATCAAAATAAAGAAACAAATCTGCAAAACAAAACATTCCCTTCCTCTTGCTCTCTGAAGTAGGAAGCATCCACAGTGATGATATAAGAACCTGCAGAAAAAGATACATTGATTAGATTAGATAAGCATGAACAGCAACAGAGATCAGACTTGAAACCAGCACGCGTATCAGCTATGGAGAGCTATTTTTATTATCTTTGATTTATACTCAGCAATGAGACTCAATTATGAGAAGCAGAAATATCAATTAAGTGGGAGAAAAGTTTTATTAATGGGACAATAATGTTTTTCTTGCTGCTTGAGTTGTCCGTTTGTTTCTAGCCAGAGTAAAGCATCTTTGAATTTTACAGAGAAATTAGGAGCTCTAAATTACTTTCCTCTGACAGTGAACTACACACTGCTGAGTTCTTAGTTGCCATCCTGGATCACCCCTCGCAGTGAATTTGCAGCTCTCACTCCAGGGCAGCTCACCCAGCTCTGCTGCACCCATTCATGGGAATACCAAGCTTACAACCCCACCAAGAAGTGCAGCCATAAGTAAAGTATATTCAAGCTATAAAGAATGGAGCATTACAAGGTTTGGTTGGTTTTTTTGACTTTTTTTTTCCAGTTTTACATCTTAGACAGCTTATGCTTCAACTCTCAAAACAGATTTATCTTAATAAAGGCTTTTATTACTATTATTCACCTGTCATTACATGGCATTAGACAATTCAGTTGTATAGCCCAACTTTCAGAGTGAGGAACATTCCCATTTGCTTTCAAATGGGAACGGGAAGACAACATAAACAAAACATTTCATTAACATATAGAGATGCAGCTTTATTTATTAATAAAAAAAAAAAGAAAATTGCCAAGACTGCCACCTACACTTAAGAAACTTTTCTATGAAAACTCACTGGCATGAGTAAAAAGAAAAAAAAAATCTATGGGCATGAAACAGTCTTCAGTCACAGTTTGATTGCCAGGCGATTGACAAAATAATTTGTACCCGTCGATTTTCATGAAGGAAATTTTTACAATGGATTTGCCAAGCAGATTTTTAATTTTAATCAGTAATGAAAAAATGACAACATGGATCACAACAAGACATCAGCCGTTAAATGGGCTTTCGCGATTGCTGTCAGGACGACTCCATTAGACAGCCATACCTTTGTGGGCATCAATCACGCTCTTCAAACTCTTGTACATCTTCGAGATTTAATTAGACACTTAAGTTCTTTACTAGCAATTTGCAAAACTGTCACTTACTAAAAGTGCAAGACACCAAAAAAAATTTTAAGAGTGAGAGCGAGATTTCTTTTGAGCCCTGAGAGACTGTTTATCTGATTCCTGGGAGCAGTGTGAGAGCCAGCAGTTCCTCCGCTGAGGCTGACCGGTGCCTTCGAAGGCTGGCTGCTCCGCGGACGGAGCCGGAGCGGAGAAGCGCCCGAGCCCGAGCCCGGCAGCCTCGCACGCTGCGCCGCAGCCGGGGAAGCGCTGCCCGGGCACGGCGGCTCCGTGCCTCTGCAAATTCGCTTGATGCCGCTTGCACTCAGGTGCGGCAGAAAACACTTCTCAGCTTTCCGGGGAACTGCTGCGTCTGGCTCGGGAAAAGCCAGCAGATGCCTGAAATGGCGTCTTTTTGAACCGTGTACAAAATCAGCCCCTCGTGTTGCTCCCAACGGAGGTGTCCTCTGGGACACTGAGCCTGCGGCTTCCGCGCTCACAAACGGGACGCCTGCCCAGCAAGACGTCCTTTCCCAAACTTCGGTGCCTCGGGGGAATTTGCATTACTGCGACAGGCTTTTCTATTTGTTCAGAGACGCCAGGACACTTCTGAAACAAAAATAGAACTTCTTTAGTGCTCTTTTAATTTGTTAGGGTGGGATCTTTGTCAGCATTTTGCCAAAGAGGTCTTCACAGATTTTGTGATGGAGAGTGATGGAGAAGTAAAAGCATCAGCTAAGAAAGTTTTAGGTTTTGGTAATTATCTTCTTCAGATTCCCAAAAGCAAAAGCTGTAGTCTCCTTTAAATGAACTTTGGCATACTACATAGCATTAGATCAATAAATATAAAAGGTGAATTGTGAAAATGCTGTTACTCATCAGTGAAAAATTTGCCCTAGGCAAAGATGTACAGTATAGAGTTATTTTCAGACTAAAGTTTTTTTGGTTTTTTTTTTAATGGGATTTTTTTTCCTCTTTGGTGGTGAAACGAGGGGGCAGGGAAGCTCAGTTTTCCTACAGATCTTCATCACAATGAGAGAGTGCATCAAACTTCAGCCATTTAGTACATAGAGCCTTTTATTAGTCACTGGCCTGAACTGATACAGGAACATTTTTGCATTTTGCAATTATGCCCTCACAAAAATTACCTGTTCTCACCTGCACAAACTCCTTGTTGCTTTACCAAGGGAGACAGATGACTCTGTGTCTTATTATTCAGGCAAAATTAGCTCCTTGCATTCCCAAGCAACCACAATCATTGTCATGGCAATTTTCATGACTCTCCTGGGTAAATATAGTACCCGTTCACATCAGTGAGAGGGTGAGCCATGGCAGGGTGACAAGATGGAGGCAGTCATATATTTAGGAGCATTAGTCTGGGGAATGAGGAGTCAGCCCTGCACAGAGGAGGGCAGCCAGGGCAGAGCCACTGCTGGCTGAGCTTCAGCCTTTCACCCTGGTCATCATGTGCTGGGGCTGCAGAAAACAGTGGTGAATGCAGGCTTGTGTGAGGCTCTCTCTGCCCCCACGAGCTTCATGAAGCACTCCTGCATCTGCAGCATCGCTGGGAACACCAGCAGCAGCAGAAGCAGTGGCAGAGGCAGGGTGACAGGCATCAGGAAAATCAAAGGAGACATTTGAGCTCAGGGGGAGGAAGTCAGGGAGTTTCTCAAAGTGCTCAAAGGGACATGCCGCCCACACCAGTCATCCTGGCCAGAGGAGCAGCAAGAAAAGAGAGCAAGGAGGAGAAAAACAAATCCCCTATCCCCCAGAAAATTAACTGGAAAGAAAGTGCCGGGAGATTCTGCTTTGTGCGGCCTAACCTTGCAGCTGGCACAAGCACACGCCTGGTCAGCAGGTACATATGGCAAATCAAGGAAAACCAAGAGTATGTTACCTGCAGTAACTTTGCAGTTTTGTGGTACCCACCTGTTCTTCCTGGTGCTATCATCAAATCCCTTCAATTAATGATCAGTACCTCAGGATTTCTGAGCTGGAGAGCACAGGGGTGGCATTTGTATCATGGACCTGCATTTGCACTGGCACACATTGGACCAGACCTACCACAGAAATAATCAGCAACATAGCAACAAAACTCTACAGCACTTTTCATCTTCCATGAGCTTCCAAACTTCATTGCTAATTAGCCTCTATATTGCAGCTATGAGTCAGGTGTCTGGTAATAGTATCAATATAAATGATTTTTCAAATAAGATACTGAGACTAACAAGAAACCTGATGCCAGAGACCAGTGCTCAAGTGCTAAACCCCAAAGTTTGACTCCATTTCACTCCAGTTTTATAAACTTTACCTTAAGAAGATGCAGGCTTTGTAAATAAATATGTGCATGCATATGTGTGCACATTAAGTCTTTTTCTCCCTCTTTTTGGACATACTCACACAATGCTCACATATGTATTGTAAAATGCAGCATTCTTCATATTAAAACTCTGCTTGCTTCAAAAGCAGGGTCCTGTTTCAAAGGCTTTTTCCATTTTGGAGAGACAGTGGCTGCAGGACTGAAAGGACAAGGAGTGGAAAGGAGTGTGGCCACACAGCTGGCATGAGCAGCCAGAGGACTGTGCTGGCCTGGGGCAGTGCACAGTGAGGCCCTGCTGCCCATCTGCAGTGACCTGTGCTGAAAGCACCCACTGCCAACGAATCGAGAATTTCTTCCCAGCAGCAGCACTGAGATAATTAAACCACCCTAAGCCCTAATGCCTTCCAGCCCTGCTACTTCAGGAGTGTGCTTGCTCCTCTCCCAACACACTGCAGGCCCCTGCACAGTGTTTTTCTGACTAATAAACGTTATGGTGGGAAAGACCAATGATGTCACCTAGTCCGTCCTTCCCCTTGGCAGTACCTTCAATTTCCTTATTCAAGTGCTGCTTAAAAAAGGCTTCCACTGACTCCATGGGTGGTTTCCCTCTGTAAGGCTTAGACAAAGTCCATGGAATTTGGCCAGTAAAGCACATTGATAAGAGGATGCAGACAGCAAAGCCTTTTTCTTTGATGCCAGGCCAACAGGTTGCAATGCAGAGGAACATGCCATGAATCAACCATGTATCACTGGCCAGAGGCTTTGGAGAGGGGCTCCCACCTGCCATAACCATCCTGCTTCTGGCCCTACCTCAGCCCCATGAGCCCCACAGGCAGCAAGCTGAGAGCCAGGGCAGCCTCCCCACCCTCCCAAACTGATGAGCTGCCCAAGGCCTCTTCTTCCAGCATGCAGAATTCACCAGCAGTTTACACTTTGGCTCTTCAGAACTGTGTGTTCTGTCTTACCCTGCAGCTTGAGGAAGAAGTCCCTTTCAATGCCCCATCTGAATGCACAGATTCCCCTCTATTTACATCCTGTCCTTCCAGTTTTGGACACCTCAACATTTTCCATGTCTTCAATGTTCTACGGAAGATTAGTTCAGTCAGCAATGAGGGAGACCTGGAAGAAGAAAAGGGAATAGCCTTTGCCAAAGATGCCCTTGAAACTTCAGGATGTTGCATATAATCAAACTAAGACTCACTAATATCATTACACAAAAATATTTGTGGTTTTCCTAAAGGAAAGAGGAGTAAGTTAACCTGGGGCCTAGGAAAAAAGCTTGGTTTGTAAATTTCTCTCCTGGTTAGATATTTTTAGTTTATTGAAAGAAATTAGCTTGATCCAAAAGTAAGCCACTGAAATAAAAAAACAGTCAATCTGATAAAGATATTTTATGAGATCTTTTTTTCAGAGTATCTGACACAAAACTCATTGAAGATAACAGATTTTTTTTTTTTCACTGCTTTGGGTGGACTTCATTCATGCAAATCTTATCTCCTTGAAACAGTTAAGACTGATATTTATACTGTTTTTGTGATAATTTTTTGTTCTTCTAAAGTCAGGTTTGTAACTGATGATTTAGCAACTTTCTAGTCCTTTCTTTCTATGTATTTTTCCATTTGCTTTACTAATGTGACAAAATTCTCATCCTTGGACTCTAGCAATTTTTAATAAATCTACATTAGCAGATGAGTTTTTTACTTCTGCGTAATGGATGTAAATTTAGTATTAAAAATATAAAAGGACTGTGTGTAGGCCAATGTTTAGCCTCCACTAGATCAAATAAAACTAAAGTAATTCAATAGATCTAAAATTTACAGTTTGACGTAGAGCCACACTGGAGGTTGTAACTTCCATTCATGAAGTGGATGAAGGTGGCTCTAAATACATTATTTTCTCAGCATGTCTACAGATTAGACTCATTTTAGTGAAAGTCATGATCACATGAATGTTAATTCTGTGTAAATTGTTCCAAGACAAACCTTGCTTCATTTTGGATATTGGTGATAAGCTCAGCAGAGATGAGCTGAAATTTTATATTGGATGTATTGACGTATTTGGTTTTGTTAGTTAATTCAGCCTGTGAGAGAATGAGCAACAGTCACCCAACAGAATCCCACATCTCTAGATTAAAGGTGCTTTTACAGTCAGTTAAGGCTCTCTGATTACTACCAGCTAATTTCTAATGAGGTTGGGCTGTAATTTGCAGGTTTGCCTCAAGTCCAACTTCCTCCATCCTCAAAGCCAAGTGTTACATCAAATAAACCTCAAAATTCCCACTTAATTTTGACTTCCACTTAACTCCTTGACTATCTGCCACTGCTCACGCCCATTCCCACAGCTATTATTTATACAAACACACAGACATACTTGCACTTCAGTAGTAGCATAAGGATCTTGTGCTGAAAAGGGTCTTTTTTTTGATGTAGAAAGGCTGCAGGAGAATTCATCCTCTCCCACAGGCTCTCCTGAAGTTACCATTCCTGTGAACCTAAAACCAGAAGAAAAAAAAGTAAAATCATAACATTGAAAAGGAATCCTTGAGGACTCTGCGAGAATTGCTAAAAATCCATTGCTTTGTGTTCAGGAAAACTCACATTATTAGGTTTCCTGGAGCCTCTGACAGTACAGGCAGAATATGGGTCCAGATCCTTGGCAGATGTTGAACAGCAGGGTTATGCTGCTTTACTAAGCCTCATCTGGCCCATTATGATTCCTATGCAACTTTTTTTACATGTAAGTACCATTCATCTCCAGGAGCATTCGGCATGTTTTCTTTTCTATATTCTTTTTCGCTGGTTATCTGACTCGCTACCAAAACAAATAAACTAAAATAACCCTACACACATGTCTATTGTATTGTATCCACAAAGGATTCTGTTATTACACATGCAGAAGCGGAACTTCTAGAAAATAAAACACGAAACAGTTTGAGTCTCTAAGGCCAATTACAACTACTCTGATTTAAAAGGATTATAGAGAAGCAGGCTCTGTGCAATAATTTCCAGTCTAATTACAATTTACAAAGAATCTTCATTGTTGTCAAAAATATTTAATGTGCCTTGGCATTTAGCAAATAATCTAATTCGTTGGTTGTTTTTTTTTTGGTCACACAACATGATCGCACACAATTCTCCAAGCTGTTTACAGTGAGTAAAATTATCCTTGCAGCTAGATGGCTAGATCCTTCTGAATTGGTAATCAAACATGATTGTGATTGCACTGAATTTTTAGTGCTGTCACAAGTGTATACTTACTAATCTCACAATGAGAATAGCTGCAAAACCCTAAGCTTTATGAATAAAATTCACCATAAGAGCGAGAGAGAGAGAATGACCAGTCTTTAGTAGGATTATTTGCTGTCTAATAGAGGTCAGAACCCCAATACAGTTTAACAATATAACAGGCATACACCTAAATGGATATGTCAGTTTTTACAGTATTAAATTATTTAGCAGTAATTACCCCAGCATGCGGATACTATAAATGTAGGTCTTATAAGTGTGAGAAAATAGTCTGCTTTGTTCATTCAAATTGATGGTTTGGAGGCCAGCTATACAAGTACCAATGGTTGCCAGCATTCAATGTGGTGTGCAAGGAAGTGGATGGAGACTTTCCCTGATGAAGGAAATTTTAAAGTAAAGCTAATTGCAAAGGTATGCAAAAATAGGAAGTGGGGAGCTCTGTTTATTCATGGGACTGGAAAAGTGCAACTGAAGTACCACAATGGATTGAAGAGACATTCCTTTCATCAGCCAGACACTCCTAATTTTGGCTCCAGAAGAGCCCATGCTGAGTAACAATCCATTCAATATTGACTTTTCTGCTGAGGTTTCCAATACAGATGAGAGTTACTAAGATGAGTTTTAGAGGTGATAGGTTTGACAGGTTCATAGAAAATAAAAATGCCACTACTGTTATGTAATATTCAACCTTGATTCAGAGACTAACAAAGAAAAGCTCCATTTACCAGATGCCAGCAACTAAGCCATCCATATTTCAAAGAATAACCATGATGTAAGATTTGTATTTGCAGCAAGGTCCTTTGAATTCTGCAGCAAACTCTAAAAGCTACAGCAGCTTCCTTCAGTATCTTCATGCTGACATTTTAATTAATTAAATATAAGTCTGAATTACACAGTTATTAAAGAGGCATCTGCCTTGTTTACTTTGACACTAGAGCTTCACCTTGAAGAATATGGGATGTATTTTGTCTTAACAAGATAAGCATTTTATGAGTTCTTTCTCTTAAAAAGACAAACAGTGATATAATGTGAATTCAGCTGATTCAACAAGATCCTGTATATTTAAGTAATGGTGATGGTATTTCAACATTCATCTCTACTAACAGCAGAGCTAACAGCATTTAGGAAGAATTTCAAAATTTACATTGCTCAGCAATTATTACAGGTTGTCATCAGATTCAGGAAAACAGCACTACATGATTTTATACTTAACATAATGTTCACTAACATGAAGTAGTCTTGTTATACTCTGTGATAAATTCCAGGTGTGTGAGCTAGGATTTCTATCCTTTGAAAAACAGGGGGAAAAGTAGCTATGTTCTTTATTCAACTCTCCGTGGGCAAATGGATGAAATTAGATATTTCACAGCAGACTCAGAAATAAAAAACCTCAGTTCAGAAGTTTTGTCACATCAGAGAAACTCTTATCTGACTTAATATCATGATACTTGCATATATCACAAAACTTCTGCATACCAACTGTGTTGTGGATTCAAAATCATGCCAAAGAATCCTGTAACCCACACAGATCCACTCAGTGCATGGAGATGGGGTACACTTACTCATGTTTTTAAAAAAATGATAAACACAAAACGGATAGCAGGCATTCTCTTGTTATAACAATTTGGCACCTTCTGAGAAAATGTATTTGCTTACTACCTATACCTCTTCAAGCTGTCAAGTAATTAGACAAACACTGCCCTCTCCTCATATTACAAAGTTGATTAAAGTGGCAGAGGACAGATGCCCAGCTCAGTCTTAGATTCTTTAATTAGAGGGTCTCCTGAACCTCCAAACCACTTGAATGAAAAAAAAAGAGCAATTAACACATTTCCAGAGCTTCCTTCGTCCATCTGTCACTGCACAGGTGAAAAAAAAAAAAAAAAAAAAAAAAAAGGAAGAAAAAAAAAATGATAAACGATCAAAAAAAAAAAAAAAAAAAGGGAAGAAAGAAAATATTATAATGGCTCCTATCTCCAGAAAACACTGGACTCTGAGTGTGCTCCTCCAGCCAGTCCATCAAAAACATCCCTCCCTTCCCCTGCCAAAGATGAAAAGCCTCTAGATTTTCAAATATGCTAAATGCACAGAACATCATCTAAGGGAGAAAAATCATGTGGAAGCTACACAGACGGGCACAACATGTCTTTAATCACCCCCATTTCCATCAGGCAAGAAAGCCTCACAAAGCTTAGTTGGTTAGATGCAAGGGCTTGACATGTGAGGGCATCCACTTCCCACCCCCATGCTGCCCCCCCAGCCATCCGCAGTATCAAATGAGATCTGTTATCAGCCTTAGTTAGATCATAATGAAATAATTGAAGGACTCAGCTGAGGGTGACTGCAGTGTAGTGAGGTGAATTAATTTTCCCACCACAGCAGGGCATGTCAGATCTGGCCACGAGCAGGTCAAGCCATTATTTTTTGTGGGTGTGTGAAAGTGATTGACTGGATTTCTGCACTTCGGGAGGGTTTGTGGAAGAAAAACAAAGGTGCACCTCAGCCTTTAAATGGCAGGTACAAAGGAAAGTAAAACAGTTCCTAAATTAACACAGAAAGAACCTTTTCATTCAAGATTTAAAAGAAACTTCACGCAACTTCAGAAATTTCATCCGGCATCAGTAAAATAGGCATTTCAATCCACTCCAGGGAAGATAATATTTATTTTTTAGGGTTATAATAAGTTTATGGCTAAAATGTTAGCAATATGCAACTTCTAATGATCAATATCACAGCTCCCACTCCCGTAAATGGGGCCACTGCACTGAAGATAAAACATTCAGCATGACTCAGAGAGGTATTTTGGATCCAAGTGCTTTGAAACATTGTACTGAAGGCCAGACAGCACATTATGTGCTCAGTAAAGCTAACCAAATGTCTATCATTTTTGCCCAGCTATTTAGGCTTACGGACAATTGTGATTTTCAAAATTTCCTGTGTTGTCATAGGCTAAAACAGAATTGCTGCTTTTGTGAATTTTGCTTAAAGCAAATAGCTTTATATTTTAAAAGAGCTACTCATTTTAATCAGACTCCACATAAAACCTAGAAAGGCAAGCTGCCTTGCAATTCTGATTTTTCTCTTAAGAAGAAAGTACCTGAAAGTAAAATAAAATTTCCATGTTTTTCTATGTATTTCTGTTTCAAATTTTTACATGGTGCTAGCTCAGTGTTTACATTCACTAACAATAAAATAGTGAAGCTCTACTACAGTAATAGAGTACTGTAAATCTTTACCAAATAATTTTTTACTGGGTTTGTTTTATTTTTTAAAGTCAGTAGTACTGAAAGGAAAAACCAGCCTGAGTTGTACATTGTGTTGTATAATTTTTCCAAGAATGGTGTTATGAAGAAATCATCTTACTGAAGCCATCCTTGGAATCTGCCTCGACTCACAGAAATCCCCTGTCAATTTCCATTGTGGCCATGAAGAGGAAACACAATGTCTTGCCTCAAGAAATGGAAAATACTTATTGAAAAAGTTCACCAGTTCTTGCAAACTCCTAGTGATCATTCAAAAGATGAGTAGTCCAGAGGAAGTCCAGAGGAATCTTATACAGGAATTAAATCAGGTAATTGAACAGTAAAACAGTATTTTAATGTAAAACACTCAAGGAGGAAGTGACTACTGAAAACCAGGATTCAGAAGATCAGATAACTACACTACAGATCATCTGGTTTCCCCTCATTTTCTTCTAGAGTCTAGAGCTAATCAGGAACAGGGTGCTAGTTACCTCCTGTGTTTGGATTGAGGGGAGAGGCACATTTTAAGAGGTGACTTTGCTAATTCTTTTCTGTTTCATTTTTTTTTCCATAGCATTTAGATATGAAGATGAAGGAAGGGAGAACTACTCAGATTTCTCTTCTAAAAAATAAATGAGAAAAAAAAATCTGTACACATCTGTATAAACCCCAAGCTGTGCTTTCTTAATTACCAAAGAGGCTGAAACACCCCTAAAATACCCTCAGCAATTATTCACCTATCTTTCTTTTTAGCAAATTTCTAGGTCCAGCCACCTCAGGGGCTCCAGTGCAACTTCCTGACAAGCTGAGTGAGAACAAAGGGATTACTTCACATCAAGAGAATACAAAACCTAATACTACAGCACCTCAGCTGAAAAAAAAAATTTAAAAATACATTCCTCATGAAATACTAATACTAACTTATACCAATATCTGGATTGTAGCAGGAGGCCCTAAAATTTCTTCTTCAAAGAAAAGGAAGGTGTTGCCACATTTTTACTCCTTAGGCATGAAATCTTCATCGCTAGAGACAGCGCTTATTAACAGCTCATGAGAAATTTCATGTCAAACCACTTTTAGGAAGTATTCTTTCTCTGTAGGGTCGTTATTTTCTGATTGTTTTATGTGTATGTATCTACATATACATGGGTATGTGTGCATGCATATATGTATTTCTCTCCTATGCCTCCTTGTTGATGAGACTATTGATCTGCCTCATTAAGCCTTGAGCTGTTATTCCCAGTCCCTCAAACACAGGAACCTCTGTGCTGCTAAGTACAGTTTGGGGACAGAAGAAACCATCAAAATCTAGCTCCAACTCTGATAGGACTCCATGGAAGATTTTGTGGACAGCTATAGTAGCCAAGGGACAGGAAGGAAAGGTAAGGATGTAGCCTTTTCTTGAGTGGGGAGGAATGAAAACAACCCCAGTAGATGCCCACATTAAAGTATTTTCGGGGCCTCATGCATCAAATATTCCCCAGGCAGCCCAAAACTGCCTGAGGAAGCAGAAAGTGGCCTTTTATTCATTCATTGTCCTGTCTTAAATATCTGTTTCAAACTATGTTCCTCTGCTCTGTTTCTTGCTGCCTCCTGTCCATGATGCCCATGAGATGGAAACCTCCTCTACCTCTGCAATCTGCTGACAAAGCACATACAAAAAAAGCTGTTCTTCAGGGTACACACCTGTGCTTATCACACCACCTTTTTCCCCTCCCTCCTCCCTCCCACTGCCATCCTCTGATGTCTCATACACAGAATTTTGTTGGCCTGAGACTGTAAGCCCCTCCAGGCAGAGACCTTGTCTTTTTTGTGTGTTTGTAAGGTGCTGCTCCTCTCCCTGGAGTTCAGTCCTTCATTGCTCTTCAATTTCTCTTGCAATGCAGAGATTTCCTCCCTCCCTGACACAAAATCCTACTTCAAAAATGCATTCAAACTGTTGTGGGTCTGGAATCTCCAGTAGCAGCAAGGCACAGTGTTCTATAAATGGCATGAGCGTTGATTGGTAATACCATGTGTTAATTGGCAATATCTGCCTTCAGCAGGCTCCGCAATGTGTTATATCATATTGACTAGTTACATACCCATGATAGTAGGTATTAACTGTTTGCAAGATAAATGTGTGCTCCTTTGAGGGAAGCATGTGAATTCAGTAGTTTTGTTTAATTAGCCTTTATGGCCTGTCAAAAGCTGGAAAGTGAAGAGAGCATCCATCGAATGTGACATGCTGTCAAAACCAGGCAAAGCAAGTATTGTCTCCCCCACTGTATAGTTCCTTCAGAAACATCCCCTTGAGATAATCATCTTAGCAGTATCAAACTCTTGGCAATCCTGACCTGATCCAGAGCTCACAAAAGGCAAAAGGAGTCTTCCCTAGACTTTATTGGTTTTCAAGTGCATCACTGTTGCTCTTTTAGACTTAGGAGTTAGAGCCTAGTTCCCTCAGAACTGCCCCAGCTGAGTAATGAGTGACACAGTTCAACAGTATTCTCTAGGCTATGGGGGGTTTGTTTGTTCATTTGTTTGTTTGTTGCCAAACCAGAGGGGTCTTTACCTGGCCATGGAGGCATTTTCTGTACCCAGAATCCATCATCCAGCACCACTTTCCTTTGCACTTCAGACCCTTGGTACTGTTCCTGCCACCCTGCTCACTGCTGCTCCAATGGGTTTTGCATGGCTTTGCTCAGCAACTGCAAACCCAATCCCATCCCTTGTGTGCTACCAAGGAAATCCCCCTGCTCAGGTCTGACCTGACATGTGCTGTCTGAAATCCCTCCATTGTCTCTTCTGTTTAAAGAGGTTCAGTTGTTTTTTTTCTTCAGAGCTGGCAAACCTACTGATTTTAATGAGATCTATTATTATCTTTGGATCAAAGGCTCACTTGATGGCAGCTATTTGCACCTTTCACCATAACAGTAATTTAAAGGTGACCACAGGCATCTTCTGTTTACTCCTCAACAGTACCTCATCTCTTTTCCTCCCAGATTGGAGAGGTCTGTGGGCACATACTTGACCAAGAATGAACCTGGTGTGTGTCTTCACTGACAACAAAGGTGTAGGAGGGGTAAAAGGGAATCTCAGTGTTATAATCCACACTATTTCCTGACAAATGCAGATGGAATAAATGCTTTCGTTTTCATCCTTTTGTAGGCACCACTGTAATCTTTTCACTTACACAGCTGACTTCACCTAGATGGCATCTAAAAACTAGAGCATCCAGTTCACCACAGCGGTATAGGAATATATCTCTCACACATTTCTTACCTTGCCTAAACCCCTGTTACTGGGAAGAATTACTGTTTTCACTGGGCTGGTCTATTCCACTTCAGGAAAGTCAGCTTCATCCTTTCTTTTCTCATTCCACATACATTCCTGATGCAGCTGTTTTAACCTGTGGATTTATGAGAAAATAGAACTTTATTCTAACAGCCAAACTCTTAATTTGGGCTATTTCTGAGATAAAAGATGGGCCAGAAGCAGAGTCATTTTAATAAACAGCCAAATTTTACTCTACACAGGACTGAGATTATAATCAGTTGATTACATCTGAGAGTGATATCTAACTTATAATGGTGGTATCACATACTAGATTTTCCAGGCTGTCCAGTTGATGCACAGTAGGATGCCAGGTCTCTGGCATGTCATTTTTCAGAATGGGTTCCTGATAAGCAGTGCTGTAGGTTAAAAGCCATAAAACATAGTAACACCTTCTTCTGTCTCCCTAATATCTACTAAGCCAGGTGCAGAGGCACATGGCAGAACTTAACATACTTTGCAAAGTACTAACATTGCATATTGCCATCATTTATTACAGGACTACAAAAGATGAAATAAGGAAAATTAAACACTTGCATGATCTCCAAGTGCAATGGTTTCATTTGGTCTGTTTGCATGACCTATAAAGAAATTCCACGTAACTATTCTTGTCAATCATGTTCAAATAGCTCAGTCCTGCCCTTTCTCTGTCACTCTTCCTTCTCTCCATTGTGCTCACAATCACTGCTGCCACCCTATTAAAGCAAAACAGTCAACCACAAATTGCTAATTTCTGCAGTTATACACACACTCTCTCTTTTTTATTTCATAAAACTACCGTGTATTTAGTTTATTTTTTATAATCAGTTCCAATTAAATATCACTAATTCAGTCTTAACATCTCATTTTTTACTTAACTTCAAAGGCAGTGAAGCAACTTATACACAAAATTAATTATGTCTATTATCATTCAAAGAAATCCACTTAATTCTGTCAAGCCTGGCAAATGATATAAAAATGTTGGTTTGATAATATTAACATCAACAACTTAAACTGTATTTAAACTGGGAAGGAAGAAAATAGAAATAATTAATTGCTCATCACAAATCTGCCCAATATGGAATGCCATGTGCTTCTGCTTGTCTAATAAATTAGTTTGCTTTCTCTGCACTATTTTTTGTGAGGTATGTAAGTAGTTAAAGGAGCATATTGAGAAATGAACAGTCAGGTTAACAAGGAAAGTGACTAAAAGTCAATAAAACCAAAGCCAAAATACTGAAGAAGATACAGAAGGTTTGAAATGTTGTCCTATGTGAGCAGCACTAAAAAGCGTTCACCTTTTCCCTTCTATTCTTCTGTTTGTATCCTTGTCCCTGATGCGAGAAAACGTACGATGAAAAATAAACCAACAAAGGAGAGGAACTGGGACAATCACATCGATTCATGTGCTAAAATCTGTGAAGGGAAGGACAAAACCCAGGCAATCTCAGGTTTCCAATGTTACAGACACTGTGATGAGTTTGGTGGGGCTCTGCACGGCCAGCAGGTATGTCTGAGCAGACCGGTCCCTTTACGTCACACCAGTGCCAAAGTGGAGGGGAGCAGCTCTTAGCAGCCAGCACTCCTGCTTGCTCCAACCCACCCAGAGCCCTGGCAGCCAAAGGGTGCCACACATGCCTGCACGGGTGAGTGTCACAGCAATCTAAACAGACAGACCAGAAATGAATTTCACCACCAGAGATTAGCCAGCAAATTAAACTCAATCTCCCTGTCGGAAAAGCACAGCAATGGAAAGTGCCTCCACCACGCTCCTGAGAGCTGTTGCTGCCCACAGTGCCTATCCAACACCAGCTTCCTCAGCCCCAGTGAACCCACAGACAGGGGATGTCAGATGTTGTGGCCAAGCAGAAGCCTGGAGGAGACAATGCACTGCCAGTGTAGCCACTAGAGAAGGGATGAAAATTCACAGAAAGACAGGGTCTGCAAAAGCCTCTCACAAAACAGAAAGCCAATCCACCACAAATGAAGTTCATTACTCTGTTTACCCAGAGGGAGCAATGTTGACTTATACAAAGAGATGGTCCAAAGTCCCACATTTATTCCCAGGCCACAGTCGCACATAGGTGTTTATACTGCCCCTAAAATAAGCACTTAACAGTAAGTGTTTGCAGAGTGAGGCACTACTTAGCTATTTTCTGACACCAGAAAATTCCCCTCTTGATTTGCCAGTCCACATTCTCACACATTTTTCTCACTTCATTTCTTAGGCCATGTTAAGCAGGTGCACACCATGACCAGAGCTGGCTTCCAGGGCAATCTTTCTAAGTAAAACTTTGCAGTTTTGAAAGAACCAAAAAACACATCAGACTGAAGAGTGGAGGTTTCAAAGCTGGGTGTGGAAATGAAAATACAAACCACTGTAAATTATTTCAATATTTTGGCTAGAAGTACTGAGTAGAAAGAAGCCCAAGCACAGAAACCTCCAGGTCAGCTGTGGCCCCACAAACAGGTCAGAGTGTCTGAGAGCCCCAAAACCTGCTGTTTCAGAGGTGTGCCTGGCACTGGTATCTGTAGAGTACTGTAGGGCCACATGAGGGTCTCACCACCAGCAGGGAATAAAGTCCAGGACCACCCCTGCACAGACAGCCCAAAGGGTGGACAGTAGAGATGGAGCAATGAGGAGCCAGGCTGGTTTTGATGGAAATCTGCTCCCCTGTCCAGTTTTGAAATCATTTGGAAGATGTGTTAGAACAGGCCTGTTCTTTTGAAATGACTGAGTGCCAGCAAACAAGTGTGTTTTTAACAGAGTAAATGTTTCAGCACAAAAACTTTGACCAGATTCACAGAGGAGCACAGTCTGCTAAACGTCTTCCTCAGCAGTCATCTATAGGATATGAGAGTCTGCTTTAGCCAGAAAAATAAAAGCCCAGTTTCTTGACTTATGGTGCCTCAGCTCACACCTCATACTATGATAGGTCAGCCTCCAGTGTTTAGCCAAGATAACAACCTGTACAAGGCCTCTGCTGATCTCAGAAATCCATCTATAAACCTGATCCAAAGTTGAGAGAAGATGGCAGGAGATTTTTCCATAAGCCTCAGTATAGAGAAAGACCTTAATGAAGAGCGTGGATGTTCCCAGACAGTTTTCACACATTCATGACTGCTTTTCCACCCACTGAAAGGACTGATTTTATCTTGTAATGCTTGAGTCCAACCATGACATGTACTGATTGGAAAATCTCAATGCATGAAAGAAGAACATCTGCTAAACAGGGATACAGGATTCTGTCCTGACTCAATCCCTTCACTAAATTTCAGCATTGAAAAGGGGATATCATGCCTCCGTAGATTGCGAGAACTGGATTCTCAAAGCAAAGGAATATTATCTACTGACATAAATCTCCCAGAGGCATTTCCTAATGCCAAACTCACTTCCTGCCCTGTAAGGCAGAGAAGGAAGGAGACGTCTTGGAGGGTGTTTGAGGATATCATCTCCGTTTTGTCCCCAAACCTCCGTGGCAAAGATTCCCTTAGCAGCTGTTTCAAATCACAGCAACAAAGCAACGTCTAACTCACACAGGGAAAGGACATCCAGTAAATTCAAGAGTTAGTTTCCTACCAAGTGGATCCTGGAGTGGAAAAGAAATCAGTCTTCTGCACCTAGTGTCCCTCTACAAGCCTCTACCTTCAGCAAGGAGAGCAAAACTTAGCAAAAATCACCTAGAGCAATAGACATGGATAATTTAATAAACATTTGGAGGATGAGAGGTTTAAGCTCTTGAACCAGCAGTGAAAGCAAGCTTGAAGTCAAAGCCTTTTTCCTTGGCAAATGTCCAACAAGTAGCTATTCCTGATTTGCACACACAAAGCGTGTTTATATATTTCATGCAAATTCCTATGCAAAAGAGGGGCTTCAGAGAAAAATTACCCCTCGCCCCTGTTCCCCATCATCCCTGCTGGAGAGCATGCAGTATGCTTGAGAGATCTTGTCCAGACCCACTGGGAGGCTTTGACAAAAACCCTTTGCTAGCACATGGTCCTAAGTGGTATCAAAAATAGTAATTCAGCCATCTCTAAGCAAACAAAACAGAGACTGTAAGAGACAAGAGCCTGCCAAATCTGAAGTGATGCATGTAACATTTTTCTTTCAGGAAGAAGGGATGTTTTCCCTTTCATCTGTTTTCTGTTTGTTCATTTGGTTTCATTCATTTACAAGAGTCTCCTTTTAACCAAAGGGGAAAAAGTTGATGTTTATTTACATCCTCTCTGCATAATAAGGCCCTGGCCCTCACACACATATGTATAGTTCCACTTAAATAAATGGGATTACTTGCCAGAGAAAAGTTAAATAGGTAGGAAAGTCCTTGAAGGAGCAGAGCATAAAATACAGACCTATTGATATAAAATAATTACCTCTTATAATAACCCAAATAATCAGATTTAGCAGTTGTCATCCTTTTTCCTCATTTAATCTGTAAAGTTGTATTCTGTTCTGTTGCTAAATCAACACAAAGTCATCAGTGGAGTTAAGGAGGCAGCACCCAGACTGATTTCCACACTGCCCAACTCGCAGCCCTTTGTTATAATCATCATAACAATACTAAATTTAAGATAAGGACCGCTGTCAAAAAGTTAATCATCAAAAGCTGGAAATCACATAGTGAATCTGTCAGTAGTCTGAACTGGACAGGGTCATGAAAATGAAAGGGAAAGAATGTACAGTCCACAGATGATGCTTACATGCTAATAAAAACCAGCCAGGCAAAAACATATATGCACAAGGCTGAGCAATTTGTCACCCTGGGCTATCATAGCTGTTCCCCTGCCTATTGTAACAATGCCAGCATTCAAAATAGTCAGAAAGGAGCTTACAGGAGCTGAATGCCAGCACATGTGTTTTTCCAGCTGGAGCTGAGTCCTGGACCAGCTTCTGAATTCTAGTTTAAGTTTCTTACTCTCTCCCTCAAACAGGAAAAACACATAATGCAAAGACTGAAAGCCCTAAAATAAAAATGTTGAAGAGAAACTAATGCTGGAAAGAGTCCTAAAAACATAGCTGCGAATTTGGAAGTGTTAACCATCCCCCTGCTGCACACATACCTTCCTCTCCACAGAGCCTCCCTGAGCTCTGCCTGTCCCTAATGCCAGGGACCAGGGACTGCAGAGCCCCTGCACCCTCCCTGCCATGCACCCAAAGCCTGGCCCTGCTGGGGCTCTCGGGCTGGGAAGGCTTTTCCAAGTATGCCTCAGCCTGGTGTTGAGACACTTGACCTCAGAAAATTCCTAATGCTCTGATGCTTTCAGTCTACTGGTCTTGCAAATGAACAGAGCTGTCCTCTCAGCCCCTTGCCTTCTTCAGCAGGAATGGTTCAATGTGGCACAAGTGCGTGTTTAAAAAAAATTTTTAAAAGATAGTTTTCATCCCTCTCCAAAATTTAGAGCCATCTACTCCAGGCATAATCATTTCAAACTCTGCAGCACTTCACATTTGGTTAAAACCACTTCAGTTTAGAAGTGATTAGAGGTTGAAGATTTGCAGTTTAAAATTTAAATTAAACTGTTTAAAATTATTTGAACACTTCACACATTTAAAGCAAATAATTTTTTTTTATATTTATTTATCTTTCTTTCCCAGTGGTTCTGGATTTTCAGCAGCAAATTGCAGAGCAGAAGCAGCTATTAAAGAATCAGAGAGGACCAGAAGTCAAATTTAGGTTTTCAAATCCTAGTCACTTATAAAGGACAAAGTTGTGAAAAGGACTGTGTTACCACAACAGCAAGGACAGTAAAAATATCTTTAGAGACATCGAGAGAAAATTATGGGAGTAGATAATAATAGTGTGTGGTTGAATCTTGTGCTAAAATATTGCTTAAAATCATTTGCAGCCAAAATCCTTTATTTATAAAAAGACCTGAAGAAGCAAACAGGCCTCCTATACTATTTTATCATTTCCTTTTAATTTTCTAAGATTTCATACTTTAGTGACAAATTAACCCTCTTCTCCAAAAAAATCTTTTTCTTTCCCCCCCAAAAAAATACAGACAACTTCCCTAAACTTATCACTTCTACAATTTTATATGGCACAACATATTTTCTGTATTTGACCTGAAACTAAGCTGCATTTCCATAGAAATGTATCATGAGTTCCTCCCAAGAAGCAGCAGTGTTTGTGCCAAATTGCAGCTCCCAATTCACGGTAAGAACGGCAGAGTGCACACCCCTGTGTGACCCTGAACGAAACCGAGCCTTTACACAGAGCACAGCCTCACGCTTTCAGCACGGGAGCTCTGACAGAGAAAGCAAAAACCAGAGCATTTTCTAATGTGCATCACTACTAAAACCAGTGCTGAAAGGGTGGCACCAGTCTTTGGACACGTATTAATTGGAAGGGTAGGCTTGTGCTGTTTCTCCCTTTGGGGAAGGAGGTGGAAAAGAGGACAGGCCTTATATGCAATTCTTTTAGTACCCTTAAAGGTACATTTATATATACTGATCACTGATTTTCATCAGTGTTCCTCTGGCTTCCCAGATCTGTGCATAACTATAAATAATCTTTATAGTTAACAAAGGGTCATTTACAGTTAGATTTTTATGGTGCTTGAACTGCTTAATATTGTAAGTGATAGAAAAAGTAAAGAAATATAAAACTACATGAAAATCAAACCAAACATATACAGCATCATGTTAACACAAAACCATCAAAAAAAGTTTCATCCCACTCTTACACATTCTTTCTATTATCAGTAGCTAATAAACCTCACTTCCTCATTGGGTTCATTGACAGCTATGCATGAAAAAAACGTGGATACACAGGTTGGATTAGATCTCTGCACTTATTCTTCATAGATGGAAATCTATGGCAAAAAAACAAAAACAAAAAAGCGGGGGGGACAGAAATAAAAGAAATAAAAGTTGGTTTCTTTCCAAGTACCCACAAGTAATACTCAACACTTGTACATTTGGTATTCAAATCTTTTATGATCTTTATATTAAAACTGCCTACTTGCCACATGCCTTTTTAAGCAGTACTAGTCTTTGACACACACACTGAAATCTACCCAGTGTGTTAAAGTTATTGAACTGTTGCGAGCTTCCTGACAACAGTGCTCTGCTAATGCCAGTTTTGATTCCACTGACATTAATCTTGGTAGGGCTGAGATGCTGTTAATACTCACTTCCTAAGCGAGGTAACCCCTTCAAAGGCTGACACACACCACCTCGCCTTGTTCATCAAATATATAATCTTACTAAATGCTGTAATCTTAAATCCCAACCTAGAGTAACTAGCAGTGCTTACATTATCATTTTTCTTTAAAGTTCATCGAAAGGGAAAAAAATATCTATTAAAGAATTGTAGATTTCAAAATCAAAACTTAGGACCACCACCTTCTCCATATACTGCACCAAACTTCTTATTAAGCTTTAATTTAACACAATCTAAAATTATTTTTGCCTTTCTGCCAGTCCTCCCACGCTTCCATGCACACAACACACATGAATCTTCCAGAAGGTCCCATTGAATTTTTAAAGAGCTCTTTTTTTTTTTTTCCTCCATTTGACAACTTTACATCCTCAAATTAAAAGGGGTAATGTGGTTATAGCATGTGATGTAGAAGGAATTATAAAAATGGTTCTTCATTGCCAATGCTACTCAATGACAGCTCATTTTCTTGTGCCAATAGGAAGAACAAGATTAGAAGTGACTCTAATTCTTACCCAGACTTCAGGCCGGTGAAAGTCAAGTTAAAGAAATAAGGCTCTCAGTCTCTGGAGGGCAAGGGTACCAGTCACTTATTTCTTATGAACACTTGCTGACATGTGCACTAAGCATAATAATAATAATTTTATTTATAAAGTGTTCCCCCACTGAAGTGCTTGGGGCATTGTACAATATCATAAAAGCAATTTTAAAAACATTTTAAAATATAGGAAATAATGGACCACCCTCTAATAATAATATTTTTTATTTGGAAAATTATGACAGGAACACTGGCCTGATGTTAGAAACTCCCATCAGCTGGGAGAGGAGAGAAAAAAGGAGAAAGAAATAAAAAGAGGAGAGAAGGGGAGGAGAAAAGAAAAAAGAAAGATAAGGAGGAAAAAAAAGAGAGGAGAGGAGAGG
>VZRH01006015.1:889320-912515 GCA_013397555.1 Urocynchramus pylzowi
AAGAAAGAAAGAAAGAAAGAAAGAAAGAAAGAAAGAAAAGTAGAAAAAGTAAGAAAGCTCTTCTGGTTTTGATTTTGTGTTTAAAAAAAATCACACATTTCAAGTAACACTGTTTTCCTATGTATAATGAAAATCATAAGGGAATAATATGACTAACAAATTACAGTCAGGTAGTTAATTCTCAGCTCCTGTTAGCTGGCATTGATGCTTCAATTTTCCAGACTAGCTTGAACTACTTAATTTCCTAGCTTTCATTGTTGTAAGTGGAATTCCTTATAATAATGCAAGAGCAGTTGGGTATTTTTTTTCCTCTCATGTATTTTATGTATGTAGAATTTTTAATTAATGTTTATTTAGGGATAAAAAGTAGAGTTTTTGTATCATGGGAATGGCCAAATTTATCACACATGCTAATCTACTAGTGTCAGCAAAATTACCCTGGGGATACGTTTGGCTCTATGCATCACACTATCATATATAATTCCAATAATGGGCATCTCCTGGGGAATAAGAGTTAGAAACCAGAAGGAGAACCAGGGAGTCCAGGGTAGGATGCTGGAACATGCTCTGACAGTGCCTGGCACTGGACATGTGCTGGTGTGGATGGGCAGTAACCCTGGTGCACCAGAGCACCACCCCAGCCAGGGGCCCCAGCCAGACCCTGAGGCTGTGTCACTGCTCGTGGTCCAGAGCTCTGGGTACAGCTGGGCAGAGCTGGAGATTGGTTTTCTCTGGAAGACCAACTGTGAAGATTCCTGCTGTGATTATCACACATGCAGGCTGATTCTGCAAAGCACGTTCAGAACTGCCAGAAATTTTAGCTAAGTGGGACTGGGAAGGTCAGATAGGTTGTGCCTTGCAAGGCACAACCAGAGCATAGATCAGATTCCTAATTAGGACTCTATGAATTATTTTGAAAGGATGGATATGCTTAACAAGAAACTTAGCTGGGTGTCTTTGTACACTCTACATTACCTATGCTATCAGTATTTTTGCACTACACTTAGAGTAAAGAACAGAAAGAACTAGAATTTAATCTGACTGCTGCAGTGAAATACAATTAAAAATATTTCCATAAATACATTAGCAACAAAAGGGGGCTAAGGGAAACCTCAATCCTTTACTAGATGTGAGGGGAAACATAGTGACAAATGATGAGGGAAAGGGTGAGTTACTTAATGCCTTCTTTGCCTCAGTCTTTAATAGTAAGATAAGTTGTTCTCCAAGTAATCAGCCCCCTGAGCTGACAGGGATGGGGAGCAGAAAAAAAAAACATAGTGCAAGAGGAACTGGTCAGCAACCTGCTACACCACTTAGACACAAAGAAGTATATGGTGTTTAACAAGTAACCAAAGGCTACTGCAGGAGCTGACCTTCCCACAGCACTGTCTTGGGCAAACTGGCTCTCCACGATGTGCACAGGTCTACTCTTCCCTGGGTAAAAAGCTGGCTGGATAGTCAGGCCCAGAGAGTGGTGGTGACTGAATTTACATCCAACTTGAGACTGGTCACCAGTGATGTTCCCCAGGAATCAGTGTTGGGCCAGTCCCATTTAATATCTTTGTCAATGATCTGGATGAGGAGATCAAGGGCACCCTCAGTCAGTTTTCAGACGACACCAGGTTGGGTGGGAGTGTTGTTCTCCTGGAGGGCAGGAAGTCTATGCAGAAGGATCTGGACAGGCTGAATCAGTGGTGTGAGGTTAAACAAGGCCAAGTTCTGGGCCCTGCTCTTGTGTCATAACCTCCCCCTGCAGTGCAACAGGCTGGGGACAGAGTGGCTGGAAAGTGGCCCAGTGCAAAAAGACCTGGAGGTGCTGGTGGCAGTGGCTGAACAAGAGCCAGCTTGTGCCCAGGTATCCAAGAAGGCCATTGGCATCCTGGCCTGGATCAGCAAGAGTGTGGCCAGCAGGACCAGAGCAGGCATTGTCCCCCTGTGCTCAGCACTACTGAGGCCACACATCAGCCCCTGTGTTCAGTTCTGGGCCCGTGAGTACAAGGACATTGAGGGGCTGGAGTGTGTCCAGAGAAGGGCAATGGAGCTGGTGGAAAGTCTGGAGCACAGCTCTGATGAGGACTGGCTGGAGCTGGAGAAAAGGAGGCTCAGGGGGGACCTTATCATTCTCCACAACCACCTGAAAGGAGGGTGCAGCCAGGTGGGGGTCAGTCTTCCCTCCGAGGTAAAAACAGAAGAGGAAATGGCCTCAAGTTACTTCAGCATAGGTTAGGGACAAGGTTTAGTGGTGGATTTGGAAGTGATGTTTAACAGTTGGGCTCAATGACCTTCAGGCTATTTTCCAACCTAAACAATAATATGATTTTCAAGAAAAGCTCTGTGTAGATTAATTTTCATAGAAGCGGCTGAATAACTCCTCAAATTTGCTCCCAAAATTCCAACAATAGCGTCAAGAAACCCATTTAATCTGTCTGTACACTCCCAAGAGAAAGGATTATGGCTTTACTTATATTTTGGATGACCCCAAGCAACTCTTTCTACTTAAAAAATACAAACACATTCAAATAACATTGACTGGCCTCTCACTCTCAAATGTGCACATGTGCCCAATGGGCAGTCAGTCCTGCTCAGAAACAGAATTGAAATTATTATAACCAACTCACCACTTGATTTTTTTAAAGCTTTTTTCTGTGTCATTTGCACCTTTTCACTGTGTAGAATTACTTTGTCTTTAAATTATATTTTCCTCATTGAATTTCCATGTTGCATGCTCCTTTGCATGTTTCATTGCTCAGCATTATCATTCATTAATGTTTCAGCTGCCTTCTTTTGTCTGCTGCCCTTCTCCTGTTAACATCAAGTTTCTTTGCTAGTCAAATAAGTTATCCCACTCTTTTTATAAAGCCTTGGTTATGGCTTTAAAAAAATAAAAGCAAGAGGATACAAAATCTTCAAATGGCTTATTAGAATTCAGTATGACTGGCAAGTGTCATTTAAAAAAGAGATACTGCACCTTTAATAAATTTAATCCACGTCTGATTACAGAGGAAGAAAGCTCTTTTTTAATCTTACAGGGCTGGAATATTGCAATAACTGTTCCATCTGATTTTAAAAATAAGATTTGCTAAAGGTCAACGTATCTCCTGGCCACATATGCAGCAACATTGAAATTTCCTTGGCCAGGGAATAAAAAGATTCTATCATTAAAAATAAAAGCACAAGGACATCTTGCAAGCCCATAGGGTTTTTAGAAAGAGAAGGAGACATTTCGTTATCAACTAGCAATCATAAGATTTTTAAGCAATATCTCTAATCTGCTTCTCTTCCCCCCACCCCCGCTCCCCACAACCCCCCTTTCCTTTTCACATCAAGGTCTTTTTATCTTCCAATTTTGCATCTAAAGATGAGGTGAATGCCATTAGCTCAATTCAACCTCAAGTGTAGTCAGATGTGCCTGTGATTTCTGAAAAGCACTGTCTAAGGTCACATTAAAATGTATAAGAGCTTTTCTATTCCTGAGAAGGGGGCTTATTACCCATCCATGGTGTAAGGGAGTAATGTCAGTGGCCATAGACTAGGGTGAAAACAAAAGAGATACCAGGGTTTCAGTCTTTTGTCAGAGAACCTCTCTGCCTCCCTTTTATTGCTGTCTGAAGCCCGACAGATAGCACCACAGACTGTAAACTTGGGCAGCGCTGGGGGAGAGAAAAACAAGTTAAACAGGCTCAGACTCTCCTCCCCTGAACCCTCATCTTTAAAAGCTTAACTCTTTCTGAAAAAATAAAATCTGAAAGCAGCACTCCCCACCCACTGAGAGGTTTTGCTCCTCTCGCTTCCCAGATGGGATTGTCACCACCGTGGGGGCCACCAGAGCCCCAAGCCTGCCAGAGACATTGGCACCCACATTGCTCTGAGCACACCAGTGTTCTCGGAAAAGAAACCTGGTAAATACTCCTTGGGATTAGAGTCAGGACAAGATCAGAGCTGCCAAATTTGGCAGCAACTTGGAGTGCCATTTTTTTTTTTTTCCTTTAATTTAAAAAGGGCTGCCAAGAAAAGTTAATGACTATTTACCTGGGCATACCTGGGCATTACCGTATTTTCCTGCAATTGAATTAAGGAGCTGTCACTCAGGGATAATGCGAGTCATCAGTAAAAAATATTACAGTACCAACAGTTTCTGTTTTCCTTCTTTCTTTAGAAAAAAAAAATCAGTCAGAAGAAAAATTCAATCACAGAGCCTTTTCAAAAGCAGATATTCATGGTCTGTTTTAAAACATTTTTCAAATATAATTGTATATTTTAGACTCAATTCCCATCTCAGACCTTTCTGTGTGATGTTATAGCTTGAAGTACCTTGCGGATATCCCTTCAGGGCCATGTGCATGGCTGACTTGCAGCAGTCTGATGTCTTTAAGAGACTGCAGGCATGCTCTTTTTACTGTACAACTCTGCACTGAACTCCCATGACCTGGTACAGAAGATACACTCTCTTGGTGATCTACTGCTGAAGCTGCAGGTAGGCCTTTTCTGGAAAAACAAGGGATTATTTCCACAACTTCAACTGCTTTTTGCCCTAAGGAATGGGCAAGCTAAAAGCATGAGACAGGTTTTTTCTTCCTTTTTTTTTTCCCCCAACAGCAGGTCTGATTCATCTCCTCTCCAAAGCACATTAAACACAATCTAATTTATAAAGGGTGGGCCAAATGTATTCAGGGCATAATACTTCTGAATGCTACACTAGGAGTTAATCTGACCCATAATTTTCCACCTTGGTAAATTTTCCCATCTTGCAACAGTGATGCCAGTTAAGTGACTCACTGTGATGAGATAATGTAGTGACTTAATTACCATTGTGAACAATGAAGTTACCGTGCCATTTGTGCACCTTGAAATGGCTCACAAGCTAGTAAAGGTAATTCCTGGCTTTACTGTGTACCACGGAGCTTATTAGAGGGAGTAATAGATTGATATATCTCTTTCTTTGTGAGTAGGGTTAAGACCTTCTGCAATATTTTTTCATGGGACTATATATTTTCAAACCTTGCCTCTGAACTCATTAGCTTTTTCCCATGCAAGCTACTCCCTGTGAAAAGGGAGCTAAGGCATGTTTGCAAACTCCAGGCAGCAACACAGATCTGTAATGCAGTCTGCACAATCATTGTGGCATGCAAAGAAAATCACTCGTGCAATGGAGGCTTTGACGTCTCTGAGATGTGTTTTGTCTCATAGATAACATTAGCTGGAGTGAAAATCACTCTGTTTCTATGTGCTGACAGTGCAGTTGACATGCACAGGTGATCCCAGTATTGGTTTCATGTATTTCAAGTACAAACAGCTACGAATATTCAGCATCCCAAGCTTTTAGCCCTGGTAAGGCAAAACCTCTCCTCAAGTTGCCCTGCTCAAGATGGTATCCAAAGGCTCTACACACTGCAGAGACAAAGCAAACTTTTCTAATCCTTGTGGAAAGACACAGTGTGTTGTCTTGGTCCTTTCTTGAGAAAAATTGCCATCAGCTGGACAACAACCATTCTGGCCTCATGTGACAATAAATTTAAAAAAAAATTGAGCTCTTGGGTATATCACTGTATTTACCCTGTTTGTCCTTTTGGACAAAGAGTGTTGTCACTTTCCATGAAGCCCATGGAGCACAGGCAGCCTTTGCCCTGGCCTCACCATGTCAGCCAACACTTGACTTCAGTACAAAGCACACCTGGTGCCTCTCACAGGCCTGAAAGCGCTTCCTCTGCAGACTCCAGCTAGCCTGGGATCAGAAGGATGAGTTAAATACATAACTTCAAATATAGTCAAAGTTTCAGTAGGCTACTTGGTTGGTTTCCACACCCCACATGCCAAATACATCCTCTAAATTACTTCCTTATTTGTCATTTATGTACTTTTGAATTTTAATGAATAGTTCTCTCGTTCTTTGCCAAACTCCTATATTCATAGAAAGCTGGCATTTCACAAATATCAAAGAGTGCTGCTAAGTGAACCAACCTCAGAGAAACTCAGGAATCATCATTCAAATTCCTTGTTAAAACAGGAAAACAGCTAAATGACATTTATCTGTTAAAATACAAATAATATTTCTGTTTATCCCTTCAGTGCTCCTGCACACCCTTAGAATGTCTCCCAAAGTGTTTGTGCTGCAATTTTGTTATGATGATTTGAGCTCAGGTTTCAAAATCTGCAGCAGTATGAATCAGATTGGGATTTCAGTTTTCTGCTGTTCTTTTTAATAGGAAGGTTCATAAAGAAATTGACCCCTCTTTCTTTTTTGGCAGCCATTTGACAGTAGATCATCTTTCTTTTAGTAACCCACATCACTGTTTCCACAGTAATACCACAGTATTTCCACAGTAATACTGCAGAGCACAGACATATTGATAACTACAGCAATGTGAAATATTTGTTTCATATTCATCTTGTTTTGCTCTATTTATTTATTTCTTTAGAAGGAAGGGTTTTTTTTCTGATAAGAAATCTCTGACTTAAGGAACAGCTATAATTTTTGTTTAGGGAAGATGAAAGACCTCCTCAGAGATCAAGGAAAAGAAACAGGGAAAAAACAAAGGTGAAATCAGCCCAGGTGATTTTTTTCACAGAGCCTTCCAATACAAAGCATTGGCAAAGAAAAGCAAAGACAGCTATGAGACACTGATCACTGTATCCTCCTGCAGAACAGAGAAAAAAATATTTTAGAATCAAAAATCATTTGGCTATCTTCTGTGATGAGAGATGGCTGCTTTGTTTAGATGGTCTCCACTAATTCACAGAGCTATATCTTCTCAGGTACAAAATTGGTTTGTTATGTGGGCTTTAAAATACTCTGAACGGAGAAGCTTTTACTTAATGCAAAGAATCAAGTGTGTGCTTTTAACACACAAAGACAGAAGTTGAGGATCTGAAATCGGAGATGAATAGCAAGAGTACTAAAGTCATAAAGTAGCTCTATGTGAATGGAAATTCTGTATGGGAAACAAGCAAGAAGAACTAGAAGTATCACTAAATAATGGAATATATGAGAGCAAGTGAAACCTTGTAAAATGATTCTCATAACCAGAATATCAGTACAGACAGGTTCAATTTATATAGAAGAGATGCAACGGGAAGAGACAGAGGAGGGATGGTTTTGTATGTGAAAAACATCTCCAATGCCAGCAGATGACAATATGAAAATAGAGAATAGGGTAGTGAAGTTTTTTTGGACAAAGACAAAAGGAATGAAAATCAAAGGGGAATCTACAGGAGGTAAATGCTATAGATCACCAAGACTGGAGGAAAAGAAGAATAATAATTCTTGGACCAACTCTCAAGATACTTGTAACCACAGGATACCCTCCCCGCTAGAGAATATAATTTCCCAGATATTTACTGTACAGCTAGAGCGAGATACAGGTTACATCAAAGAGATTTTTGAATAGTGTGGGAGACAGCTTCATAATCCTGACAGGAGAGATTCCAACTGGTAGAAAAGTCAACCTGGAAGTAATTCTTCCTCAGAGTCTTGAATTAATCATGTAGAAGCGACCAGTAAAGAAACTCAGAATCAGTTAACTACCATTATCTTGCCCTGAGAGGAAGGGATTCATGGAAAAACATACATTTTAAGAAGCCATATTCTGAGTAGAAATGTAATTTAAATTCAATTCTCCTGCCTTCAAATCAGTGACAAAGCAACCATTGATTTTGTTCTTTAATGCTGGCTTCATCTTTGTCTAGAAGTCAATTCACATTTAGATGAGAATTTGCAGCACACCAGTAATTCTGCATGAAGGGCAAGGATTCACCTATGAGAGGTTACAGAGCACTGTGTGAGACACCAAACCCAGGTGCCAAATCTTACCACCCAGTCAAGAGAGAGACTTCTCCCCAGGGTGTTCCAACCCACCTAAGGTCTGATTGCCCTCTGGATACGAGTAGGATTCTATGTGAAACAGCTTAGGGCACCTACAGTTAGGAAGAATAAATCCCCTGCTGGATCCTCACGCGGATGCTGTTATGCTCCCACTAAGAATATTTTTGTGTGAAGCAGTTAACTCTGACGGTATCCATATGGAGACCGGATAGGAAATAGTTTCAGTGTTGCATACTGTAGCCTACTTTTCCTATCTAAAGAAGACTGACGGATATATTAAAATTCATCTGTGAGAAACCAAGCTGTGAAATCTCAAAGTACACAGGAAGTGATAGTTTTTAGGGTCTACATTTAATTGTTTTTTACATTGTTTAACCATCAAATGGTGGTCTGGGGTATTTCTTCCCATTTTTGCTTTTGAAGCTAGAAATAAAGCTTCAGGCAGGAGGGCAGATGCAGTACATTGGCTTCTCTTACTGACATGTTTCCATCTCTTTTTCTGAGACAGATTACTTCTCTGTCTTCTTCCCAGTGGATTCATGCATGCATTTCCCCCCCNATTGCAGTGTACACTATATTCCAGAGATTCTTTTTATGCCATGTGCAGTATCATTGATAATTTGCTGTTTCTACTAGGTATGTCTTACCTGAGATTTCCTTTGCCTTTTTTACAGCCACATCATTGCCAATGGCTTAGACACATCTCTGTGTATTAGTTTTGCAATGGTTGAGATGCAGGCATATGTCTTCTGTTTAAATGAGTCTCACTTTTTCTTGCAGAAATTCTTGTTACTGTTTCCTAAGGGAAGTACTTTGCACTTTGTACTACTAAATTTAAACAAATTTTTAGTACTAATATTCTCCAGATCATTTGTATTTCTCCTTCTCCCAGCTTTTGGAAGCACAGAGCCAGTTATACAGTGATGATAGAAACTCTCATGGTTTCTTGTAGCATGAAATCTAGGGCTAGCAGCAAAGCCTAGAACACAGAGAAAAATCTTCAGACTGTGTAAATCAGCAAAGCTCCTTTGATTCAGTTTTCACAAGGATGTGGCTCTAAATCTCTAGCATGTGTTCAAAAAATGTAGTCCAGTTAATGTGGAAGAAAATCCAAGTGCTATTGTTCTTTTGAAGACTGAAGATTATTATTCATGAAATGCACTGGGACAACAAAAATCTCATAAAGAAAAAACAAACCGAAAAAAACCAAATATGTAACATTTAAAATGAACTTGAAGATTTTTATCTCAGTATGGAAAATAATTTTTCTACCATAGATTTGAGATGTTAATAAGTTTTCCTTTATGCAGACTAACTTGAAAAGAATACAAATGTCATAATCTGGATTAAAATCATTCCTACTCTATTTGAGATATACATCTCGTAATCAAGAATATCCAGGTCCCCCTTTCACAGGCACTGCTATATTCCCCAGGGGTTTTCCATGCTGGAGTTAACTTATGCAGGAAGAAAATTTAGACAGAGTGAGACTTAGAGCACTAACACACAAGGCTGGAATTCATACACATGTGAAAAAAAATGGATGAACTAATTTTAAAACTGTGTTTGCTAGATGCACACTGTCTCTTAAGGGCTGTCTGTTGCCTCTCCTGGGTTCTCAGAGCTCTCTGTGAGCTGAGAATTGCAGCTTCTTACTGGATAATCACCAAGGCAGCTTGTGATAAGTATCACACACAGTGAAGGAAGCAGTTCAGAGTTTCTGAAGGCAAGGTAAATAGGCTTCCATTAATTGGAAAGAGCATTCTTTAATTACTTTTCTAGCCTGGACTAGCCTATTCTAATATATATCATAATTCAGAATACAGTAACTAATGTCTACAGAATTTTCATTACAAAAGGTGAAGAGCTAACTTTTTTGGAGCCAAGGGTATTTATGCTATTGGTTTTAACAAGGTCAAGAACTCACCACAGATAGATAAGGTTGTTCCTCACTAGCTCTCCCTGCTTGTGTGAGCAAGAGCAAGTCACTGCTTCAGACTCCTGTGGTCTCTTCCACAGCTTCTTTTTATTTTCAGGCCCATTAGCACAGGGACTGTCTCCCAGATTTGTTTGACTGGACTAAGAGGGTGGGAAGAGCACCACACAAAAGGTCTCAAAGTAGTTTAAAAAGGCTATTAAAAATTTAAAATAAATATAAGCAACTTTTTGAGCACTGAACACATAACATAAAACCCACCCTGGATCAGGCAGCAATCTGCCCAGAGTGTGCCCAGTGATGGATGTTTGGGGAAGCAGCAGAGATGCAGCTCTAGGCTGGGCTTTATCTCCAGTTTACCTGCCAAGCCTCTCTCAATCAATTCTAAAGATCCCACAAAGCAGAGTTTACTTCTGAAACATATGGTTTAGCAACCACCACCAGAATTGCATGAATATGTCTAATTCTTTTTTTTAACTCATTTTTGCTTTTCACTTCCACTGTATCCTATTCTCCATTTTGATCATGTAGTGCACACAAAAAAAAAAAAAAAAAAAAAAAAAAAAAAAAAAAAAGAAGAAAGGGAAGGCTTTGTTGTTTTAAACCTAGTAATTTCACTGAATTGTGAAAATCAGAGTCTAATCCTTCCCTAATGACATTCTCTGCAATATTAATTATATACCCTCAAAAGTTCCTTTCCAAGCTTAAAAGTCCAATTCTTTCCAGTCCACAGTGTATGGAAGGTATTCCTGCATCTGGTAAAACACACCACATTTCTCCATAATTGTATTCAGTATTTAAGATACAGACTGCCATGAGCATGCATAAGAACATAACAAAGCTTATTGTTCCCACTATTCTTTACCTAAATAGTCCTAATCTCCCCTTTGCCTTTATTGAACTGACCCTTCTGAACAGCTCTCTGAAATTATTTAAACATCTCTGGGCAGCTATACCATCCTGTCCATAGATACACATAGACATGAACAAACAAGGATTTTAAGGAGAATTCCTCCCTCTCTGTAACTATTTTGCAGTTACCACCATTGAATTTCGTTTGCCATCTAAAAACAGAGTCTCTCTGGATCATGGAATACTTCAATCAAAGCTACTAAATGTATCTCTCAGAATGTAACTATCAGAAGTCAATTTTGGTAGATAACACTCTTCATAATATTTTTAATAATTGATCCTATTTTATCCTACTTAACTCCAAATTATTCAAGAGTCTGACTATGTTGCACAGTCCCACTGGAGTTCCCACTGAGAATGGGAAGCAATATTGATGGAACAATAGATCATACTGATGCAATCTTATAGGAGCAGACAGCATACAAGAAGACACAGTTGATGCTCCATGTGGCAATTACAGAATTTAGCTGTAGCACTTCGGTTGAATACTTGTACCATCTCCTAATTAAATGATTCCACTTCACAGGACTGCCATATAGGCCTCTGATTGAGTAAATAAAGGACTGTACAAACTTCCATCATCTTAGCAAAGTTTTTTTCCTTTTCTTCTTTTCCTTTCGGTCTTTGATGATCCCTCTGCTCCTGCACCTATCACAAGGTAGGAAATATAAGAATGAAAAACAATTCTGAAGAATAAATAAAATAAAATGTTTTGGAACTGACATCCCTGGGGCACATATGTTTTGAAAAAAACACCTCTACATAACCTTACTTAATTATATGCTAAATTTCTCCTAGTTCTGATTAAAGAATGCCTGCATTCTTTTCTAAAAATTAAAATACTCTATATAAATAATATCTAGAATATTCTTCTATCACTAAGCCAAGGAAGGAATCATTTAGTAAGTAATGGCAGGAGCCTGATGCCATCCCTCCACTGCACAGGCTATCAGCCAAAGAGCACCACACAGCTGCAGTTTTACAGAAGGATTTTTGGAGTTCTGTGATGTTATTAAAAAAAAAAACAAAAAAACCAACTGTTTTCCACTTTCCACTTTCAATACAATAAAGCTTTTCAGACCCTTTATTATATTTATAAATAAATAATCTAAACTAACATATAAAGACATTAATTTTTACAAGTACATCTATAACAATAAGCACATAAAATATATGGTTATTCTTTTGTAGCTATGAATAAGGATATAGGTATTCTATAAGGCCTATATTAAAACATAGGGAAATTATCTACTTTAATGTATAAAGGACTAAAGGAGTTGTGCCCATGATGTCCTATTATTTAATAACTTCATATGAAACACATCAGATATACAGCTGGTGGAAAAGTTTGAAGAGATCATAGTTAAATTATTTAGAAACTATCAACATATATGACATCCCATCACTCTCCTGAAAAAAAAGGGTGAGACAAAATAATCTTTTCTAGAACATCCCTGAACTGGATGATAGCTTTTCCTATGCTCACACATCATACAAAGCTCATAGCTTACTGGCAATTTTAATTTAAAACAAGCCCCATGTTCTACTGAGGATGCATCAATAGTTGCAACTTTTAGTACATAGCCTGGCACTGGCTTTTACAAATGTTTAAATTTACCTTGTAAATCTGAAGAACCCCAAAATTAGGTTCTCTTCCTCTGTTTAGAGAAATGACACGTGGTTTGCAAAATGTTTCCCCAGAAGGAGAGCACTAACCACCTGAGTGCTGCGTGGGTGTTACAAACCAAAGCCCATGAAAGTTGTTTTCCAGGAGCAGCAATGGTTAACACAACCTGCCAGAGCTGTGTGTGTCAGCTGGGCTCTCTGTGCCAGCCCCCGCCACAGGCCACCAGGGCGTTCTCGCACACCCGCGCGCACCCGCGCGCACCGCGCACTCGGTGCTGCAACATGCTATTAAGATATTTCCTTCCTTTCATCCAGAGAGCATTACACAGGATTAGCCAGCTCTCCCTTTCTTCCCAGCACACTGTGATTCTCCAAACTCAGAATTTGTGTAATTCTGAAATTCAGACTGGAGGAGGTTTTCCTCATTCTGTGCAGATCAAAGGCAAACGGGAAAAAAACAAAATTATGCCTCATATACAATGCAAGGGCCTCTTCATTTCTAAGTTATGCAGATGACCCCTCCGCAAAAATAACAATCTCTAGGAACTTGGAAGAAGAAACTGTAGTCCCAGTTGCTTTGACCTAAATAAAGTGTCTGTGTAATTATCTTCAACAGGGCTTGCCAAAACATCATTTTATACTGTTCAAATGCATATTCTAAGAGGGGATGGAAATTTGAGGGACAGGATGGCAAGCAAAGTACATTTTATTTCTCTGAACAATTAGAAAGATTATAATAATACAGCAAATACTGTGCATCCTGCCACTATGTGCCATCTTCCATCCCAAAGGATCTCAAAGGGACTTGTCAATAATTCCATTTTTCTCGTTCCAAAAAATAACATGTCAACCTTTAACTATTTTGTTCCATGCAGCACAATACATACTTAAATTTCCTACTACCATTTTTGGTCTTGTGAAACTGCCAAAGTGGCAGTCCCATTTGTTTGGGACTTTTTTCCAGTGTCTTGGGGTTCCATACAATCTTGATAAACAGGGACCTTTGCTTAAGTACAAGCCAAATTTTTCTCATAAATCATACCTGCCTTCTTCATTGCAGGAATTTTGCAAACCTTTTGCTCAAATATTGGAAATGGTTGGGCAATTTTTGTTATGCAATAAGAAAAGTGATAAAATCTTATTTTGGAAGGATCTGCATAGAAGTAAAATCTCAGTTCAGTCAGTGAAAATAGAAATTTTAAAAGGAAAGTAAAAGTGAGAATTTTCTTTCTTTGATCAATACTTTTTTTTCAAATAATTTAACTTTTGAGCAAAATGTATATTAAACAAACCAACAAAACTATTTTAAATTGATAATCCACTACACAGGAAAACATGATTTACAGAATGATGTAAGAGTTCAATAGCATAACATCTTTTTCATGATAGAAGTATAGATTGATTTGTGAGATACACACCCCAGCAGCTGTCTGAAACAGAAGATATGTCAAAAGAATAGGAGAAATTTATTCACCATTTGAAAATGTTCTGCAGTTAATAAAAGCTGAAGTTCAATTTCCTCAAAATTTAGAAAAAATGAAAAAATGGAATAAACATCTCAGACTTTCTCCTCATTATCTTAAGCTGACATTTCCTTAACCTGACAAGTTAAATTCAAGAGTCTTTAGGACATGACTGTTTGTAACTATGAGAGGGATTTTTATAGAGAGAAAATTATTCCCTGAATTGGAGTCTGGCCAGGGCACTGCAGAGAGAAGCATCTTGAGAAAAAGTGATCTGGTCAAAACAAGGGATACACTCATGCTAAACTGTTTATATAAAACCCTCCTCCTGGCACCAAGACAAGCTGTCAGACACTACCACAGTGACCATCACAAACAAAGCAGTAAAGCATTTCATCACGAATGTTATCCCACACTGTGCAATTTCAGACAATAGACACCAGTTTGTTAGCAATGGGTTTGAGCAATTTACCAGGAAATGTGAAAGCTGGTCAAATAGGGAAAGGAAAATATTTCCAGCCTGTTACAGAAAAGTTAAACAAGGAACAAAACAGAAGATCTCTCACAAAAATGATCTTACTAGGTTGATATACAGATGCATGCCAATAGTCCCTGTGTTGTTAGAGCTTTATTAGGGCCAACAGTGAAAGGATAGGTAAGACAAAAATTGAGACGTCCTGATTCAAAAGCATACAATAGGTGATGAACCAGAAACATCTCAAACTACCATCAGGAGCCCCTGTTGGGATCAAATGCAACCTCATGAGAAATAATATATTTGTGAGGAAGATCCGTGTGTTGAACAGATAAAGCTTCAATCATGTCACACAGCAGTGGCTGGGTATATTATTCGCAAAAATCACAGATACACACTTATTACAAACTCAGGACATTAACATGAAGGTGGTACTGAGACTCAATCTGCAGGATGTGGAAAGGAGCATAGCAGAAAAACATCCAATAAACATCAGAACAGACTTTCAAAACACCCTGCTAACAGAAGAACCAAGTACAAGCCAGCCTCTTATCATCACAAGAATAAATTGCATTGGCACCAACATCAAGATGCCTGCAAGGTAAACACAAGGCTTTGTACAATACTGGCATGAGAAAGTAACTCTCTTAAACCCAGAAGAAAACATGTTAATTCTCCAAGCAAACTGGAAGCTCACAAAAGCTATCAAAGAAAGAACTTGGTGTGAAACAGTGTTAAGTTATATAATTGAGGAGAATTTTAAGTGTATAAGAAAGTTCTGCTAACCACATTTAATGTTGCTGATTTAAGTACAGTAAGAACCACATTAGGAAAGGTGGCTTCCCAAGAAAAGATATTGTGTTTTGGTAGGCTGCTTACGTGATAGGTTTATGTATCTTTTATATATATATATAATATATCTTTAAAATCTCTTCTTTCGAGAAGTTCCTGTGATAGACAACACTAACTATATGTGTAGGAAGGACTAAGGCTGAACTATGCACCACTTTGGCTCTCTCTCTTTTTGTGCTTGAACATCAAACACCAAGGACATCAGTTCACTTTTAGTTCACCTTTTCAAGCTTACCAGATAACACTTAACACATCCTTTCAGGGAAGTGTAACTTCTAGGTGCTCTCTCTTCTCCTTTCTTCCCAAGAGTGCAGTAAAGATGAAGCTGCTAATGTCCTTCAAATGAAATGACAACAGCTGTAAAAGAGAAGACATTGTCTAAAGTTCTGAAGAGACATGGTACTTGTCATCTTCTGTGTTACCTGTTAGTGCTGTGCAGACTTATTGCTTCTTTTCTCTTAAACGGGACTTCGCACTTGTCTCTAGCAGATCCTTTGGCTTCCGTGGGCCTTTGTTTAGTTGTTTATTGGGTTTTCATCAGCAGGAACAATGCATGCTGTTTTCCCCATAGTGTTTTTGTACACAGTGACCCAAAATTTAACACTTCATTTCTTATTTTCTACTGCAGAAAATGCCAATATTTTGAAATAACTTTTCCATTGAGACCAACTTCCACTGAGCCTAGGAACAATCACATAGCCTGCCTCTGTGCTGTCCTGTGGGCAGAAATGAATGATGTGCCAGTGTCCTCAGCCAACCACACTCCACTCAACCACAGCTAACAAAGTATTAAATCTGACATAAGTCCAGCTGATAATGAACCCAAATATGCTGACGTCAAGAAGGCAGACAACTGTCCCACTGTTTGTGATGTTCCATTTTTTGCAGCTCAGCAGGGTTATCTCCTCCTACGTGTCAAATGAGTGTGCAGCGCAAACGCCATATCAATACACCCACCTACAAGAGGAAGCCAAGCCATTGGATTCATTCCGTGTATCTACAGCCACTAAATATTTGCAGTGAGTGAAAACACATATTCAGATTACGGCTTTCCCCTGCTAAGACTCATGTTTAAATAATTTTCAACTTCCTTTTTAATTATGTGCCTTGGAGCCTGCTTTCCAGATTGAATCCGAACCCTAGGCAGGCTGCATCTGTGCTAGAACAGCCTGTCTCATTTCAGCAGGTATCTGGTAAGAGATGGCACCCAGAAAGCTGCCTTCTGCAAGGAAGGATGAAATGCAAGAGAAAAAGCTGAGGGGCTGAGGACCCCAGTACAAGCAAACAAGGTTTGGAACATGTGTGTTTGAACAGATTTGGACATGTGTGTTGGGCCTGCAGAGCAACAAATCGCCATGGGTGAGGTAAGCCTCTGATTCTCAGCTCCAGCCATTAATGGCAACTTGAAATGGGAGGGTAACTAGAGCCAGCTCAGCCTTTTGAGACCAGAATTTGCCCTGTCAGTTCAAATTCAGAAAGGCAGGTATGGAAGCTGCTGCAAACATCCTGAAATTTTGGCCTGTCCTTTTAGAACAATATAAATAATGTGAGAAGGACCAGCTGAGGAAGTCAAGAAGACAGAAAGACTCTGACAGCCAATAAACCCATCAGAGCTTCCCATTACACAAATCCTCATCAAGCAAGACAACACTCAGAGGGACAAAGAAATCCATTAATTGTTTTCCCCTGAATAACTCACACATCTCTTGTCCAACAAACCACTCTTTCCTGTACACCTTGAAAAATCATCTTTTATTGATTCCTTGATCAGACCTTGTATAAAGCATCACATTCAACTGTCTCTGCAATATAACTATGGTTGAAGATTGAATCTAATATGTCTTATGGTTATGGGCAGCAAATTTCTAAATCCCTTTATCATTTCAATTCTCCATGTATAATTTACATGAGACTATTATTAAATGTTGGCTGTTCATTTTCTCAAGTTTAATTTCCAGAAGTATTGTCTTCAAAGCTCCACTTCCAAAAAGCAACTAAGAAATTTGTTTTCCCCACTTAAAACTGCTCCAGATTTTGGGAAATATTGGAATTGTTAATTATTAAACCTTCTGTGTGAAAATTATCTTCCACAGGCAAGCAAACACAGCAGGTACCAACAATATGCACCTACTGACTTCCAGCTACTCAGTGTGGGAGCAGAACTGAAGAATTTTTTCCTTTGGTCACAATTTTTTTTTTTCCCTCTGCTTCTCTGTAGCCTCCTCTGTAAGAAAAGTGATATTTGCTGTCATAGCTTCAGCCTCACTATGTAAGTTAAAAACATGTCCTGTCTCCATTACATGATTACAGGCAGACTTTCAACTCTGATAGTCTATGAGCTAAAGTCGAGGAACGTGCGCCAGCTGTTACAAAACAGTTTTCCTGGAAAATAGCCACCAGACCAGCAGTCAAACTAGGACATTCTACATACAAGGAAGAATAAAATAAAAAAAAAATTAAAAAAATAAGAGCAGTACAACACATGATTTTAATAAAGTCAGGAATGCCATGAAATGTCCAGAAGAAAACATGTCTATACTAACCACTAAATTTCATTAAATCCATGAACATTCACAGCAAGAAGAGCACCATGGCACCGAAACACTCACCCCAACATCTTCCCTTTCTGTTAAAATCTGCTGAAGAAATTCAGGTGTCCTTCTGTCCTGTTGCAACTTAGATACTTGCTCATCTGAGTATCTGAGGACATCACAATATGGGATGTGCCTCACATCCATCACATGTTCTTTGTTCTCTCATCATCTCCCCATGGAGGAGGAGTATGTGGCGCCAGGCCTCTTGTTTTCCTAGGGATTGTTGGTTTTTTTCTGGTTTTGTCTGCACATGTTTCTGCATACTGGATAAAGCAAGGTCACAAAGCATGTCTCACATTTGGAGTGGGAGACTGTGAGGCTTGTGATCGTCCTTAGTTTCTTAGGCTTTTGTTTTAACTGATGGAGAGCTTCCCTAAGGCTTTGTTTCCCTTCCAGACAAGCTTTATCCAAATGGAAGAGTGCTCTCTTGAGCCAGAGGAGCAAAACTATCAGTGTCCACCACCAGAATGCCATTTATGTAGCTTTCTAGAAATTTCAGTGAATAAACCCCAGATGCTCCCTAAAGAATAAGAAGAGAGGAGTTGTGGATTGGTCCCATTTCTGATTAGAAATTACTAAGTCTAGTGATCCTTGCACTATGAACCATGACAACAAAAGGTACTGTAGCTTTTATTTAACACCCAAACCAACCTCTGCAACAAACATTCACACTATTTAACTTCAGGAGAGAGCTCTGCTGACTAAGACCAAACTCCCATGTGTTTATAGGCTGGGGATTCAGAGCTAGGAGCCTACTCATCCTCCCAGATGTCCAGGCTCTTATGCCAGTGTCCTCATGCCAGCATGAACACAAATCACAGCAACACGAACCACAGACCTACATACAAATGAGAATGAATTCAAGGACTTACTGACCATAATATTATGTAAAATTCAGGGAAAACAGTTGCAAGATGTGACAACACTGCATGGCCATGATTGCTGGCATGGATCATGAGAGGAAGGAGGATGTTTAGTCAGCTTGTCCAGGATGTAGTGAGAGCTGTTGGCAGCTGGGAAGGACAGTTTTGGGCAGTCAGGGAAATTGCAGGTGGATTAAGCATTTTGGAAGGTCCGGGTATCTCAGTTACAGGAGATTGAGCAGCTGAGAGGACAAGGGGTCTGTGAATACTCTCATCATGGTTGGGAGGGGCTTCTCTTAGACTCTTTCTGGATGACCCCGTGAAATTTTATGGCAAAGCAAAGCCATTCTGACATGCAGAACTGACAGTGCAGAAGCCAAGGCACACAGGAGGGCGTTGCTGCTTGTTTAGGTTTGGCATTTCAGTGATTCTGCTGCAAATTGCCCAAAGGAACTGCTGTACCTGATGGCTGAGGTTCACAGTGTGCAACTGAAAAATAGGTCAAAGAAAATTAAGAGAGTATGTGTGTAAATACACATATTAGTTATTCTGAAGATTCAAATCAAAGTTAATTGTTCTAGAAACAAGAAAACTTACATTTAAGGCAATAATTACAATGTCAGACCATCAAGAATAGTGGGGAGAATCACATGTTTAGCACATGCATATCAAGGTTTTTAATGTTATCAGAGGGGAAGTTCTTTCAAAAAATGTAAAGTATCCTGGTTTGGCTCGAGCATAAGTATTCCCTTAGAAACACTAACCATTTAGGTAAAAATCTACAGAAGACTATTTTACTTTTGCCTTAGATACAAGTGAAACAGGAATAAATTCATCATGAGATGTACTCTATCCTATGTTCCCTAAACAGGGCTCAGTCCTAACTTGACTGAAAGCACCTCATCATAATTTCTTTTGTACAGATATGAGCTTTTTACTGTATATTGCAAGCACCAGTTCAAGCCATGATATTCGTGTTGTGCTTCTAAACATGCCAAGGTGTGTTTGGACAGGACAATATGGGTTAATTGCAACTGTACCAGTTATATAGTGCAAACAAAACACTGACAATAAAACATGAGACAGAAAATCAATATGGTTACAGACAAATTAATTATCAGTGGTATATGGAGTTAAAAATAATGAAATGAGATCATCCACTTAGTTATTTTCAATGGTCTGTGTCTCTGTGGTCCTCTTTTGAGTTTAGAAAATTCTCCATAGGTCTGCAAAACCAGAATAATTGCCTGTTCAGTCAAGCCCCTTTCTCCTTCTGCTTCTGCACTGTAAACTCAGACACACTTCACCAGACCCAGTCATAGCCTTGTGCCTCAGATCACATCAGTTCCTGGCTTGCTGGATCCTCCCGATAAGGCTCTCATGCCTTATTATCTCAAATGAAATGAGTACTTCCAATTACCCAGTCTTCCCCTCTTTTCCCACTTCCTGCTCAGGTGCCCAGCAGTGAAACCTCCCTAAGCATTCTGCTGACCCTCACCTCCTGCAAAGGCCTGCTCTTTCTCATTGCCTTCCCATCATTTCCCTGGCCTGGATTTCATTCCCATGCATTCCTTGTTCTCTCCTTGCCTCTTTTGGCCTATCCCCTATTTTGCATCCTCCACATCACCCGGGCTTTCTGAAGTTCTTTTTCAAACTTGTTTGAAGGGCTTCCATATCTCCATCCCACCTGCAGCTCCCACAATCTCCTCTGCCACATGCCTTTAGGTCAGGTTTCCAACTTGAATGGTACAGTTACAGACTATCCCTTTCCCAAGACAAAAGCAGATGTCTTTGGGCCAAATCCGAATCTGATATGCATCAGCTTGGCTCTCCTGATTTCAGGGGAAGGCTGCAGGCTCCAAGCAGCTGAGCAGCTCACAGGCAGCTTCGCCCAAGGGGATGACTGCACCACACCACACTGAGAAGTTCTCATTACCCCAGTAATGGCCATGACTAGTTCTGCCCAAAGGCCAAAGACAGGAGCTGGTATATTATGTTTTTATAGTTGTGGATCATTCACAGTTCTGTCAGATACATAATAATCACAACAGACTTTGTTTGGCTGTTTTCAAAAACTTGAAATTGCTTGTGGGAAAAGAGTAAAAAGCAACAAAAGGACTTAATTAAAGCGTATTCACTGAGGTCACCCAGTTATGACACATACATTTGGTTAAAAAAATACATTTTTGTTCATTGTCACAGAAACTGGCAATTCCAATTTACAAGGCCAATTTCTGTCTGCTGACTCCACTGTTCAGTTTGGAGTCTCCCTTAGTGCCAGCATGTAACAGCAGTGGCCTCCTGCAACCAACATTTATGTAGGACAAAGTGTGATTTTCCAGGTTCTCCTCCCACCTGGATTACCAAACTTTAATTAACAGGACTCGGAGGTCAGTAACTCAGACTTTCCACATTAAGAAATCCTTTCATCAACAAATTATGGCTCTGATCGTGCCGCAGGCGCAGCCCTGGGACAGCAGTAGGTGATGACGGCGAGTCAGCCCAGGAGCGGCCCTGGGAGGCTGAGCTGCTCAGGGGCAGCCCCGGCAGCACAGAGGGCCCTCTCCTGCCCCTTCCTCGGGCAGACAGCTCTGTCTGCCACCAGCGGCTTCCAGCAGCCCCGCCAGCCCTCCCCGTGACAGCCCCGCCGTCCCCGGGAGCCGCTGCCCGTGGGAGCGGGAGCAGCCGGAGCCGCGCCCGCACACCTGGGCACGGGCGGGTGCGCAGCATCCTCGCTGCTCGGCACGGACACACCGATCTGCCCCAACAGGTTTCGCTCCCCAGCTGCAAAATGACTGAAATATTCTCAGATGATAGGTCTCTGAGCAAGATGAATGTGTTAAGAGCCAGGGCCAAACCCTCAGCTGCGGAGACTTAGAGCCACGCTGATTTCAGGCAATATGGAGATTTGCTGTATTGTTTGGTTTTGGGTGGGGTTTTTTCCCCCTATATTTCCCCAGAAAACAAAGTTGTTGTCTTCTAGCAGGAAACTTTGACTGGAGATTATTCTATTGCTTTGGCCACCCTTTTGTTTTTCACTCCCTTCTTTTTTACACATTTCAGCCTGATAGATTTTAAATTTAAAAAAAAAAAAATTCATTCCTTACATAACTTCCAGTGTGCCATTCTGACTAATGAAAGCCAGCAAATCTCAAAGTAAAACCAGTGTGAACAATGGTGCTACAAATGAAGAAAGAAGACACTTAGCAGAAAGTTGCCAAGAGAGGCTGTGAGATGCCAGATAAAAGCCAGGGATGTACCTGAGGAAACAAGGCAACTGCAAGAGATAAGAAGGCAGATATAGAGATTTGAGCTCAAGAAATAAAGCAGGTTTTTGTAAATCAGGACAAAGATATAAAGACAAAGATGAGAGAGAAAACCAGGAAGAACAATATGGAATTTATCAAGACAACACTGAACAAACAAAACAAAACTTGAAAGTGTGGTAGTAGAAAGAAAGCACAAGAGAGGGAAATAACATTTTATTGCAGTGCTGGGAAAAAGACAGAGCTCTGTAAGTGACAGGGCACAAATCATTAAAAGAACTGAAGTATTCTACAGAGACTTGGAGTCCTGCGTTTATAGCAACTATCCAAGAAAAGAGTTTTTGCCTTCAAAAAGCACCTCTGAATTCACAAATGAATGAAATGCGTGGCCTGACCAAAGCATACAGTAGGTCAAGGCACTGGCAGGCAGTTGCCTTTGATAATCCATGCAACAGCCTGTCAGACAGCAGTGTGCTCGTTCTGATGTCTGTTTAGTGTCCTGTATAAAAAAGAGCTGTTGGTTCCCCTTGCAGGAGATACTTGTCTCTCTTACAAAGGACACCAGAGTAGTTGGCACAACCAATTCTCTGAGCAAAGACATTGAGAGATGACTGGGCACAGATTTTTTTTTTTAATTTTTTTTTAATAATATGGGCTAAGACATAGAGATATTCTGAATGAACAAATACAGCATCACAATTACAAACATTTAATATGACCCCTGCCAGGAAGGCCATTAGAAACTGTTTCAGAAAATTTTAGGAAGCTGCCATGAAGTGCATACACCAGCCTTCCATATTCGATTGTCAGCCCCCAAGTATGCCCACAGCAGCAATGTGTGGGATCAGAACAAAGATCTGCACCTTTTTTTCTCCAGCAGTGCCCAAGTACAGGAGCATGTGAAGCATCTAAGATCAAAGCATCATGTACAACATTTCTTTTGTCTTCCAGTCCTCAGCCCTTTGTGCCTCAGCAACCTCCTAGGCCAAAGATGGGTTCTTTGTATTCAGGAATCCTTAGGTTTCTTTCTGCGTGCTTTAAAAGCCTTCCCTTTAAGACAGTAAACCTTTATAAAGAGATGAATCAAGAAGTGCTTTGGCTTATCTGCATGTAGGGTAAAAAAATCATTTCTGACCTTCTCCAGCCATCATCATTTCATCCATCCCTATCAACAAAAATGTTTTTACAAACCTCAAGTATCTTTTTCATGGTCTGCAGAGATCTTGTCTTAATTGTTCTTTCCATATGTTGCTTCTTCCCTGCAGACCTTCTCTGAATAAGAACCACAATGAACCACTTGAAAAAGTAAATACCACCAATGGGCCTTGTGTCTGATCTGAGGACCAGTGGAAGGCAGTTTTGTATCCGTGTTAATGATTGGGGGGGGGG
>VZRH01006015.1:912528-927937 GCA_013397555.1 Urocynchramus pylzowi
TGGTTAGTGGCAGAGGGAAGCAAAATGGAAAACATTGATTTCAGAAAAAGAAGGCAGGAGAGATTTGAGAGTACATTGAAATTAATTTATATGGGTCTGACATACATTTAGAAAAGCAATGCAGGTGTAACAGAATTTCTGTAATAGAAATCTTCTGCACAAAGAGAAAATCAGAAGAGGTCCCCTCAACTCTTATGAAGCCCCATCATGCTGAAGCAGCCCAGCAGAAGAGGCAGAAGATGCCAGATCTCCGACCAACGATCTTCGGTACTGTCTTATCACACCAGCCCAGGTTGCCACTGCACCAAAAGTGAAAGCCCCTTAGGGGATAGCAGCAAGATCTGCCTTCCTCTGAGCTATTCGGGTAGCTTCACTGCCCTCTTAATCTATCTTGGAAGAGGTGATTTCGCACTGCCCTTATCTTAACCTCCATTAAACCATCTTTAATTCCACAGTGCCCCTTAATTTTAGTAAGATCAGCTACAGATTAAGACACTATTCAGGGCAGGAGTGACCCTACCCTCCACTTTTGCCTCTAAGAATCAGAGTCTGGGAAGTATTTTACAGGTATTTAACAGCTAGTACCTGTTACCACCCCTTCACAGATACTTAAGACGCCAATCTATTTGTTTATAGTATTCATTTGTCCTAGCCTAAGCAGTCAAGTGCTACCCTGCCTGGGGAGAACACCAACAGTGGTAGAGCACTAATGGACAAACCCTCACAAAGAAAAACAAGAGAAAACCAAGACAAAACACTTGCAAATCCTTAAATCTTCTTCAACATCACCTACAACCCTCTGCCACCAGCTCCAGGGTAATTGCTAACATGGTAGGTATGGGCTCCAATTAGGCAATCTGCAAGGGGTTAAACTCTTGGGCTGGATCTTGGAGCTTCTGCCGATTTTTACCACCTACAGATCTGGCCTGAGATCTGCTGTTTTCCCGCGACAAACGCGAGAAAGAGTACGTCTTATGCATCCTGTTAGCATTCGAGCAAACATCGTGTTTAATATTAGAAGCTGGTATGCATGTGGTTGCTTAGGAATGAGAAACATCCTTTTGCTATGCCCTCCGATATGCACAGGGTTGCTGTGGGATGTTTTTGTGCATTCTACTTGAGCAGTTACCAGGGTCTAGAGTCCACGGGAACATGACATTGTAATCTTGGTCATGTTTTATTTATGGGAAGTAGCGCAGCAGATAGGGTGTGTTAACAAACAAAGATGATTGCTTCAGGGGCACTCTCTCGTCCTGAGGTAATTAAGACAAAGTAGTTTCACTGGTTGGGGGATTCATACTGCAGACAACCTTTCCCTTGCTAAAATGATCTGCAGCAACCAGGCCAAAAAGGCTAAATCAGAAGCAACGTGGGTAGTGTTTTATCTTTGGTTAAAGGTGCATCATTAAATGGCACTGACATAAATTATACTTCTTAAAAATCCATATAACATTAAAAGCTACCGAGAAGAAAATGTCATTCTCAGAGATGTGCAGATTTTCAGCTGGAGAAATATCCAAAGAATTACTGCTATAGCCCGGCATCTCTTTCACTTCTTGAACTGAAAACAGTAACTGTCACCAAGGCCACCCTAACCACAAACCCTGAGAGATGCTGGCCTGACAAAACATGTAAACTCAGAGTCAGGCTCAGCTGTCAAAGAATCTCAGCATCACAAGGGAAATCTATTCCACCATCAAAGGTCACAACTCAGAGACCTATGGCTGCTCACATTTGTTGGTTATTTGCAAACTGTATGGCTGTGATCACAGCCCTGCAGTACTTGCTCCAGAGGAGCAGACAGAAACACACAAGGCACAGCACAGGTTTCACTGGGAGTACACAAAGACCCTCCTCTTTGTCCATTGCCTCTTCTCCCTTCTGTTATCATTAGCCCCATCCCTTCCACTATAGCATGTCCAGTTAGAAAACTCCCCCATCTCCTTCTCCCTCTCCACAGCAGCTCAGCTGCTCAGGTTATGGGCAGGTGCCTTGGTTGGCCAAGGTCAGGCTGATGCCGTGTGGTCCAATGCAGTCACGCTGTGCTCACAATGAAAGTGGAGAATGGCCTTGCTCCCTGAAGGTTTTAGCTGGCCCACTGAAACTAACAGGACATTTTTCACAGATTTAGGCAAACTCTGGGTGAAGCTTCTTTTGGTGGAAAAACCTGATTTCTTAGACCTTGAGACATAAAAACCATGTCATAAAACCATGTCTCCCAAAGAATGTCCCTTAGGACTAAGATCAAAACCCACCAGAGCTGAACTCAGAAGAGCTGCACAAAATTTCCGGTTACTTCATAGAATTTTTTTGTATGACCTTCAACAAATAAATTAATGTTTCTGTGTTTCAGATCCCCATTTATAAAACTATTATAATCGGTTTTTCTCTTACTGTTCATACATGCTGCCCAAAGATATTAGGTCTCACAAAAGCAGAGGTAACAAGCTCCAGCACAGCTTTTCTGGGACAGTTATAAGCATATGGGGCATTTCAGAGGCATCACCTATAAAGTAATTCATTTTCAGGATTCTCCATCTTTTACTAATAGGCTACATTTGCTGTATAGAATGCTTACAGCAGTGCTGCTGTCTTCTATCAGCACTAACCCAGAAGAGTGGTCTGCTCAAAGCAGAGACAATTTGAAAGGAAAGAATAAATACACTTAATGAAACCTGACAGGTACCTTTCACACCTTTCCAGGGAAAGACATTAATTGCCCCCTTTGCTTTTAACTGTCCTATGTTGATATTTTAAAATAGATCAATATAGTAAAAACCAGTATCTTGATTGCTTGAACTGTACTTTTAATTAGGCTAATTTGCCTAATTTTCTCTGAGTTAATTTAGGGGCTAAAATCAGGTCTGGTGAATGAAGGGAGAATTCTTTCAAAGGTTATGTTGCTTTAGATTACACCAGGTCTGAACCTGGTCCACGGGTCTTTTTTTATGTTTGATGAAGCCTGGGTGAAGGCAAGATTGCCATTGAACTTCTCTGGTTAGTAAACATCAAAAAACCCAAAACCTCTTGCTCTTTTAAGATGCCATTCAAGGGAGCCATGATCATTAATTTGTGAGAAAAGGTTTGACAAGGAAAAATTCTGAGAGTAACATAAGGTGAAATTCCTTGTGAAGATGCAGTGGATTTGTTTCTTCTTCCAGATACCATGGAATCATATGATTCCCCACAGAGGGTGAGAACACCTTTACAACATTCTTTTTCCTACTTGAGAAGAGTTATCTTCCTCCTTGCTTTGGCTCCTTCTGCTCATGTTTGAACAAATGATCCAAATTTTTCCAATATTTTCTCATCAAACATACACAGTTTCCTCTGCTCTCTTTAGGTCAGCCTTCCAACTGGACTGCATTTTTTCAATTCTTATGAGCTGAATCCATAGCTGGATGTCCAAAGTCCTCAACAATGCTGTGCAGAGTGCACATCACACCATTTACAGACTGCTCTGGTTGATGCATGCCATGGTGGTATCTGTCTTTTTTGAAAGAGCATATTGCTGTCTCCTTGCCACTTAAGATCCTTCATACCTTTTTTTTTTTTTTTTCTCTGACCATTGGCTGTTTAGTAAATTAGTCAAATATTAAGATCACTTTGAACAACACCATCAGCCTTCAACAAAATATTGTTCTTTCACAACCTGGTTTGGTGTGCAAATATAATAAGTTGTCTTTCATATCATCTAAGGATGTCATGAAATTAAATTTAGTTGCACAGAACCGGCCTTAGTACCGACCCCTTAAACCTGCTCTATTTTGAGAGTGGCTCCTCCAAGATGACTGTTCCCTTCAAGCTGTATGTGTCTTTCTCCTCCTGAACAGAAAAGATCCCTTGAAAAGAAAATTGAGAGCATGTAGTAATACAAGCAAACTGAGATATGATATTTGGCTGGTAGACACAGAGGCAAGCTGAACAGCACTTTACTTGTAGGTATGCAGGTTATTCTGGTGGCCTTTGTGCTCAGAGGATCTGAATTCGTTTTTCTTTAAGCTCCTATTTCACTTAAGCAGCTATTATCTGGGATAACTGCAGAAACAATCACCAGACCCCTGGGCTAGAAGTGTTTCACAGATCAAGAAACTTCACTTGAGGCACAATTACCTGTACCAATTACTTCACATTAGCAGTTTAGGGAGAAATCAATGTCCAGTCTTGCCGGGCCAGAGAAAGAAGGACTGAAACCTCATCTGTAGGAAAACAGCATGGTGAGGAGAAATATACTGATTTTACATTGAGGAATCATTCATCACCAGGTTAAAGTGGTAACATGAAATCACATTGGAATAACAGCTAACAAAAGAAGCAGTCTGAGTATGGAAAATCATGTGAACTCTCTGGCCAAGGTTTTTTGCATATCAAGACAAGTATATACTTCTGGGAAAAATTGCTTGAGAGATTACATCAGACTGAAATGACAAAAAAGTTACTTCATTCTGCTGGCTGATCATTCACATACCTCACAGAAGTTCCTACTGACATGACAGTAGACTTAATTTGCCAAAAGTTACTGCTTTCCCCTACTCACTCTTTTTTGAGGATTGACTTATTGGGAACTGACACTCAGTATCATAAAGAAATCAGTTAATTTGGTTTAAAACAATTCTTGCTTTAAAAAGTCTGAAGAACATGGTACTCTTTTTAAAACATATATCCTATATTGAAACCATTTACCAAGCTGAGTTGGATAGCAAAAATTGAAAAATTACTCTCAGTTGATAAGTAAATATGCCTTTCTGTCTTGGCTCAACAGAGAAATGCTGATTTACGTCAGCACATATCCCACTTAAGTTTGCTCCCCCACAAAGCAGAATTAGAAAATTAATTTCTCTAACTTACTACTAAAAAAGGAAAAAAAAATCAGTTTTTAAAATCCACATCTGGGAAGACAATCCATCTTCATAGATACATCCCCATCTCCACTGGTCATTACCCCTGTTCTGCATACATCTGCTGTGGAGTATCCCTGTGTGATGGATGGACAAGACATTCTATAGCTATTATCACACATAGATTGTAGAACAAGGTGTGCCAATTGAAATTGTACTGTTGAAGTCCTCTATTTTTCTCTGATTAGCTTGATCTGCCAGCAGAGAACTGGTTCATCTACCTGGCTTTGCACTAGAGGGAACAAGGAGCACCTATGCAAGCTATACTGCCACTCTTTTATAGAAAGAATAAACTATGGCCAAGGAGTAAACTGTAAATGTTTCACATATCAAACTTCAAAACTAGTGCATACATAGCAACATTTCCATCAGAGAGCATTTTTTAAGCAGAGACATGAATTTTTGACTAAAAATGTGTTTCCCTCAACAAGAAAATTCATGGTTTTTGTCACTTGTAGATTGAGCATCTTAAATAGCTACTATTTCATACTATTACTTTGGGTCTTTGCAATAAAACAAATTGCACATCTAAATTTCAACTTCCTGCAGGTAGAGAGGGGTATCCACCACTCTCTACCTGCAGTATCCAGGGTGTCATTCCAGGAGTTTCAGAGCACTATTGCACTTACAAGCCATATCAATCTGAAGATAATTCTGCAGCCTTTCATATCCAGTGAAATGGTTAAAACACTGACTTGGCCACGTGCTGCTTACCCTGAATTAGCATTATCTGTTAGGCACAGTGGTGGGTTTCACTACCAGAAACATGAGGAGTTAGGAGTTATGTCTCTCTTTAGTAAAGATGAGGTTAAGCCACAAACTGAAACAGGATGTATCTGGCATTTCAATTCCTCTAAAGTGTTCAGACATTAAAAGCAATAATTTAAGCCATTTGAATATGAGCAGAATAATACCTATGACAAGAATTTTTTTCTAAAATAGCTTTGGACCACTGCCTTTTTTTCAGTATTCATTTGGAAATGCAAAGGTTGTTAAAAATCAGTGTGTCTTAGAACTCAACTTACCTCAAAAATGCGATTTAAAAATCCCATTTCACTTAGGTATTTTGAAATGTCTAACAGTCCTGATTCATCAATGATCCTCCAACACATTTCTTTCATCTGAACATGATTACCATGTGAAACATGATTTTCTCCCTTGTTTATATCTCTTAACATCTCCTTACCTCTCCTAATTCTGTAATTGTGTCATTTCATTCTGTCAGTCATCTGGGAGTATTTTGCTGGAATGGTGCTTTTCTCGGTGAAGCTGCATTATGTTACATCATTGCTAAGAATTCAAAGTGTTCTGTAATAGGTGTCTGGATTCTGATTAGATTGCTTCAGCCACATCCCAAATAGTAACTACTATTGCTATCAATATCAATTCAATTTTCCTTGGTTTTGGTTCTGGTTCACATTGGAAATATATTATATGAAGACTCTACTCCTTTGGCCTCCTTTTTCACTCCAAAAATTCTTCTCATCATCACATCACAGAGAGTTAAATAAGGAGAGTTTATCCTGAGTTCTTTGTTCTGTGCTTCATGTCTACTTGGCTTTCCTAATTTATCTTAGTTTCACTTTGTCTCTCTACATCTCACCCTGTTGGGAAGACCTATTTAACACGATGAGTGAAGTCCCACATGTAGTTTTAAGTAGTTTTATGTAGTTTTACCCATCTTCACATATGAATTAATAAATACAGTGGGGGAAAGAATTATCAACATACCTCCAAGTGGTACTTTGCTACTGTGGAAATTTAGCATGTACTAGATTATCTTGGCTAGTCATTGAACTTTGCTTTATGATCTATTGGTATCTAGTGAAAAATAGCATTTTAGATATTTTAATAGTGTCTCATAGAATCTTATATAGACATTGTCCACATGCAGTGAGTGCTCCAATTGTGATTTCTAGCAGGGAAGCAAGAGGTCTTCATTTGTCATTGTAATATCCATTTTAAATCAGTCACTAAAGCGACTGGCAATCTTAAGAACATAATGTGGTGGATTAAAATAAGCTTAGTTACACTTGTCTATTAATTAGGAGAAATTCAAATGAAACCACTATTATACTCTGGCTTTCTACAGGTACACAAATATCTAAGTTAGGTACAGAGAGATGTATACATTGTTTTTGCACACTTACATGCATCTAACATGTTGTTCATTTGACATCTATTCTTTATGCTTAAAACATTTTTGAAGAGCAATATTTTTTTTGCATTACTGTAATTCCTAGTCAGTTTTCAGGAACAATTAAGTCATCATTGTTTTCTTTCACATTCTCATTAGCTTTTATGTTCTCTGATGATACCTATGATTTCTACCATAATCAGCACAGGCACTTGCCACCTCTGAAAATATGCAAGAGATCTTTGCTTGCACCAGAAGTTTGTCACAAGTATCCTGACAGAATAAGAAATAATTAAAAAGATACACATAGAAGGAAACCTGCGTCTAACATTTGTGTAGAGGAAATAATCTGTGAATCAGTACCTTGTCTACATAATACAATGGTCTCCTCATTAGTTTGGGAAGTAGAAGAATCAGAACAAATTTTTAAACTAGTCTCACCATCAAACTGCAGTCCAACAAAGCCCAGAATTGTGTGTCTACTCTCAGTTCATTTAATACCTGTGGTTAAAGCCATGGGGAAATGAACAGTGACAAGACAAGATGAAGAATCTTTTCCTACCAGCCTTTTATTTTTTTGCTGTTTACAATTACATTTTATTCTGTTCTACATAACTGCTTGTTTAGGAAATGTACTGAAAGTCTTGCATTGGTAAAGCACTGGCAAATGGAGTGAACTGGTCTTTTCCATCTCTCACATGTGTGATCTCAGAGAATGGTCTGTCATCTGCCAGACAATGAAATGCATGTTGTCATTGAGTAGCTAAAGGTCAGTGTTTAGCTGAGCTAGGAGAATAATTCAGAGCAAATCAACTATTAGGCAAATGCCTCTTCTTTTTTGCTTACAAGTTGTCTGCAAATAGATCACAATTTTCTCAAATATATTCATTATTCAGAATTATTTCCTGAATGATTTTTGTGTGTAATTATTGGTCTGTTCACAAGCCTTTCATTTTGGGTGCTTGGTTTTCAAGCTGTTTTAATTGGGTGTACAGATCACATGGCATCTTTCTGTCCTTTGGTAGGCTAAATGTAACTCTTGGACTCTACTTTCTGATGGAAAAATCTCAGTTATTGTTTTGGAGTTCAGTGATCACTGCTATTCTGTTATATGTTCCTATCATTCATGTAAGTTTTGTGTACATAAAACCACTAAACCAGATTCAAGTTCATGGAATACTTATGCAAATCAGGAGTAAATGTATTGAATCCAAAGAAGTAATGTGGTGTACAACCAGTGTGAAGAATAAGGACCTTGAGAAATCAAATTTCCTTTATAGTAGTTTTTCATTATAATTACAATGCTGAGTTTAATTACCTCTCCCTTCATACCAAAGTTTGAATTCCATTGGTTTCACTTGTATTTCACAAAGATTTTTCTAAGCCCTCTTCCTTTACCAATTATAACAGAGTTCTTGGATTACACAAGCATGTGTGAAACAGGAGTAACCAACACAAGGGTGTCACAAAGAGACTCATTTGGATTTAGTTGTTTGCAGCTTTATTTGTGTGTTTTCTCACATTTTCTCTGTCAAAGGGGCCTAATTCTACTTTTTCCCCTCATGCCAATGTGTGTGGGTAACCAGGGCTCTGACAGACAAGTTCTAGCATATCCAATGGTGATGAGTTAAGGCATTACAACTTCCAGGAGGTCCAGAATTCTCCTTGCCAGGCAGATATCACTTTCCCTAGCAGAGGCAGTAGACAGAGACCCCTTGTATCTCCAAACCCTCCCAGCCACAAGCTGCCATGCACAGCAGTGGCTGCTGCTGCTAAATCTTAGAGCAGCACATCAACATCTGCAAGGCCTGCAGCATCTTTACAGCCGGCAAATGAGATGGCAGTGTAAAGCTCGGCTGGAGTGAAGTCATGTTTATGGGGTGTCAAAAACACCCCATTCAAATGCAAACTGTACAAAACTTAGAAGTAAAATGTAACAGCCCTTACAGCTCACTTCAGAAGGCATCCAAAATGAACATGGCATTTGGGAAATTATAGCGTGAACTATTGCCCAATATAATTGTCAGCGTTGGGTTCTGATTTCATTTTCACTGTTTTTTCATGAGTGCAACTTTTCAAAGCCTGTAACTTTTATATCACTCTGAAGCCTTGATCCAGCAAAGCGCTTACACACATACCTAAATTTAGATTGTAGATTCAGGGAGCCTGAGATCAGGAAGGGACCATCTGTAGGAGCTCTTCTGTAGCACACACCACTTAGCTTCCCCTCCTGACTTCTGAGTTGAGCCAAATACTTTAAAGTCCAGGAGCAGTCCCTTTGAAATGAATTTCAATTACCTGCCTGCTTTGAATCAAAAGCCTGCTACATGGTTTGTTGGACCAGGGCCTCCAGGAAACCAGAATCTGGTCTCCAACCCTCCAAATATTTCCTATGCTTTCCAATAATGGTTTGAATAACAATTCTCTTATTTAAGATTTCCATGCATTAGTTAACAGGTTGGCTTGATAAAGAGCATCAGAACAGTGAACTGCCTGTAGCTGTCAGCTCTATCCTCAAAATGCAAATTGTGCAAAATTCCGCCTTTGAATGTTCATGTCTTTGTCCCTAGCTGAGAAGGAGGAGCAGATGTTTAGCTGCAGTTACATTTTGGTGCTTCTCACATAATACAGTCTGTGGCCCAAATTCAGGTCCTGGTTTAATTTGTAAGTGTTCTCCCTATTTGCATTGGCATCCAAAAAGCAGAACATGGTAACAAACCTGAGTGCATATACCATACGGTTACATTTATGGGGAGGGAAGGAAAAAAACACGAGCAAAGCACTTCTCAGCACCTTCAGAAAACGGAGATAATGGCCCCAAACATAACGTAATTTTGTATGAGAAATGTGTCTGTTTCAAGCATTATTCTACCACTTTCTCTCAAGACCCCTATTCAGGATATACCTTGCATTCCATTTAAGTCCAAGGGATGTAAGCAGGACTTGAGCATCTGCTTAGCATCATTTAGGTTCTCACATATCCTTCTCAAACAAGATTTCTCTCCTGATGGACTCCCACGAGAACTGACAGAAAATATGGCAGGATCTCTATCATCTGTACCAAAGCTTCAACCCCTTGCTCCTTTCTTTTTCCCCTTCCCACCCCTCATTGCCAAAAAAACAGGAAAGACAAGATTTGGAGATCAAGTCAAATGTCCAATTTATTTTTATAACTTGAAACTGGAACAAACGTTGTTTTGAACGAGCGTACAAATGAAATGGTAGACACATGCTGAACTCAACATTGTGACAATAAGGGGAAAAAAAAAGAGGCCAAAAATCTTGTACAGAGAATAAAAGGAACAATAAATATTTCACTAAGCCATATTGAAATGACCTCCAGCCATCTCAACATTTTATCCATAATAAAAAAAAAAGTGCTCTTGTTTTTTAAACAGAGCACAAATACCAAGCAATAATAAATAGTTCCAAACTTGTAGTAAAAGACAAAACCTCCAAGTAAACAACAAAAGCTCATACAATAAGTAATAGAAAAAGGTAATAAAAATATTTTGCCTTGCCGGTACAAATGCAAACAACTTAAATCAATGTTACTTTGCTTTGCAGTTCTAAAATACAAAGAGCACCATAAAAATGAGTTTGCCTGTGATAAACAAAACCTTGGACTGTCTTTTACATAGGACTGGGATGAAATGCTGATTTTTTTGACCTTTTCCTTAAAAATTTATATTTTTTTTTTCCAAAACCAGGTTTCTGCACCTGTCCTGTTGCCAGGGAGTCAACTGGAGTTTTGTTCTGGACTTCAATGGCAGCAAGACTAGACACAATGAAAGTAATAAATTCAACCTTAAAAAAAATGTAAAACTAAAAGTGTGAAAAGAACTATGGTGGCATTCTAGCTATGTCCATGTTATATTGTGCTTATGGCCTAGTAAACTACATCTCTTCTAAGCAAGAAGAAAAGGAGGGCCATTTCAGTATCACTACAGTCTGCAGAAACACAACCCTTGTGCTTTTGGGTGACTTATTGTTAGTTTCAGTGATCTAAGTCACAAAATTAGACAACTGCTGGTGTTAGCTATCCTGGATAATTAAAAACGACAGTGAGACTGAAAGTCCTAAACAACTTACAATAAAATGAAAAGTGAAATTCTTTCTTAAATCAATGAATTGTAGACTGAAAATGTGCAGTTAGCTTCTGATCTTCATTGCACTGATGCAAGTCCAAGAGATTCTTCTGAGTTCTGTGTCATCACTGGATTTATACAAAAGCCAGAGATCTGAATTTTCACCAAAAAGTGAAAATGTGCCTTTAAGGGACCACATTCCAACCTCAATTATGCTGGAATAATTCAGGACTAAGAGTGATGAATAATTCCTGATTTATATCAGTTTAATTGAGATACAGAATTTGTCCAGAAGACTTAAGGGTGCGACATTCAAGCCAGGAAGGCATATATCTATCTGATAAGGTGGACCAAATTCTCCCTACTGTCACACCCATGCCTCTCCAATTGCTCCAGTGGTTCTGCACCGATGAAAGCAGAATAATTTGGCATGGCAATATATTTTTTTCTTGTTTTAGTTTTTTAAGATTTACCGTCATTTTCTGCAAGAGCGGTGATCATTTTCTCCTCCCCTTCACTAAAGCATTAGTGCCTCTTCTGCCACGTCTTCCCCTCGACCCAAAAGGGAGAGAGAGTGAGAGAGAGAGAGAGAAAAATAACTGCAAAGAGAAACATCAAAAGGTACAGGATTTCATCCCAGTCCCTCAAACATTCAGAAATTTATGGAATGTACAATTAGAAGTGAACAGCAGCAAAGCAGCTAATAACATGGACTGGCAAGACCTGTACACGGAGTCGATCCTGTTCTGACAGGGAAGAGGAGGGCTGTGCCTGGACTAATTTTACTTCAACCCGATTACAGCTGTACCAACAGCAGGCCATTTCACCATTTTATGTAAAAGTGATGCAGCAGCTCTCACTTTTTGCTATAAAGAGACTTTCTTCCAGAGGGCAGTGGCAGGGTGTGAGGAGCAATGAGTGGGGGTTGGCCAAGAGAGGGAAGATGTATTGGACATCTTGTTTGGAAGGAGGGGAAGAAATCTCCTCTCTCTCTCTCAAATCTACAGGGAAGCTGTGGGATGTCACCCCAGACACCTTTCCAGGAACGGAATTTCTTTTCACACAAATAGGCAATATCCATCCAGCCTGGTTCAACCATACCTGGTAAAACCTTGATGCAAGGGGTCCAGGCAACTTTGAAGTTATTTAGAGCCCTGTGGGAACAGCACTTTTTTTGTAGGCCATTTCTGACAAAAAAATATATATACAACTAAAATTATTTGTGAACAACAACAAGAAAAAAAAAAGTAAAATAAAAAAAGCACTTAATTATTTTGTTTTGTTTCTTTTACTCAAAGGTCGTCTAACAACCCCCTTTTTTTCCTGTACAATAAGGACTTCACATACAAATTTTTTTTTATTTTTGCAATATTTTATCCTGCCAAATTAAAAAAATATATTATGGCAGCCTGTTTGTTTGTTTTTATTTTTATTTCCAAATTCACTAACAAAAAGGTACATTAAATCCCTTTAAAAGGACAAGCGTACAGTTAAAAAATTACAAGCTTCAGTAAAAATACAGCAAGTGCCTACATCATATGAATCAACCAATATCAATATCCATTCCAGAAGGGGAAGGGAAGGTGGGAAGGGGAGAAAAAAAGAGAAAAATAGGTACAGGTCAGAAACGTGATTTTTTTTTCTGCAAAGCAATAACAATATTAAGCACTTTTTTCTACATACTTTTTCTACATGGTGTAGCAATCACCTTTTAATCCCCGAATACAAGATTCTATACATTTTTGAAATAAAAATTCAACACCCAAGGCAGAAAAAAATTTACTAAAACTCAAGACTTTACAGTTACAGTGACAAGAACAAATTTATAGACCCACCATTTAAATTTTACTGCAACATTTTCAAGGAAAAAAGAAAATTTTTTTTTTCTTTCTGGTTTTGTAAAATGCCCAGGCATTCTCCATTATTACAAATACTGGTCCACTTTTACAGTAATCAAGAAATTTTAATATATATAATATATACTAAAACCCCGTCACCAAAAGAAAACAATATACACATGGCCATTATGGCATTTTTTTAATAACCTATTAAGCAAACTTTGAAAAAAAAAAAGATTGCTCAAACACACATACACACAATTTCTTTTTTACCCTTGTATGTATTCAATACTGTAAACGTATTTTAAGACAGAGTGCACTAAATTTAACTTTTAAAAAAAAATTAGCCGTTGTTCCTGAATTGTTTTTTCTCATTCAATGATAGCAACTTGTAATTTGTGTCATTTGAGTTTTAATTCAGCAGTAAATCATTTCCATTCCATTTCCTAAGCAGCGTTGTCCTGAAAAAAAAAAAAGGCTGAGAATAATTCAGCTAATGTATGTCCGAAGTTGTGCTGGGTATACATCTTCATTTGATTGGGTCTTATGGCATTTTCATGTCCACTATCTTCAACCAGTAATTTTTTTTATTTTTTTTAAGTAAATGTGGCTCTTTTTTTTTTCTAAAGAATGTACTTTTCTTGTTTTACTTTTTTTTAAAAGTCTTTCCATTTCACAAAAACATTTTGCATTTGTCTCAAGAGACTCAAATAGGAAGATCAGTTTTCAAGGCACTCACGTCAAATTGAATGGCAGTAGAAAAACTGTCCAATAAATTATTTTTATTTATTTTTCTTTATAGTGCCAGTATTGTGAATGCCATGCTTAGCAACACTGACACTTAATCTCAGCTGTTCCTTTACAGTTTAACCCACCTTTGGGCCAAGTAGAATATGATGTAATTTCTTGTTGAGAAGCCATTTTTCTCTTAACCACAAACAAAAGATTTAAAGTGCGGGTCAACATAATTAAAATCTCTAACCATAATTGTCTACTGTTTGCTAATATTAGTTGAAAAAGGCTTTTAAAAATTTGGAATTTGAAAGTAGAGCAGGTGCATTTTTCTTTGCTTTAATTTTTCTCTGTTGTAATGCTTTTATCTGAATACAATTTTATTCTGTTCCTAATTAAGTTGGAAAAAATCTTACCGACTTCAGTAGGAGCAAAATCTTGCCAAGACAGGTAAATTAACCAGAATTTATTTTTTCCCTTCTTTACAATAACATCACTGTACAGCATCTAAGATAGTTCTAATATTTCTATTCATAAACCAAATGCCTGAGTTGAGGCTTTTCATTGAGAAATTCACACTTTCCTATCATTTAGTAATCAACTACAGCAAATATGGACTAAAGTAGATGTCCTAAATTCAAATTTATGAACTTGTGGTTTAAAAAAGGAAAAAAAAAAAAAAAGATGGCATTTGGCTCCTCTGAGGTTTGAAAATAATATTAAAATGCTCAAGATGTACTTTTATTGTCTCTGGGAAGAGTCACAGTAGGGGAAGAGGGAGGGAAAAACACTCCAGAAAGTGACAAACTGGCATCATTATGTTGCCATAGCTTTTAACAAGAAGAAACTATCCTATAGTAATGCACAATTAAGAATGTTTCTGGGTTTTGAGTGTAGCAGCCTTCTGCATCTATGTCATTTTTGTTGCCATAATTTTAGTGCTGAAATCCATCTAGAAAAGGCCTCTATCTTCAGCGACATTGTCAGTGCTATGTATTTGATCCAATTTCAAAAGAAAGTGCTAATTTTAAAGATTGTTATCCGCTGTACAATTTTGTTTTCTCTAATCTTCAAGGTTATTTAAGAAGAGGAAAGAAAAAGAAGGAAGGAAGGAAGGAAGGAAGGAAGGAAGGAAGGAAGGAAGGAAAGAAAGAAAGAAAGAAAGAAAGAAAGAAAGAAAGAAAGAAAGAAAGAAAGAAAGAAAGAAAGAAAGAGGAAAAAAGAAAAAAGAAAGATTTCAGTTCAAATGCTGGCTTCCTCACAAGAAATTACACACACTTAGCTTAAATTTCAACAAAGCAGCGGCCCAAAAATTATAATTTTAAAAGATATGTTTCTCTCCTACAATGCAAGTAATCTCAGGCTACGACTGGGTAAAATTAAAAAGGGATACCCAACAAAATTTTAAAAGAAATTTAAACAGAAAGAATAAAAAAAGTACCTGCACATGCCAAAAAATTACAAAAACCCAATAAATACAGAAATTATTGCACAGTTAAAAGGCTCCACAATTTTTACTGCCTTAATCAACCCTCGGGTTTAATAGAACTTTGTAGACACAGGTTATATTTAAGTGCCAAAGTCTGGCACCTTACCATAGTTATGCTAAGTTATGTTTACGGAGGCAAGTTAGGTCATCTTTTCTCAGTTGGCAATAGTTAAACTGTACAAATAAAATGTTACCTAGACCCCTGAAATTTAACCTAGCGGAGGTGG
>VZRH01006015.1:928964-964073 GCA_013397555.1 Urocynchramus pylzowi
CATTTGTCAGCAAATGTTCTCCATGCCACTTTTTCATGTGTTTCTCCAGGGTGCTGTAAACACTGAAGGGCATCTGGCAAATGTCGCAGCGGTAGACCTCCTTCCCTATCTGGCCATGCGTTTTCATATGGCGCGTCAGCTTACTGCTCTGGGCACATGCATAGTTGCAGAGCTCGCATTTGTAAGGCCGCTCTCCAGTGTGGCTCCGACGGTGTACCGTCAAATTGCTGCAGTTCTTAAAGACCTTGCCACAGTACTCACATGTATCGCTCCTGCGTCCTTCCTTCGAACTGGGTCGCCCGGGGCCGGGTCCACTGATGTGGGGGGTGCTGCCTCCGCTGGCCGTGCCGCTGCGCCCTGAGAGCCCCCCGTCCAGCATGTCCCCCGGCGGAGTGGAGAAACGCAGGCTCCCGTTCTCCGATGAGTGCTCGGAAGAGGTCGCGAAGGGGGATTGTCGGGAGTCTGTGAATCCGAGGAACGGATCCTTCATGAAGTGCCGCGATGCCGCGTACCCTACCAGCCACTGGGAGTAAACGTTTTCGGAAGGTATTATCGTTGCTGGTGGCAAGTCCAAATCTTTCTCTACCTTTATTCTTTTAGAGGAATTGTTTAAACTGGGGCTCGTGATAGGTGTTGGCTTGCGGGGAAACAAGTTTGGGAAGGGTTCACCCGGTCCAAAGTTTCTTCCATTGACCGTACCTTCCTCAGTGCGGTCCAGCTCTCCTACCACTGAGTCTTCGTCACCCGGATCTCTCTGACAGAGGTCTCGAGGACACAAGTCTCGCTGGTCAGAGGACCTTTTCATGAAGCTACTCCTCTTCTGTTTCTCAGCTAACATGTCATTATATTGCTGAATGGCACCTAGACTTACATTCTCAATGACTTTTCCCAGGACGAGGGATTTCTCATCTGGCAGCGACTTGGAGCCGTTTTCCCGGTTACGACTCAGCTCTGAGTCCATACTAAAGCTCGACTCCGGCCGGCTCTCATTTTCAAGCTCCTCTTCCTCCTCCTCCTCCTCCTCCTCTTCTTCGTTGTCATGGCCCAGGGAAGGATCGCTCTCATTCCTGAAATCTGCCTCACTGGATTTCAGTCCCTCTCCAGTGAGCTCACTTGTGCCTGGCTCAGGGGAACTAGTGGTGGACAGTCCATCATCTGACCTGCCCGTCATGGAGCCAGCTTTATGCATATGCGTTTTCATGTGGCGTTTTAGCTTGCTGGCCTGGGAGCAAGCATGGTCACAGAGCTGACACTTGTAGGGCTTTTCTCCTGTGTGACTGCGCCGGTGCACGATAAGGTTACTCTGGAACTTGAATGTTTTCCCACAAAATTCACAGGACTTGCTCTTGGCCTGAGGCTGGGGAGGCGTAGTGCTGCTGGGGGGCATGGGGGGCAGTGGCGGGGTGCTCAAAAAAGGTGATTTAGGACTCGGCTGGAAAGGATTCAACAGACGATGCATAGGGTTGGTGCGACTGGGTGAGACTGGCGGAGGGGTGGAACTGTTTCCTGCCAGCTCTCGAAGCCTTCTGGAGAAATCCATCGCTGGGGACTCAATTGCCATGGGGTTTAAACGCATAACTCTGTCAAAGGCACTGGGATGCTGGGCAACTAACCCCATTTCTTCGGCACTAAGGCGATGTGGATCCAGATGATGACGAGGCGGTGGGCTGAACAGCGGAGGTGTGTTTGGGAGCCGACCCTCACCAAAGCCAGGGTGTTCACGCAAGATGGGTCCTGTCATGCGCAAGAGGTTGAAGGGGTTGTTGTCTCCAAGAAAATTCATCAGCGGGGACTGTGCAACAGTCTCCGGTCCCAGAGGAGGAGGGATGGTGATGCGTGGAGTAAGGGAACTGTTTGAAGGGCTTGTTTCCAGGTAGATGCGGAATCCATGTGTGTTCTGGGCATGCTGAAGCAAGAACCAAGCGCTATTAAAAGGCTGCTTGCATGTTGTGCAAATATAGCTTGAAGGCTCATCTTTACCTATAAAAGAAAAAACAGAAAGAACACTTAAAAAATAATACAGTGGAGAACGTTTAAATACAGTTGGCATTCACTTTATTTTGCTAACACACTTCCTCCTTGGCATTTCTGAAAGAAGGATTTAATTGCAACGTATTGACTGATATAAATTGTTGAACAGCACATTTACTCACCGCACTTATTCACTTAACATGTATGACAAATATCACACGTACGCATTTGTGCTATATACGTTTGCATCCTCTAATTTGCAAATAAAACCCTCTTTTATGACGTGTAAGGATCCAAATCCTTTCACATGTTTATTCCACAAAAAAGAATTTATTTCAAGGGATTTATGACTACGGACAAAAACCAAGAAAAATGCATTGTGGTAGGTTTTACAAGGCACCTGTAAGGACCTCCAGTGTCATTTTCACTCTCTCATTTTATATACTTCATGCAGCAGTCCCCTGAGATCTTGCTGAATTTAATTTATACATGCTTAAGTCATGCCAGCACTTCCATTTTTAAAATATTATGTAGCTATTTAGCCACAAAAGTCCTATTCAAGTCAACAGGAGCTTGGAAAGCATACCCTTGCATAAACCACTTTGACGTTCTTTTTGCCAAAACACCAAGAAGCCACTCAAATGAAACATCCGGTAATCAAAGCCGACAGCACAGTTGCAATTAACAGTAACAAATGTCGGGCCATGCTTGAACCAGGTCCCAAGAATTTCTGAGCCTGAGCCTGCCCTCCAACACAGAAATGCTCACCAGAGCCAAAAACACTGTTCTGTTTGCTTTTCTAGCCTCTTGGAACAACTGCATAAAGGTGGAAAGCATTCCTTTAACTTTGATTCAGCTTTACATAAAGGACAGGTGTGGACAAGTCTGCATCACAGTCATAAATTTGCTAGCTAGAAAATTCCAGTCCTGGGCACAATGTAAACTATATGGTATCTGCAAAAAGCACTTCCCTCCTTGCCCCCCCCCCCCGCTCCTTTTTCCAATGCCTCTGCAAGACTCTGATAAATTCATAAATATGTGTCAACCTGAAAATCATGATCATTTGTTTTGTTGTTTGTTTTTAAATGAGTGGAAGGTTTTCTGAAAATAAACTGACCATTTTGGAAAATCAAAAATTAACTCCTTGCTTGCTTGCTTGTCTATGATAGCACATGTTTTGTCTAGCAACGGCCCCACTGAACCTAAAGGCATTAAACTTCCTGAAAGCTCAATACTTGAACCAAGCTTCCTGCCTGACCCATGATGGAACCAGGACCCAAGCAATGCCTGATTCAGCCCCTCCACAGGAGCTCAAATCCAGAGCTGAACTAGCAGACCCTTTCTAGACAGGGAGCTGCCATTTCCAAAAGCCTGTTTCATGAGCTTGAAAATTAAAGCGTTTATAAAGTGAACAGAACTGTATTATTGAAACTACCTTGTAAAGAGGAATGACTCACAGCAGACCAAAAAAACCCAAAAAACAAAAACCAAACATTTAAACTTGGGCACATCAAGAGAAGCTGATTGAATTCCCCTCTTCTGGCTGTTGCAGGAATGATTGCTGCTAACAAAACCTACAAAACCTTAGACAAGGAGGCTAGAAGATTATCTGCCCACCCATCAGTCTGTCAGTTTATTTAATCTTATCAACCAATATGCATCCATAACAGCATAAAGGAAAAAGCATGTATCAGATTGAGACTTATTTACAAAGGTAGGTGATAAATGTGGTGCAAATCTTCACGCACTTATTGATTTAGTAGGGCTATTGCTGTGGATAGCAGCTTCAAACCCTGATTTCACTGAAACTGTCTCTTCACAGCCAATAAAAAATGCACACAATACAGTAGACATTTCTGCCTGGCTGATGTGGCCCCCATGCCCTGGCCCCGCACTCTGTATGGGGCAGACACAGTTGCTTTGATTAATTTCTAACAATCACTATTGGAAAAAAAACAAGTTTGGGAACTGCCCTTGGCTGGGAAAAAAGTGCCCGTAACTGCTATTGACATTAATGAAAGCCACATACAAACATGGAAAGGAACTGATACATTATACCGTAAAAATCTACTCAGCACTGAGGCAGTTAGGAAGTTTTATGTCAGCTTTTCAGCCAAAGCAACAGTAAATGCTCCCATTATTACTTCAAATATTTAAATTTCTGTTTCTTACAGAAATATTATGAAAATGTCTAGACCTTTAACTTTTCTTGCACAGCAACATGTGTAGTATAAAAAGTGACAGAAATCACTGAAGCAGACTAAAGTATATAACATACTCTGTCAAAAGCTTTTTTAAACAATATGTTTTACCTCAGCTCACCCTAGAATAGATTTTAATAAAGCCCCTTACGAAGTGTGATCTAATAGCAAATGAAGTGCAGCTTCTTACAAGGTCATATATCTTCAAATTAAATAGTGCTCTGCACCCTTCACCTTCACTTTATCCACTCTAATTAATCGATTTATTACCCACAGCTGTTCAATTCTTTCATTTTTAAAGTCACAGCATGCACTCTTTTTTTGTTGTGGGTTTTTTTCCTTTAAGAAAATAAAGTGACTGAGTGTCTGTGTATGTGCATGCATTCTCTTTGCTTAGCTCAAGAACTGTCAGGAGGAAGAAAGCAGCTGTGTATTAGGCGACAACAACAGCAACATGTTTACTTCAGAAAAGGCAAATACGTAAGAGGGAAAATTCCTGAGCAGGCTGAAGATCAAGGCCAACCTAAAACTGAAATGGCTGATTAAAAAAATTACCCTCAAAATGGCAGCTGGCTGGATGCTTGCTATTTCATGTTACATGGAACTAAGATATTTTGGGTTGTTTTGCTCTCCAAAACTTCACCTCCATGAAATTCAAGAGAGGAAATTAAGTCCCCACCTTAGTAGTTTTCCTTCAAAAAGACAAAATTATTGCTACTAGTGATCTAAGATTTATATGCTTGCAGACATAGGTCTTCTCTCCCTTGTTTGTTTTGTTTAGCTTTTGTGTTCCTCAGGGCTCCTCTTCAGGAGACCTCAGCACAACAGCAAAATTGACTGTAGGCTACCTGGCTACTAATCTCTGACTGATTCATGAATGTTCATATATGCATACCTATATATATATATTTTTTTTTTTTCACAGCCCTCAAAGACTCTCCCCAGACTCCCTCTTAAAAAAAGTAGAAAAAAAAAAGTTAATTACCATATTATCACTTCATGGTTATCTTGCCTAAAAGTTGCCCTGAGCAGTGTAGATGCTCACTTTTAAGAACAGAACAATGTCAAAAAGTCTTTGAAGATCCACTCCGAGCATTTTTATGTTCAAAAACTTGCTAAATATTTTAAACATGCCCAGAAACAGCCATGTATTGCTCAAGAATGATCCTTACATTTAATAAGGCACCTACACTATAAAAGAAGTCTTTGTTATATGGCTATTTTTGATATATAGCTATCTTAATCCCTTGCCACCTGCACTGAAGTCTGTCTAAATACCCACTTTATGACAACTACCTATATAGTCCTTGCCATATGCAGTCTTTATCACTTTAGCATGTGCTTCACTTTGAGCATGTGAGTAATCAACATCAGTGAAACTTAAGCATAGGCTGAAGTGCTCTGTTGGATAGTGATGAAATTATTCATGTGCTTAGAGTCAAACACAAGCCAAGACTTCATTAATACTGTTCGATGAATTGCACATGGTTTAAATCCTACAGTCTGTAACTAGGCTTGAATTTCGGGCTGAGAGCTGAAGTATAATTCTTTATTTTTACAGTAGTTTGTAGATGTGGTGCATGTACAGTGATGAGACATCCAGGTCACAGCTCCTGATCAATCAATTGTAGCTTCCAGGTTGTAGTAAAGCCAAAGAAATACTGCCCGTTTAGACATGATAGATGTTTGCAGGGCTGAAACCTTCTAAGACCTACTGAAATGGTATTTCAGGTATTCAGAAATACCATTTAAAGGCTAGGAGAGGTAGTGAAATTAAAGAATCAGAGGACTGGGATAAACCCTAAGGTTTGACCTCATTCAGTTCCTGACCCAAAGGATAATAGAGTCATAGAATGGTCTGGATTGGAAGGGACCTCAAAGTTCATCCACTTCCAGCCGTCCTGTCATGGGCAGGGACACCTTTCACTAGACCAGGTCGCTCAGAGTTCCATCCAGCCTAGCCTTGAACACTTCCAGGGATGGGACATTTGTAGCCTCTCTGGGTAACCTGTTCCTGTGCCTCTCCAACCTCATAGTAAAGAATTTTTTTCCTAATATCTGATCTAAACCTCCTTTCTTTTAATTCCCTCTTTGTCCTGTCACTACATGTCCATATCTATGAATCTATTCATATCTGTGCCAGCTGCTCCAATATCCCACTTCAAAGGCCACCAAATGGAGAGCCTACAATCTTTTTAAAGTCTACCTCATTTCTTCTCTCCTTTACCATCATTAAGATTCCCCAAGTGCCTAATCTAAATCTTTCTTCCTGCAATTTAAGATCTTAATATATTGTCCTACCCAGATGTACATGCAAAACACAGGAAACAAGTTAGTCTGCACCTCACAGTTATCATCCAACCGAAGGACTTGCAGCTGAACCACTTTGTGTTTTTTAGCATCCCCTTCTCCCAGTTTGATATGGAGGTGTTGAGGGAGAATTCACTTTGTATTGGAGTAGTCAGTGGTCATGTTGATGATTTTCAGTATAAAAAAAAAGCTTTCTTTTCAATTCAAATTGCTGAGTTCAACTCCCAACAATTAGATCTTGCTGGTTTTTTATCTGGGAGATTAAAAGTCTCTCTAGTATCTTCTCCCAAAGCAGGGCATTATAAACTTTTAACTTATTGAGCACTATTGCCTTTTCTGCATATTATGACAAAAATATGGTCTTTTCCAGAAATATTAAAATGTGTTCCCTCGATTAGTGCATGACAGATTATGTTCCATTCAAAATGTCAATGCAATAATGAGCCTTTTTCTCTTTCATGAACAGCTCTAAACAAAGCTGAATTCAGACTCTGCCTCCCAAATTTTGCCCTTACAGGAGACGGTGAGAAAACACAGGTCAGAACAAGAGTAGACTGGGTCTGTAGACATCCACCCCACTGCACCAGTCAGCCTGAATCCCTGACTTATCTGTCCCCTGCAGTCTGACTTGTATCATTTAGTGATATGCAGATCTTCCTTGCCCAGTTGGTACATAACTTTATATGTACCCTGAATGCTAAGCGCCTTTACCCTGGAGATAAAAATTTCCCTCAAAATATCCTCAGTTATTCTGGATACCATCAAACAATAATCAGTGTGAGATAAGAACTGTTGAGAATTCATTATTTTCTGCTGAGCTACAGTGACATCCAGTGCCTTATGAATCCTCCCCTCAGCATGCCTGAATAATTCCATTAGCGGTAACAGGGAATGAACTCCCCCTCATTTTAATCACCCACCCATAACCCCTGCCAGGACTGTGGTGAGGACCTGCAGTCAGGTCCATATAACCACTGCCATTCCTTACCTCTAGCAGCACTTTGCAGATAATGTTTCTGGTTCCATTTTACAAAGTTACAGCAGCAGCAATAAAAACGTTAAGGAATTTTAATGTTGGTTTACTGCACCTTTAGAAGTTCAGGAAAAGTAGAAACTTGCAGGCTTTAAAGAAAGGACACCTTTTATTGTAGCACTCAGGAACAGACATGTATCAGGTTCCTACAATCTTTCCACCAATATTACTCTCTTCTCCACCACTTGATTTTTAATGAACATTTAAATAATTACTCCTTGTTATTATGATGGTTACTCTAATAATACCAATAAAGGTAGCATGGATGCTCCATAAAAAACACACCTTTAATTGAATTATTATTAAATTAAAATGCCATAATTGAGAACACAATTTTAACAAGTCTCCTTTTAAGACCAACTGACATTAAAGAGAAGGGCATTAAATACTGGAAAAATTTAGTGTTGCATGGTGAAAAAAATATATCATCATGAGTGGTTTGACAGATCACCCAGACCAGGGCCAAATGCTTTTCAGGTGTTTGCAGTGTGGATCTGCTATGTGACCTATATCAGTTCAGGCCTGGTGCTTGATTGGGTCTGCAAAAATATCTTTAATATAGGGATTTATAAGCCATATTATAACTTTAAATTTTCCAAGTTAGCAAGAACTTTTACTCACCTATGTTTATAATAAAACATTATCTGAGCACATACAATATTGAGAGTTTTACCTCCCTGCATTCACTGAGCTGTTTGGAAGTGCTGCTACCTCCATTTCAGAAGGACTGACAGTCTCAATAAAAATTAAGACAGAAATGTAAAGTAGGATCCAAGTCTGGGTGTGAATGCCAGTCCAATGCCAGCCACTAGCTTTAAACAACAAACACAAAGGTCCCATATCTCTTTCCAACTCTCTTAATATGAAATCTGTTTTGGTGGCAGCAAGAACTGAAGGTGAAAAATAAGCACAACTCCATCCCCAGAGTTAACACAGTTTATCCATCCCTATACTGCCTCATCTAAAGAAAGGGCTCAAGAGAGGCTTGCAGCACATCCTGCTGAGGGTTATGGGGACTATCACCAACAGTTCATAAAGTTAGCGTCAATTGGAAGCTAAAGTTGGTATTTTATGACTTAACAAGTCGCCTGCAGTCTCACAACCCACGCACCTCCAATTCTACACTCAGATAAACAGCCCTGATCTCCTGTAAATCTCAGCCAACCTGAAGTGCATCTCAGTCAAGAAGAGCAGATGAAGGTTTGGGTGTAAAAGCCCAAGCATGAGGGGCCAGAGGGCCTGTCATCATCTGGAAATGGGGAATCTCAGGATGAGGTCAGTGAAAGGAAAGAATGTTTTTAAGAGGTGGATGGAAAATCAGGGGTGTCTGAAGAAAGTAATTGTGAGGTGTTACTTCTCAGTTGCAGAATCCTATTTCCTCCCATACAAGGCCCTGTTCTCTTTTCCTACCTTGTCTCTTGATAGCCTATCTCCTCCAGTGCCATCTTCAACAGAAGAAAAATCACGACTTCATGCAATATTCTTCTCCCACACACTGCCTGTATGTTTTACAGCTTTCCCCATCCTCTTTCTACCTTGACTAGTGAGACTGCAAGCTCTCAACAGAGATTATGCAAGAAGCTGTATGCCAAGAGAACCTACACACCCCACAAGACCCTATCATTCCCTGCACTGGTTTTGATTAGTGATGAGAATATTCTTGAGAGCATTTTCTACCTGTTGGAAAACATCTGCAGTAGTACTGGTTGACACAAATATTAAAAAATATTAATATTACACTACTGTTAGCAATGTACTATTAATTCTTCCTCTGATAAAGCCAACTGTCAAACTCTAGTTCTGGTGGATTAAGTGCTGCCCCACTTTTGGGAAACTATTTTATTTTCTGAAGCCATTACAGCAGTGGGTTTTTCCTGTTAGGCAGAACTGCAAATAATCTCTTTGTCACTCTTGTAATAATAAACATCTATTTTTCCAAATTAACTGTTTTATTAAATGAGGGAAAAACCAAAGGGATTAATTACTAATACAGAGCTGAGAAGTCAGACTGTCATGCTATCTACAGCCAACCTTCCAGAATTCCAAGAACAAAGAGCATGAATCCTTGAAAGTCCTAGCAATATCAAGCTGATACACCTTGCCAAACTCTGATTTGAATTACCCTGCTATGAAGTCAAAGTAGTTGTGAGGATCACCAATGCAGATTTTTTCAAATTTTTCCAGATAAACCATACCAGGCTGTCACTAACAAGAATCTTAACTAGACTTACATAAATATACAAAGTTGCAATTCATTTGGTTTTTTTCATTGAACTTTCCCCAGAAGCATATTATATGTCCTCTCTGGCATTTATACTTATAAAAAAAGGAGGAGGCTGCAGGCAGACTACAGCCATGCATAACACAAACAGATGCTTCCTGCTTCTTAATGGACATGGGCGACCTTTGGCTGAAGCAGCTTGTGTTCAATGGTCCCATTTTCTGTGAGACTTAATCATACCTCAGATCTGTACTGCCAGATTCACATAAATTAACCAAATGCACAGCTCAGTTTAATTTCTAGTGCGTTACAAAATGGTAATATTATATTTTTAGGTATAAAATGTCAATAGGCATTTTGGGCAACTTCCTTCTGGATGTCCAATTTCTCATTCCTTAAAAGAGCTTCTGGCTCACTGGAAGTTAATGCTCAGCCTCCAGAAGTAAAAGAAATGCTTTTACTTAGTGCAGAAAAGGAAATAAAATTGGGTTGCAGAAGTTGGAACTTGTGACACAGGGATTTTTACCCAGAAGCACTATTTAAATGGAAGATAAAAAACATGTTTGTCATCTCTGAACACCTTCTCCTAATTGGTGTTAAATCTAAAATGCAAAGGCAATTTATAAAGCAGAGGAAGGGAGAAGTGTGAAAAGTAAGGAGCAAACAGGAAAAATCAATATTAAAAGATCAATAGTGAATGAGTTAACTTTTAAATTAGCCCTTTGTGATACAACAGTTTCAACTAACTCCACCTTTAGCATCTAAACAGCTTTGTGTCTTTTAGATAGTTTTTTTGAACCTAAAACATCAACTAGCAGACTGAACAGATGTTTTACAAACCTGCAGCATAAAATAGTGAAAACTATCAGCTAAAATGGGCACGATGATACAGAGGGGGACTGGACCCACTCGTGAGATTAAAAGACCATAGGACTACCCGTGGCTGGTGGTTTAATATATAGGATTCCATTTACAGCACTCATGAAAAACCCTTGTACTGCTCAAGGACACTTTTAGGCCTTTTCTTTGCATAAGGTATTCAAATGCATTTGAAATAATGTCAGTCTTTTCTACAACATATGAAATATGCCAGCAGCTTCCCTTTAAATCGGTTTCCTGTAAGCAGTTTTGTTTGAAAACTGGCAAGTGCTGGGAATTTTTTTCCCACAGACTTCTAAGGTGCCATTTTCTCATCTTACAGTCAAGAATTCTCAGTAATCTGAATAGAAACTAAATGGAGGTTACGTGAAGGAAATTGTCCATGTCATATAATGGAAAAACAAAGAGTAAATTAGAAAACAATAAAAAAAGCCAAAGGGTGAAGCCAAATTTTCCTGGGAATTTTTTTCCCTAGGAATACTTCTGTCTGTTTTACTACAACTATTTCTTAAGAGTATTAGGTGTCTATTCATAGTTACTAAATAAAATAGCATTTTTGTTTTAATTCATTGCTTCTTTAACAAATGCTAACTCCCATCTCTGCTTCTTTAAATCCACAAAATCTCCACATTCAAGCCTAAGAAGTATTGTAAAGGCTGTAAATCTTGTTTTAATGGAATGTACATTTAGCTATGAGGAGATAATTGACGTTATGGAGGGCCTAGATGCTGAATTATATAGGTTATCTAATACAAAGGGGACTCATTACCGAAGCACTACAAACAAGTAGTAATATATGTATATTGTTCTGAGTGGCGTTATAGCAAAAGTGTTCAGGTCTGCAGGGATTTATAAAACACAAGAAAACAGCAGACATGCACTTGTAAATTTGTCTCATTTGTCTCTGAAGTTAAAGGTTATTCCCTTGATCTGAATTTGTAATAAAAACATGCTAGACTAAGGTTTGTAGAGAATGTTTGAATATGTAAATTGTGTATAATGATAGGCAATTATAGGGTAAAAACTGGACCTTATGAATGTTAGAGAATTGCATGGAGCATCAAAGTATTTTCCTTCAGATGAAATATTTATCTTTTATGCATGTTATAAGCACTTTTTCAAAGGTATTCAGCAACCTATTTGAGTAGAGGGTTGACAAAAATCAAACCATTACAGCCAGCTAAGACTGTGGGCTTATGCACAGGAGAAGCCACAGCTTTTTAAAGAATATACATAATAAATCTCTTGAACTAATGGTTCTGGAGATGGATCCTCAAGGACAAGTTCCACTGATTTTCACTCCCTTAGATGAAAGCTGGTCAGATGCTCCTGGATTTTTTTAAAAAAGATATGGGGATGGAAGTGGAGGGAGGGAGACTGCAGAGAATAACTAGGTAAGAATGTGAATTTTCTTGGACTGATTCAATGAAGCTCCATTTTCCCTCCAGTTTTCTGGCTCTTGTTTTCAGGGAATAATAATAATAATAATTTTAAAAAAAGGACATTCCATCAAGATAGAAAGGAGTAAAGCCAGGAGATGATACTATAGTTTATGCTACTGAAGATAAGGTTTTCTCCTTCTCTGAGCACGACAGTCTGTTCAGGTTAACCAACTGCAGTGTTAGAATAACTCCAGCCGACTTGTCACAGAGTACAAAAGTCATCAGCAACTGAATGTTCTTTTCTGCACCGCAATTAAGACGAATCAATACGACGTGCCACAAATGGTATTTTACTCTCAATAAGAACTCGGGCTGAGTTTATTCAGAATATTTTAGCGCTTCCCCAGGGGATTTTGGTCCGACGCAGATGGCAAATAAAGTACTCAGCCTAGGGCTAGAGCACATTATGCTAATTCTAATGTCAGATGTACTTTAATATACAGCTCTATTTAATCACCCCATTATTTCACATTTCCATATGAAAAACCTGCGGCACTTCTGCAGAGCTTTCACTCTGCGACAATGCCAGCTTCCTTCAACTAGCTCACTGTGAAAGAGAAAAGAAGACTGGTCATTCTCGCCAGTCAAAATGTTACAGTTTCAAAGTTTCAGTATTCCTGAATTTAAAGTGGGTCTTCCAGTGCAATTAGCAAATCGCTCGGCTAGAATGCTGATATGTACAAAATGCTAAGGAGGTGTGATTGAAAAAAAATAAAAATAACAGCCCTCCCTCTCCAGCTCATCTGCTCACGCATGCAGACACAGGCAGGCACGCACCTCAAACCCGCTTGCAGAACAGTAATAATAAAAATAAGGAAAATATTTTCATAGTGTAATTCAACCAATATTCTCAACACTTGTCACTAAAACGTTGCTATTCCCGGCTGTGTGGCTTCCGTTACTTAGAAGAACAGACATGGCTGGCACAGCTGCCAACCTACAGATGTCTCTGAATAAAACCTTCCTTGTGTATCAATAATTTTTGCCTGCAACAAACTACACCTCTAATTAGGTTTTAGAAGCCACACACCTTCAATACAGGCCACTACCCAAATTATCTGCAAATTTACCTTGATGCCCCTTCTCTGGTGACCACTGAATTTGAACCTTGAATGTAAAATGATTTAAAACTGGATTTACATTGAAAGGAAAAGACTTTGCCGTGGAGCAGTTTTTCAAGCCATGTAGGCTCTCAGTGTGCAGACAGGGAAAGCAGAAGCAATCCTTGGAGCACCTCCTCAGCATCCAAGCTTTCCCTTCTGAATAATTCTGTGAAGGATCCTTAATTCAGCATGTATGTACAATCACCAGTGAAATGAGTTGCATGGTCTCAACAAAATCTTCCCTCTGTTTTGCATAACTGGGGCTGCATGACAACCAGTGCTGCTCCTCAGCGAGAGCCAGGTCAGGCCTAGATTATACAGAGCTGTTATTAGAGGAATGTACGAAGCTTAAGTCGATAATTTTTTAATAATTTCATTAAACCTAAAACATATTTCACTGAAAAAAAAAAAATATTTAGAAAAAGACATCCTTTTTCCTCCTCCAACCACCCAATCTGCACTCTTTAAAAATTGTTCAACAATGCATGCAGCAGCCAGCACCTGGGGCCAGATCTCACCTGGTTTCACTGCTATGCATCAACATTTAAAGATACAGAACTGCACTCTGTGCCTTGACACGACATATGCCACGACTTCCCTGTCCTAATTTGAACACAGAGGATGACATCCTTCACAGTCGAGGCAGAAATTATTACATTTTCAAGCTTTCTTTTATTTTTATATACATACACATATGTAAATTTATGTGTGTGTGTATGCATATATGTGTGTTTATATGTGTATAAATATATTATTTGGTCTCTGTTAGACTGGCTGTGAATACAGCATTATGCACAAAGGAGAAGGGTGGCTCTGGACAGGGCAGAGGTCCATCCTTCCTTAGATACTTAAACTAGACCTTCAAACACATGATCTTACCATGGGAGAAGTATATGCAAAAGTTGCAGCTCACTGGAAGTTTTGTGTGAATGGTAAACACAGCCCAAGTTAATTTAATAAATTAGGGCAACTTTAAGATTTGTTTAATGTGAGGTCTGTCACTCTGAGTCTGTCACACACTTAAATTAAAAAAAAAAAAAAAGATTAAATGAATGTTTAATATCCCAATGCAAAGCCCACCAAAGTCAATATGAATCTTTCCACTGGCTTCAATGCGCTCTGAAAGCAAGTCTTCTTCCACATTGGGATTTGTTAGTCTCAAGACACTGCCTTCAGTGTAGGGATAAATCTGGTTGTGGTGGTGGAGTTAAAAGAAGATAACTGATGTCACAGCAGTTATAAGCCTAAAGAACTCAGCTGTAAGTATTTTAGAGGAATAAATGGAGACACAGACAGTAAAGTATCTTTTGTATCTTTAGTTAAAAGGAAAAACAGTTGAAATATAAGAAATACATAAACTGAAATTAATCCCTGGCAATTCTGTTACTTTTTCTTCTGCTGATATTATGTTGATTTTTGGAAATAAAAAAAAAGGACAATAGCAGTTCTCCCTAGGTCTATCCTATTTCTTTAGCTCACTTTAGATAAACGGACTGCATTCTTAAACTCCATTTTTAAGAATTCTTTTGTTGAGACTAGCAAAAAACATTTTAATAACATATTTATTCTTGACAATACACAAATTTGTGGAATCCCATTCAATTTCCATCATTATGGAAATTTTTGAGTGCTAGAATGTTTGCAGATACATCTACACTAAAGGGTTCCTACAGGACTCAGAAGTCCTGCAAAGGAAAATCCAGTCTGAGTGAACAAAGAAGCAAAATGAACAGAAGCTTTAAAAGCCTAAATGGGAGGGGGCACAAGGGGGGAGAAGGGAAGGAGGAAGGTATAAAATACTCAGATGAAAAATAAAACCCATTAATTACAGAGGTAGGGATCTTGGGGGTTGCTCTAGATAAAGCATTTAAATTTCAATCTATGACTATGAAGTTTAAAAAGATGAATCTCCAATCATACTTCTTGAAGTGCAAAGATAAAAAATACAACTTTTGCTCCTTAAATAGGTGATGTTTTATGTCCCTATAATACTGCAGAAAAATAATGCCAATCTTGGCTAAAAAGAACATCCTAAAAACTTCCTCTTTTATTTCTATACAATCCTGATTGGTCACCTAAGAGAAGCATAATTAAACAATGCTAAGCATCCCAACCCCTTGGAGAATGTGCTGCTTAAAAATATTTTTAGAACAATCACTGTAGTAATTCTTCTTAGTTGTAGAAACACTCCAAATCAGAAAGTCAATTTTTCCTCTATTTGCAGAAGTGTGCTGGTTTTCACTGGAAAGGCGCCTGTGTTTTGTTTGGCTGCTGTTCATATACTGCCTTGGCAGGATTTCCTTGGATTGCTTACAGTGAACATTGCTCTTGCATACAGTAGCACTCCCATTTTAACCGTCCCAGCCACACGTTTTCTAATAACACACGGAGAGCTGCAAAATCCCTATAAGCACAGCTCTTTAAAGCAGCAACAGAAGGGGGTGGGGGCGGAGGACCGAGAGGGGGAGGCTCTGCCCGTTCAAAATCCGGCGCTGCAAACAGAGGACAGTCCTTTTAAAAACAACCAATGTGAGTTGTGTTTAAGGAGCAGCTTTCCAGGGAAAGAAAACTCATCTCGGAGAAGATTCAGCTGATTCACCGAATCTGATCTGCACAGGGTGGGCTCTGAGCATCTCTGAATTGGGTCCTAAGTACTGTTTACGTGCTTTCTTTTTTTTCTTCTTTTTTTATATTTTTCCTGCCCTTCTGAGGGGTATGCAGATAGCTTAATAATTCATAGGATTACCTTGCATGTTTGAGACACTGCACCTGAGCCTGTGTTCCTTGTGTGCCCCAATTTTTTGCCTCATCGTGGAGAGGCTGGGGTGCATGGAGAACACAGGGCTCCACTGTGAAAACCAAAGGGGCAGGAGAGATGAAAAAGGAGGACATCTATCTCGCTGCAATAGTACCAGGAAACAAATGCAGCATTTCTACCTACGGCTGAGCAAGAGAAAAAGCCAATAACAAAACCGTTATTCAGCTCCGTGCCCTTTACAAATAGGACTGACTTGTTACTGGACAGCTGCGGCTCAGCCCCCCTCCACACCATTCCAACTTGCTGCCTTTGCCACCCTGCTTTTGGAGATCAACAGCAATTTGCATCTCCATGCATCTCATTTCTCGTTAAGTAAGTTGATTAATTTGGGCGAGGGAAGTTGTCATTCAAAAAAACCAGAAATTGCCACTTGCATAATTTCTGCCTTTCAAAACTGGCTGACCTCCTCCCCACTGATCCAGCCCCCACTTCACACCTCTCTTTCTCCAGGTCCCTTTCTCCCCCGTTCCCGCTCCCTCCCTCCCTCTTTCCCTCTTTCTCCCTGTTGTTTACAAAGGTTTCATTATGTTTTCAACTAATCAGAAAGGCCTACTAATACACAATTAACATGTGACTATGAAAAAATAGCTTCCAGAAGAAGGAAAAGTAATTAAGTAGAGAATGCTTTTCAGTAAGTGCTTGCTTTAACCCATTGTCAGAGAACAGAGTGTAGGTTAGTCCACAATGGATGGAACAGATGCCAAGGGCGAAATGTTAAAAGCAAATAAAAAAGGGCATTATTTTCTCTGGGAATAATAACTATCAACGCCACAAAAACGTACATCACATTGCAGTTGTTTATAACTGACCTCCTCCTCTTTCTTACACTTTTCTGAAGTGCTTTTTCTGCCTATTTCATTAAAATAAATACAAAAATAAAGATATCATTTATTGCATCTTTGCTCCCAAAGTGACAGGAAATCAAGTGTCTTGGTTTCAGTTGGGATAGAGTTATTTTTCTCCCTAGTAGCCAGTACAGAGCTGTGTTTTGGATTTAGAATGATAATAATGTGAATAACACACTGATGTTTTAGTTCTTGTTTATCTGAAGGACTTTTCTTCTCATGCTGCCCTGCCAGCGAGTGGGCTGGGTGTGCACAAAAAGCTGGAAGAGGAAACAGCCAGGACAGCTGACCCTAACTGACCAAAGGGATGTTCCATGCCATATGCCCTCATGTTCAGTATATAAATTATGGGGAAAGCTGGCTGGGGGCTGCTGCTTGCCTATAGTCTGGGCATCGATCTCTTCACAGTAAGCAGTGGGTTTATATTCACATCACTTGTTTTCCAACAGTTTTACTTCTCTCTGTTTTAGTTATTTGCATTTTGATTACAATTTTTCATTATTCTTTTATTTCATTTCAATTATTAAACTGTTCTTATCTCAACCCACAAGTTTTCTTACTTTTACCCTCCTGATTCCCTCTCCCATCCCACTGGAAAGGTGTGAGCAAGTGGCTGTGTGGTGCTTAGCTGCCAACTGGGATTAAACTCAGCGACACTGAGTAATCACCATCATTATCAAAATAGCACAACACTGTAGTTTATTAAAAAGATTTTACTTCAAAATATTTTAGGCCTGAATGTACACATAAACTAAGCACCCAGAAAAATCAGTAGGAATTATGCCCAAGTAATGACAAGGGGTGTTGAACCCTTCTCAAGATGTGCTGTGTTATTACAACACAGGAACTACAAGAAACAGTTTTAAAGGATGTAGTGTTTGCAACACTTCAGTTATTAACTTTAGATCTGTCTGTTGACACTGTCCTCAGGCTGAGAGCTGCCACACAGGTTGGAAGCCTGAGGACACTAGCATATATATATGTGTGTGTATACTGGGGAGGGGGCTTAAATGAAAGTGTTATCTAAATAGATTCAGCGTGCTTTTTTTAACTTTTTTTTTTTTTTTTTAAATCCAGGGATTGTCAAAATATGTACAAATGTTCCTTGTGTTCTTTATGAATTCAGTCAACCTCCACAGTAAAAATGGTTCCCTTTGGAAAAATAGGTATTCCTCTATATGTCTGCCCTTGGAGTGGAGTGGAGTGTTCGGGATATTTTTTATCTCTGTTCTCCTCCCTTATATGTGTTCTAAAGAAAACAAGACACTTAGTTGTGTAATTTCAAAAACAAATTCTGCAAGGAGCTCAGTATTTTCAGCAAGATATTTAACACCATTTTAGTCCCACTGAAATCAAGTGGGAGCTGAGGGGTGTTGGGAGGAATAGGTCCTCCAAAGTCACAAAGAACTACACATAATAACAGCTCCTTTGCCTTATATTCCTCCCCCCCACCCCATGAATTTATATTCCAAACTATGTATCACATGCAGAGTATTTTTTACTATCCAAAATCCCATTAGTTTCATTGGCACTTTAGGTAATAAGATTTGCATGGTAAAAATTCCATTTCTATTAGATTGGGTCCATAGGACTCACCAGCCTGATATGATTGTCAGAGGAAAGGGAGGATGTGTGGGTTTGTTACAATATGAGGATTTGTCCACACAGAATTTGGCACCAGTTTAATCAAAAGGACTCAGTTTAACCAGTGCAAACCCCAGTGTAGCAGCTATTTCTGTCAGCTTAAAACTGGCTGTATCAGGAAATTTCTCACTGTACATTTGTATAGGTATGCTAAAACAGGTCAGCTAAACTGGAGTGGCAATCAGTTTAAATAATCTATACCCTGAAATATTCTGGATTATCTCTCTGGAAAATTCCTTTAGCTAAACTAGTGGAAGGAGGCGTTCAGGCCAGACCCAAACGATGTTTCACACAGGAGAGAGAGATGATGGCCTCCTGGGCTGAATCTCAAGGTCTCTTTCTGGACAGAGTGAAATCAGCGAGAAACTATCAGCCAGACACTGCTGCTCTTGTTCATGTAAGAACCTACATGACCCTCTGGGTCATGCCCACAGTCAGGAACCCATTTTCAATCATGGCCACTAGCTGAAGCTTACGGAAAAACTTGTGCACCAAGGTAGAAAAAAGTCCACAACTAGACCCTGTCCAGACCTCCTAGCAATCAATGATTTAGAATATGATTGATCAATTATTTCAGTGCCAGGACTTTATCCAGATCAGCATTTTTATAAACCACCCACCAAACCTTCCTGATTTTGCCTTTGCCTAGCCCTAGCCTGTTCATTATTTTTAGCCCGTAGGGCAACCTGCAGCAATAAGTTCCACATCTCTATTGTGAACAAAAAGCTACATCAGTTTTTGGTCAGCTGCCTGATTCATGGGGTATTAAACAGGGACACTTGCCCTGTCAAGTGCAACCTGAGAGGGTCACAGCAGCGAACCATCACAAAGTACTCTCTAGAGATATGGACAGAATAATCACACAGTCTGCTTTTACACAATTCTTACTTTAACCAAATCCTTACTGATCCCACAGGAGGCTGAATTGTAACTAACAGCAAATGGAAAACTTTAGGATTGGGCATAAGTCAGATATGGTAGCTCCTTTCCAGACCATGCCTCCCTTAGCTTGTTTGCTCTTGATTTCTGATTGACTAAAGAGTTTCTTGTCCGTTCCTAGCTTTGTTGAGGCTTAAGCAAAGGAGACATATTCACCAAATGCTAGGAGATGGGTTTGTAAATACTTTGCTGAAATTTGGCAGTTTTCCACCTCTTAAGAACACTCTACAACCTGAAAATGAGTCATGGTATGGAATTTTTTTCTAATACTCATTTCACACATAGTTCTGTTACCTGTTATTCACGGCGATAGGTCTCATTCTGAAAATACACCTATGTGTAGCATCAGGTTGATACTGAAGTCTCTTTGGCTTCACAGCCTTTGAAACCTCACTCCAAACCTTCTGAAAATGAGGCCTGGAAGGGCTGTCACACGACTGAATCATCCCCAATGTTCTTTGACACTTGAATCATAATTCTTCTACCTGCTCTTTATTTAACTTGCTCATATATTTTTAGTTTTTTTCATTTCTCCTTTTGAAAAAATCCTGTCAACATTTTAATCATTTTTGTTGTTCTTCTCTGAATTACCTCCAATTTGACACCCTCCAATTAGCAAGGTGCACAAAATCATAGGCCATCTTGGGTCTTTGTTCTGCGGAAAAAAATAGTATCCCATTTAGTCTTGCTGTGCATCACATTCTGACTTCAAGAACACCTTGGGATGGTGAAACTAAGGACTGAATTTGGCCCCTGTACTTAACTGAGAAGTAAGATTATTTTCCACAGTTCTGTGTCAAGGTTCCTGGATGAAGAGCCTTCCGTCCTCTACCCCTGAGACCAGAAGATAGAGCTGGGTGATAGAAGGGTTGATTGACAGCATTCAGTCTGGACTGTTTTGCCTTTATCACTCAGGCAGATGTTTAACCCTACACAGAAGTTATTTTCTAACCAAAACATCATGGCACACCAGAAAAATGCAGTTGAGGGTTATGGGATACAGGAAGAAGGGCCCTGGACACACACAAACCATACAGCAATCAGGCTGACTTATAACCAAAATTTGTTTGGAGACTCCAGATAATCATCCAGGAGTGTCTGACAAGGGACAGATAGTGAGGCTAGCAAGGAATTGTTTTCTTATACCCCACTGGGGTATAAGAAGAAATAATGAGATTTAATTGGGCTACTGACAGTATAGGCTGATTATCAGGAAAACATTTCCTAACTCTGAGGCCAGCAAATCCTTGCAAGGAGCCCCAAGACACTGACATCTCAGATGAGGAGGAGCACTTCAGAGTACACAATGATAATGTCCCATTGCCAAAGTCAGGCAGCATTATGAAACAGGCATTTTCTGCTTTCTAAATTTACAGTTGTGATTCACAAAAATGAATTGGGTTGATCCAAGCACCTCATTTAGAAACACTGGACTCAGCATGAGCTGCACACACCCCCTCCAACCTCAACAGAGGCTGTGCTGTATGGAAGCCTCAACATGCTCTAGAAATGAGTGTTATCAATATCAGTCACTGAGAGATCAGGTCAAAACTGTTAATATCTCATCAGTCACGCAAAATTCATCTCCTTTCCAACACACACCTACAGATTTATTATTAGGGTACTTCAACTCTTTTGTATTTTTAAATCAAGCTGATTCACATACTGTAACATTCATTACATAATTAAAAATATATGATTGTAAAAGGTTTTTTCCTAACTCATTAGGAAAAACATATGATATATATTTATAAATTACATATTATAATCCTTTTAGGCCTAATGATGTGTGCTGTCTCAGGCAAGATGACCTGTTACTCAGGCTAATTGATGCCATTTCATAACTACAAGCACGAGGTATTTTTATCTAAGCTTGGTCAATTGGCTCTATCCATTAAACATGTACTTCGGGTTTTGCTGGGAAGGGGGATGGGAGGGAAACAAGACTGAACATTTGAGTCAATATTTATCCCTTTGTCAAGATGGATGAGGAATGGATAAATCTGGTGTATATGCTTTGTCTACTGAACCTGGCAACATGGACTCTGCTCAGCAGACCTATCTAAGTCAACAAATACTCTCCCAATTAACTAACAGGGAATTCTAGGTATGAGACAAACAAAGAAGACCTGACAGTTGCAGTGAATAACATGAACTTTCATGAAGACAAAATCGACTCCCCCAAGAGGTGAGATAAACACTCAAGGTAATTGAAGTGTTGGGAGAAATAATAAAATAATTTTGGGGGTGTCAATCTAAAGATATCAGTTTCTAAAGCCACTTTCTTCACCTAAGATCCCCTACAAATAGTAGCCTTCAATTCTTCCAAGCCCCAATGCACACACAGTTGTTCTCAACTGTATTCTTATGTTTAAAAAAAAAAAAAGAAATTGGAGTAATTCATAACCCTTGCCTTACTAAAATGCAGCAGAGGCATGAAACCACCCCTAATTCTCTAACATTCAAAGCATGGAAAGGGACTTGTGTCTTTTTACTCCTCAAATCAAAGAGGACCTAAATCAAAGTGGTCACTCCTGCTTCAGCTGATGGCTCTAACCTTCCTCAGAAACAAGGAGCACTTTGTCACATCCCCTGCACAGAGTGGGGTTCTCTGAAAACACAAAGCAAGACCTGGTGGAGGCTGGAGCCATACTCCACACAGCTCTGCACTGCCAGCTCTCCCTCTCCTGGGTACACCAGTGTGTTTGTGCTTGTTTGGAGGTGCAGGCAGACCGAGCTCCTCTGCACACCTCAGCTGTGTGCTGAGCAAAGGCCGTGGCCATGGCATGCACAGTTCCACCAGGACAGGGTAGGGCTGGGAAGCAGCATGAGGACAGCAAAAGGTAACTGCCACAGAGGTACTGCCTGTGACAAAGCCACCAGGATCTGATGAGGGAAGGCAAATGATGGCAAGGGTGACATCCGAAAGCTGCCCAAAGAAAAACACAGTGGAGCTCCATTGAAGATACAGGGAATGAGAGATCTGCATTTTTCCCTTCAAATCTCACTCCATGAAACACACAGCCCATTCATATCTTTCCTATTAATTATCCATCCCTCCTTTGCCAACTTCCCCTTTGTTTTACCTCTTATTATCAAGCTCTCTTATGGGAGCTTCTGTTTAATTTTTCCACCACTGGACTACCAGTCAGAAACTAAGCAGACCAAATTTTTGCCCTATTGCAAAACTACTAGAGCCTTTTACCAGAGAAATGTAGCCCTGCAGACACAATAGGATGCAACAGCATGGTATATGGAAAGATCTGATTTTCATTACTAGAAGGATAGACAGTGCAGATATGTGGTGATTATTATATAATCCACACTTCTATAATGGACAAAAAAGGAGTCAAACTCGTGTACTTCAGTAATAAAGGGTTTACAAATGGGCCTCTACTATTCATGTAAATAGTCTTCCCCATTTTATTAAGATCCATCTACTGTATGATGCACTGAGCCAACAGGCAATCTTCAGTTGCCACCTCGCGTGTCTGCATTGCATAGTACAATTCCTCCTAGTTAAATATCTCAGGAGAAGCAGGAAAACAATTAAAACTAGAAGGTAATAAATGATGAAGAAGCCTACGAACAGCATGCTGGCCCTCTTCCCAGTCTTCATTCATGCATCAAAAAATCCCATAGCTCTGAGTCTTTGAGAGGGCAGCTGGGCAGTAGGGATGTCCACAGCAATATAAATGGGAATTAGATATGATCGAATGTGCTATTGCATTTTCAACAGCACATGTAATATTCTCCCCCCTTCCCTCCAGTTCCCCCACCTCTCACCCTGCTACCAGAATAGATGACTAATGATCCTGTAACCAAGCAACGGGGCAATTGAAGAGTTTCAAAGTTCCAGTACATGATAATTTAGCTATGATCATTTGGGTGATGGGACTCTGACTGGAGATACCATCCCTGAGTTAAATACCTCTGCTCTCTCCAAATAGTTTTACCCTGGCAAGGGTTTGCAAGGATTGGCGAAGGTAGAATTTTGTCCTCAGAGCCTGGCAGATCTGTTCATTACTTCTGCTGCTCCCTGACACACGCAAGAGGGTGACGAACACGAGGAAATGAAGATGCATCTACTTGACAGTCACCTGCATAGCAGCAATGGAGGCAACCCAGTTAATACAGCCATTGTGATACTCCACCAGTGATACCCCAATGAGATTTCATCCCCAGTGAGCAGTGCCCTTCAGTAGGTACACTTAGCACGGTTTCATTCACCACTGTTATTGGTTTGCCTTTTTTTTTTTTTGCATAACAAAAGAACATTATTTATAAGAATTAAGTCACTGAAAACATTTTAAAATACCTAAATCTTTTTCATGGGTCTATTCTAACTGCAGTAGTCCTTTCTACTGGGGAATGTATTGTCAGATAATTGATTTTGATGCCACCACGTGTGCCCTTGCTTTAGACTCAGGACACATAACTCACATGGGTCAATTATCTCATAGTAAAATCCCCAGTGGCAAAGTCTATGGCTTGAAAAGATCCTATGCTAGAAAAAGTATACCATTATCACTGGCTGGCATTTGTTTCCAAAGAAAAATGTATTGGTAAAATTGCTTATTGCTGGCCCAAATATACATGCAGATAGATGTGTGTGCATTAAACATATATTGAACATAAAAGGAATATGTGGAATGTATATCTATTTGTACACCTGTGTCTGTAACTCTCATCACTACAGCATCTTTGATGTAGATGTAGAAAAATACAATAAAGATTTTTAACTCTTCCCTTGCAAAGAGAGTGTCTCTAGTAAGGACATTCAGCTCTAGTCATTTGAGTAAACAAGGTAAATATCTTTAAAAGAAATGCAGCCCAGATTCTGTTAATTGTTTTTAAACTCTGAACTTTATTAAGCCTTCTCAAATCCTGGACTATTCTGATAATACTGAGTTAGCATTCACATATCATCCTTAATTGCCAACTAGCCACCACAGTTGAAAACTATTAGTAATAAAACTTAACTCTATTACATGGACCCAAGATTAAGTTTTCTGGCTGACCACTGAATGGGGGTGGTCAGACATGAATCTGTACATCTCCATTTAGCCACAGAGGCCCAAGAGAATGAGGCAGTATTCTAAAGAAAACTAGTCATAGGTAACTAAACCCCCCACAAAAGACTTGGCAAGCCACCCTAAGATCACACTGCCAAATTCCAAGGGAGTGAGTGCTTTCCAATCCTCAGTAAGTAGAGAGGCTAGATTCTTTGATGACACAGAGTATCAGTACCAGGTAGAGAAAATTGGTGCTAACAGTGGCATCTTTACCAGTTTGGGATTCTAGGCTGAGCAGTAAAAGGTAGCTTGCAGATAAGGGGATATGGTGGGAAAATCATTCAGATGGAAAACATCACATTCCTTTTCCTCTGCCCAGGTGCTTGGTGCCTCTTCATAAGCAAGCACATTCAGGTTCTAGCCTCAGGTTTTAAGTTACGTTCAATTTCTGACCCCAGGTGAATGTTGAAAGTATTCACATCTTACCACTTACAACTCCCGTTGTTTTTTACCACCTTATACCCACACAATATAGCCTCAGCCATTTGAATACCAAACCTCAAGTCAATGTCAGTCCCAATGAGAGATTTGCCAGAGGGACTGAGATCTGCTTTAAAATGAAGACAGCAGAAGAAATTAGGAAAACTATCTTGGGAATGTGCATCACAGGGACACTTTAAATCTAAATGAGACCTATGTTCCTTTCCAAAGTCAGGCTGCAAAACAGAGTTTCAACTAAGAAAACACACACTTCGGGAAATTAAGAGGTTAGTGCAGATGGAGTTTTTAATCACCGCTTCTTAGTGTAGGTTTATTGGCCACTGTTAAGTAGAGAAAAGAATGCTTAGCAGACATCGTCTTCAACACAAAGAGCTTCAAACCTGGAACCATTAACAACCTCTTCAGGGTAAATAATTAGAATAAATAAATTCACCCTCTTCGTCCATGTTAGAATTACTGTGGCTGTGAATAATGTAAATAAGGTGCAGGGTTTTGGGTAGTAACCCTGCTCACCACACTGGCCTCTCTGAACTTACATCTCACTGTATTGGGCAGTAATTTACAAAACTAGAGGTATTTTTTTTTTAATTATTTAAAAAAGTAAATAAAAACACAAAGCCAAATTAAAACTCTCTCCAGATCTTGTGAACTACAGGAGTGAAGGAGGCCAAGTCCCTATAGAGGCTGATATTTAATAAAACTAGTAAGAAAACAAGAGGGGTAAAAACAACACTACACAAGAGTGTTCAAGAGCAGAGAACAGAGTACCAACCACAGCACAACTGCCAAAGCAGTGCCCATTCTCTTCCTTGCTGAGGCACTAACTCCAAACAATTTGCTGCAGCAAAGAACAGATTTAATGAAACAACACGGCCGGCAGGGCTGCGGTGGCAGGAGGCCCGGCAGTCGGTGTGACATGGCACACAGACACCCGTGCCAGGCAGCACCAGGGCTCCTCCCCACCGAGACACCAGTCCTAGAATAGCCATGCAAGCGACCAGCCACCCACTCCTGCTCTCCCTCTACCCTTTGTCCTCTGTGGCAAACCCTGGGAAGGCAGCTTGGTGCTCCAGAGCTAGTCTGGTGTTGGAAATGCTGGAGTGGGCTAAAGAAGACGAGGAATGGAGGATGCTCTGTTACTCACACAGTGGTGTTGGGAGGTGCCTCACTCCTGTCTTACAAAATCCAGTTGGAAGCCTCCACAGAAGTTGACTGTGCTCCCCAAAATAGGTCACTGGTAGTCAGAAAGAATACTTCCTAAAAGGACTCCCTGGCAGCAGCCAGGGTAAAACAACTCAAGCCCAGAGAGCTCAGCACAAATTACTGAGAAGTTTCAATGCCTCAGTTTTTGGCCCAAAATGTGCCCTCCTAAGTGTTAACAGGGGTGACCAGCATGTCCTACGTTTACTAATATGATTTCTGCTTGATTTACAAACCTCTCAGTCTTCCTGAGCATGTTCTGCAATCGTGCACACTGCACGTGGAATGCTGCGGGCCCATCAACTCAGCCTGATTCAAATCCTCACTCTGGAGTGATGCTTTGCACCGGGCTATTGTCCACAAACCATTATTTGTCGAAAAACAAACAAAAGGAGAACATTGGAGATACTTTTACATGATACTTTTCTGATTCCTGAAAATGTGAGATAATGAATAAAAATGTTCATTACAGAATTATTCACTTTTCTTCATGATTCACGTCCCAGTAATTACCGTGACCAGCCTAATAAAAACTGCTACAAAACGAAGGTCAACTAGCAGTTAGAAGTGTTCATTTTCATTTCAATGTATTCATCTCTGGCTCCTAATGGCCTCATTTTCTCCTATGCTCTTTAATAAATACCACTGAATTACAGGTTAAATAGCTAAATTAAATTATTGCAATTACAGCATGCGGAGCACTGAAACTGGTTTACCTTTCCCAGTTCAATTAGAGGGGAAGTTTCAACAGCCTGAGACTCCTGATTGCTGTCAATATTCTGAATCACTAGGAATCCTCACTAAAGGCCAGGTTATTTGGCTACAGACTGGGTAATTTCCACACCCCTCTTCCCTCCTGTATAAAGAGGAACGACTTGAGTGCTCTCAGCTAAAACAAAATGAGGCAATCAAAGTATTTTGGGGAAAGTAACCGCAATGCATAATTGATTCTTTTTGACTGAAGAGAAGGAAGTCTTGAAGTGTCTCAGGCTGAAGGAGAGTATATGAAATGACAATCTCCTTCCTCTAAAGCAGAGGCAAGTACATTTTAATAAATATGAATGCTTAACCTGCCATCGGCCCACAATTATTTTACATGTACAAATTAAAGATGTTCTTCATTATTTAAATATATTCCAGCATTTGTTGATGTTGCCCCTTCCACGGGCTTAATTATTTAACATCCCTTTATAAGAATGAATATCTTAATAATAAGGATGGTTGGAATATAAATTTTATAAATATAAAAAGGTTTCTTTCCAAAAGATCCCAGAGCATGCAGCGATATTTGTTGTGGAAGAGCTCCCCCTTACTTCTTCACTCTCATCTTTGCAAAAAGAACCAAAAAAAGCTATCAAGAATGGGGGATTCTTTGCTGCAATGATAACAGGACATGAAACACAGGCACTCTCAAACACAGTTAGAATGAGAGACTGAAATATTTTGACTGCTCAGTGCTATTGCTATTTCTAGCATCAAGGGAGAGGGGATCTCTTTGTCTTTCACCAAAATCCACATGTTCAAAGCCACATGTTCTGCACTGCACTTAAACAGAGAAATTACACTGTCACTGTGAGAAAAGGGAGCTGGACCATGCCGGTAAAACACTCTACAGGCTTGGATTATTTCTTCTTAGTATACCTACAGGAAGCAGCAAGAAAGGAAATTACTTTGTGCCAAGTTGAGGAGCCACATTAAAACATTTCTACAGCCAAAGTGAAAATATATAAACTCATTAAGGTAATTGGAAGCATACACAAAATCCTGTTATTTTATTATCTCATCTTTGAGATGTTTTGCCATTACAAGAATTTAATTCCCAGTAATCAACTGGATGTAAGCAAGAACAGAAAACAGCCAAAACACTGAAATGAAGTTGGAAATTATTATGAATGTTAAAGAAGGGGACACTGATAGGGGCACAGCTGTGAATTAAAAATGCTACTGAGTCCTTGCATGTGCCACATCAAGGGTATGCAACATTAATATGATTTTGCCTACTGGATTTTAGGCTGGGGTTTTCTTGCATGTGGATCCTGCTGCAGTTAGCTTTAATGAGCCACAATATTACAATGGTGAGTATTCTCAGTAGCTTGAGCAGAAGTGTATCCTACTGTATTTTCTACAAAATATAACCCACATTTCTCATGAATTTGGGTAGAGAGACAGATTCCCCATGTGAATTACCAAGAGAAGATCAAATTACCAGCAAGGTAACCTGCAGCATGGGGCAGGTCCTGAATGTATGTTATTGCAATGCAAGAGTTAATTAGTGGCAGCGCCCAGGGCCCCGAAGGAAAGCACTGTACAGCTTGTGAGTGACTCAGCAAAGAAAGACAGAAACAGAAGTAGAGGGAAAGTATTACCAGGATCACTTCAAAGTCCTGAGTAAAGAGTACAAAAGGGCTCAATGCTCATATGAGTAGAGGAAGATGAAGAGGAGTTCTGAAGGTGTGAATTTCTCAGATTCATCCCTCTAAGCAATCTTGAAAGGTTTGCTTCTCCACCCACCCTTCCTGAACCTGAGAGCAGGGTTCAGTTCACATACAACCTTGTGAACTGGACCCTGCAGGGCTTGAACAGCTCTAGACAAAACTGTAGCAATAGAAATTAAATGAGTGTTTTGTGATAGCTGACAAACTAGGTTACCTCTCTTCGACTGTGACGTGCATCCACCCTACAAGGTGTGTTTCCACCACTTTCCACACAGATCCAAGAGGGCATCCATAACATCCCAGGGCTGAGTGACCCTTGTATGGACTTTCATATCCTATTTGTAATCTAGCTGGGATACTCAGGACATAGAAGAGACAATTGGAAGGCTTTTCTTATGTCTATCACATTAAAAAAGCTCTTTGATGATAACTGTACCAGCCAAGTAATTTAGTCAACATGTAAAGGCCACTTCTCACAGAACACCACAGATCCTATCTTACAGATCCAACGTGGGTAAAGTTAAAACAAGTTAGAAGACAACGAACTAGAGCTGCTCAGAACATTTTTACCAAAGATTCTTGACAGCTAATATGACCTGTGTTAAGAGCTGAGTTTCAGTGGAGTTTCATCAGAAAGACAGAGAAAGAGAGTTGCTAAGTGGTCCTGAGCCCCATGTTCAACTCCTCTTGTCAGACTACAAACCATGTGAGAGAAAAATGCTGAAATACTATTGGTACTTACCCAGAAGTCATCAGATATAAAATACCGTGTGTTTGCCTAACAAACTGAGAACAAAGCTTAATTTCTCAGAAATCTTCACATTTGGGTTTCACTCCAGTAGGAAAAAACACACAAGACCTTAATAATTTTGCAAAGTGAACATTTGCTATTTTCAATTCTTAGGATGCAAATCCTTATGAAAAACCTACAGAATTCACCATGAAGTTTCTGGTGGGTTTAACAGACCACAGTTTCATACGTAGATCATGTGGGATTTTTTTCAGAACACTAGTGCTAGTACATGAAAAAATGAAAGAAGATTAATTTTTTCTGGGCAATTTCAAGCTTTTATATCACTATGAAGTTCAGGTTTCCAGAGCAAGAAGCCAAGGCAGGAATATTAATGAATTAGTAACAGATAGGAAACATAAAATATACATCTACAATTCCTTGAATTACAGAGACCAATCAAAGCTCAGACAACTTGGAAAGCTGAGCCAACACCAATTTCTTTTTTACTCCTTGTTTTCACTCGGCAAAGCATAGTTTGTACCCTGTAGGGTGAAACTTTTATTACACTCCCTAGGGAAGAAGCACCAGCTTGCTGAAGTCACTTGTTCGCTTCTGGCTAAATCACCACTCCCTTCTTCAAGGTGAGGAGAGAGGGCAACATCACCATAAAGCACTATCGAGATCTCAACAACTTCAAGAGACTCCAAACCAGCCTCTCAGGGCTGGTGGTAAACTGCATCGCCTGAGGGAGGGTAGCAATAAAATCTAGAGACTTCTTCAGGGCTGACAACTGTATCACTGCAGTCACATGCAATTACAGAGCTGGAGCAGCCAGCAGGAAAGGGGGTTGACAGTGACCAAGAAAGTGGAAAGGCCTGGGAGAAAGCAGACCGAACATTAGTAATGCAAAGTCAGTGCCTACCTTGCTAAACCCATGAGTTACACAAAGGACCTCCTTTGGCAGCCACTGCTCAAGATGACTAACGTTTGCTCATGCTGACTTCAACGAAAATTAAGTGCCTGAGAAACTGCTACCTAGGGTGAGGAAGGGTATGTCTGCATGGCACCTGGCAGGCTGACAGAGCTCACCCTGCCTGGCCAGGCACAAGGCAGCACCAATGCCGAGGACCTGTAGCTGTGGTTAGTGCTGCTACCCCAAACCCAAGCTAACCAGCCCTGCAGAGAAACAGGGCTGGGGCTCCACATCCTCGCTCAGGCAGCTGTACAGCTTCCGCTGGAGCTTGGCTGGGCTCCAGTTGGCTTGAAGCATGGGCAGAGCAAGCTCATGTCTGCTTGCAAAATACTGCGCACACCTACCTTCACACAGACCTGACTTTCGCCCAGGAGGTTGAAGACATGAAGAAAACTCACATAAAGCAACCATTATGGATTCTTGGCTTCTTCAAAACCTGGAGACTCACAATCTAGAGCCAACCCTGGTTTGCCTTCTTAGCAGGCTCCAGGTATTAAATACTTAATCTCAACAAAATAAAACTAATTGCATTTAAATCTTTCAGGTCGCCTCTTCTTTTTTTAAATTTATTTCAATTGTTCTCAATTACAGGAAAAGTTAAAACCTATGATTTGATCCAAAATGCTCCAGTATCTCCATGCCCAAGCAAGAATTGTAGATGTACGTCTGTCATGCATTTCAATTCTAACTACCTTGGGCCAAAAATATTCTTACCTTCTGCAAGATAATTTGATGACTGCTGACCTGGATTATGGGCCTAATCCAAACCCAAAGCAAACCACTTTCAACAGTAAATTCATTTTATGCCTTTTGTTCATGCAGCAACGTGACCAGACCAGATTTCTAGAGGCTGGGAACTTATTAACCAAGTTTGTGCCCAAGCTCTTTGTTTTTTTCCCGCCTGTAAAATGGTCATATGCACCTGTGAGGGCTGATTAGGAGAAACCACAAAGAAGAACTATGCTACACAATCTCAGGCAAGTTGCAGCATTTTTAAGGATTATTGCTCCACTTCTAAACCACCAAAATGCTATACTTCTGAGAGCAGAGCAATCAAAAAGCACTACACTTTCTGACCCATACACAGCCTAAACCCTTAGAAACCTGCATGTCAATGTGATGACCACTATAAGTAACAAAGCTGGACACTTTACCCTGGTGCATTCCAATCAAACCAGATTGCTACACCCCTTTCCAAAAATAATGACTAATGAAATGACTAAGAGGGATGGGTAACTGAAGAGAAGAGGCTGAAGGAATGACACAATACTGTGAAGTATTACTTCTGTCAGGGAACCTGGCACTGTTTGAGTGGTTTTATCCTTTCTCTTTGGGGACCCAGCCTGGTCATTTTATTGCATAGGGGAGGGGAATTCCTCCTTGCAGCAGGAACCTCAGGACCACAAAGGAAAAATTAAAGTAATCCAGTGGAGAAACAAAATGTTAAAGCAAGCCTATGAATTAGAACTTAAGGTAGGACTCAGAAAGGTGGCAAAGGACAACTGCATCAGAATCTTCTCTTGCTACTTATGGTACAAAAGATGTGAGAGAAGTGAGACGAAAGCATGACAATTGCAAAAATGAATGGACTGTGCCAGACTTTCTCTTATTGCCCTTATCAAAATGCCCTGTTGTCTCCTGAAATACAACTTAACAGCAGTCAGGGAGCAAGCAACCTGACCTAAAAATGCTTACTGAATCAATAGCAACTGATTCTCTGGGTAACTTCCACGGACTTCATCTATGTCCTACCCTGAAAGCGTTCATTTATTCCCTCATTATTTGATCATACTTCTCCATGGGTTCATTTTCTCTGAACATGCAAATCTATTCACAATAATCCTGTTTAGGTTCTTGCATTGCTTGCTTTTTCCACAAAACTGTTTGCCTGAGATTAAGCCTCACATATCCTCACTGCAGCCACAGTTCACAGAGAGATGGTGTGGTGAGGGCAGCAACAAGAAAATAATTTCCACTGTCTTCCTAATTCATCCCTTGAACTACAAAACTACTCCTGCTGTAATGACTTGGATTTCATTGTTTATTGTTTGCTCACTCTTCAAATTAGAAGTGCTCTGGGCTCCTTGGAATAAGAAGTTCCAGCTAAGTACTTGTTGTTGCTGCTGTTGTTGTTATCATTAAGATCATTCACAAATAGAAGTGTCAAGGTAGATTCAGAACAAGTTCTTCTGAGGGCCATATATCTTCCAGGCATCCATCCATGCTGTTATATAGTATTAAGGTGTGAACAGGGAAAACCATGTACCCAGTCAGTGCTGTGTTTAAGTGGCCTGCCAATTCCAGCTAATCACCAAGTTATTTACTTCCAGTTTATTAGGCCGAAACTGCCACTAGCTGTTGGCAGCCTCTAATATACACATCTCACTTTCCTGGGGTCTCTTCAAGCACTGCTGTAATAAAAAAGCCATTTCTTCCAGTTTCAGATGCAAGAATTAACACATAGAGCACCTCACAAGGCCAAGGCAAATTCTGTTCTCAGTTACAAATGTGCAACCCCATTGATTTCCAGTGGCTTAATTTGCAATGGTCTTGAGCTGCTGTACCTGAGAGCACAATTTCATCCACTGTTTTCACAGAGAGGAGTAACAGCAGTACCTCTTATGTATTTGTGAGTATTTTAAACACAGTAACAGTTGGATAAACATCAATCACTATCAATGGCCCTCAGAGTCATTTACATCACATCAAATAAAACCTTGGACAAGCAATTCATCAAAAATTAGCCTAAATTATTTGCATTCATTTTATATACTTCAGTAGCTTTTTATTATTTTAGTATTTGAGCACCTCAGAAACTTCCACATCTTTATCCTCGTAATATTCCCATCCAAGAGTGAAGAGTTGGAATTCTTTACTGAAGTGGGAGGCTTCCCATGGAGAAATTAAAGAACTTTTCCAAGATCACAGGGAAAAATCAGCAAAGACTTGGATTTAGATTTCCCCAGCCATAGGGAATAGGACAGGAAATGCAAGAATCTTCTCCTCTTATCAGTGCTTTTCACTGGATAACAATAAAAGCATACAGTAAATTCTCAAATTCTCTCACAATAATTTTCAACTTGGATTTTCCTATTGTAACCAGATACAGGGTCCTTACATTAGGGTCACTGGGGACCCCTAGACAAGAATGTTTTGTTTTCTCCCACCTGTACAGAGAGCCTGTTGTTGGTCTCCTAGAGCTGCTTTTTCCAAGGAACACTCCCTGTGCAGTGTTTTTCTTTGATTTTAGATGCATGATTAAACCTTACAGCCATGCCTGCAGTTGTGTAAGGCCAACAGAGTATTTGTCCATGCAGAGCAAACAAGAGATTCCTGATGCTAAGCCTGAGGTGTGCACTGAGCTATGAGCACCACGTGAAGTTCCCAGCCCCTATTACACCTTCCCACTGAAGCCAACATGAGGGAGTTCCACAATTTGCCCAGGGCCAGGCACTCCTTCATTCAGAGGAAAACCTGCTAAGAAGCAGCCAGAGAAAACCAATACTTACTCATAGCACATGTGTACTTGCTCAAGTGACCACTTCCAGGAACAATAAAATACTGCAGACAAGCCCTGTCCTGCAAAAATTACACACTCACAGCTCATTCTGCAGGCTGAGTTCACTGCAATGAGGAAAGCCACCATGTTATAAAAGATATCTTTAAGAAAAGGGAGATATCTTTATCTCCCTTTTCATAAAAATATTTTCTCGTACTCCACATAAAGACATAGGAGCAACCAGGCAGGAGACCAGATAAAAAGAAATTGCAACATATATTGCTGACTGCAAGGTCAACTGTGCTCCATCTCTTAACTTCAGTCCTGAGCCTTCTCCAAAGAAATGAAGTTTGCCATGCATTACTCAGTGACCAATAATAATATCAGCTACATGAGTAACTCACCAGCTTAATTTAGGATAGTCATATTTGCACCAATTCTATTTCCTGCCTATAAGAAAATAAAAGCTAAGAAGAGGGTGCAGAAAGTAAGAGATTTTGGTTTTTAGTAACTTGAAAGTATGTCCTAATAGGGAGAGAGTTACCATTTACTTTATTTTGGTTCACTTTCTGATTTCCAGTCATTTTGTGAGACATATCAGCTGGGAATTGTTGACATCATAGCACAGTCAGGTAGATATAGGTCAGTGCAAATCATCAAAAACAATCTGAATGCCCAGGTTTTACACCAGTAAAGTATAGTTACTTTAACTGAAAAAGTCTCACTGCTCAGATCAGTACTGTCTTAAAAAAAAAAAAAAAANGAACTGTTTAAAAAAAAAAAAAAAAAAAAAAAAAAGGAAAAAAAAAAACCCAACACAAATAGCTATATTTGGAATTATTGTTTTCATCGTTACACCCCAAATGAAAAAAACAGCTTGAAAAAAACAGTCTCTCCTCTGTCTGTTCTCACCTGTCTGCTGTATGTAGAGCCCCACTGAGGTTCCAGGGGAACAGGAGGTGATACTGGAAGTACTCTTCTTTGCTGTAATTTTGACATGACTACAGTACAAAAGCTGACATGGACGGGGTTCTGGGATGCAAGCACCTGTCCTTCTCCATGACTCCTAATCCTTTCTCTGTGCCTTTTATCTTCCATCTCCCCTCCTCTCTCTCTTTCCCTCTCCTGCCATACACACATCCCAGGTCAGCCTGATTTATTGACATCAAGGAAGAGTTATGTTGGTCTTTACATCTTTGTCTGTCCATCTGTGAAATAGTTTTCTTGTCACAGACATTACCTGAATAGCAATTTAACAAACAGTAAAAATGCAAAAGCTATTTCACACACACACACACACACACACACACACACACACACAAAAAAAACAAAACAAAAAATCAAAGT
>VZRH01006015.1:964139-991746 GCA_013397555.1 Urocynchramus pylzowi
CTATTTCACACACACACACACACACACACACACACACAAAAAAAAAAAAAACAAAACAAAAAATCAAAGTGACTAATTCTGTTATGTTTTCTCTCTAGCTCACAGTAATACTGGTGAGCATTTTAAAACTACTGGAAATATTTTTAAAAGAGGCTTTACAAAGAAAGTGATCTCTGTTTTTTGGAAACACTGAAATCCTATTGTCATTATCAGAATTTTCTGCCAAAATGTATCCTCCTCTGTGCACTGGCCTCTAACCTGCTGTTACACAGTGGCTGGGAAGGGGAGCTCCAGCAGCCCAGAGAACACAAGTGAGCAGGCTTGTAAAAGGGCTATAAAGTATCTTTACTAAACTGAAGAGCCCATGCAAAAAGATCCCATCTGTACCTGCTTTTATCTAAAAAGCTGTTGCACTTACTGTGTGCAGTGCATGTCAAAGTTGTCTGGATGATACAAAAACTGATCTTGTACCCAGGTCATTTAGTCTTTTACCCCTTTTACTGTCTGCTTTTACCCCTTTTACTGTCTGCTCTCCACAGATCTGCATGAGCTCAAGATAGCAAGCTCTGAAAAGCTTGCCAGAAATGCCTGAGCACCTAGCCAGACCACCAATAGCAAAGACACCAGTATCAGCTTTGGTTTCATTTCGTTGGGTGGTTTTCAGGGATTGGGTTAACTTCTGAATCAGCACTGTGCACACAATGCACTAGAAACTGAACTTACCAGCCCTTGGACAATATACCAACACTGCTCCCTGAGTGAAAACTCAGAGACAAAGTCCTTCTTGTCATCTATTCACAGTGCCTTCCCCCAAACCGGAGTTTGTCAAGTACATCTGACAATTTGAGGAAAACACTGTCTTGTTTATAGATATTTCACAAGCAGAGAAAAACCTACCTGGGATATTTTATTTGCTAACTGTTCACTCTGCTCATGATAGGTGTGTGACTCTGAACTCTGTTTGGCATCTAACATCTCTCTTCTGATAGATAGCAGTCTCTCAGCAGCTTTCTCTCTGAGCCAGTGCAGGCAAAGAATAGGCAGCACACGTTCATCAAACTAACATCTGCTTTCAGTTCTCATTTATAGATATGGAATCCTTTCAACTGGACATTAATCTTTCTCTACAGCATCAATTAGATACTTGAGACAGATCAGAGCAAATCAAATTAGCCTTATTTATTAAACAAAAAAATCCTAAGGAGTAAATAAAAAGGATGGCAGACCATCCTGTGTGCATCAACATAAAAAGAAAATTAAGACACTGACACACAGGAGTCTAAAAGCTTTCAGGTGCTATTTTCAAAGCCTCAACTGTAACCAAATAGCAGAGGGTTCTACTGCAGAATGCCTCATGGATTATTTTAGCAATAAGGTATAATTGAAAGGATTATCATGAATGTAATGTTTCCCTTCCAAAAATTCCAGGAATGCAAAAATTAGTCTCATGTGCACTGCATGACTCATGTTTTTAATGCTAGAGCTTCATTTTCACTCATGAGGAATTCAAGCTCAGGGAAATGTTACCACAGAAATTCTCATTGGATTGACAAAGGAAAATCTTTCTTTTGCTACAGTTAAACAAAGCTTAGGAATTGTATCTTTAGAGAGACTGGCTTGGTTCAGCTTCAGGCAACGGACATCCTGCACACCAAGAAGAGACACTGCCATCCCTGAGGGATCAAATGGATTGCCCTGAAGAGCTCAAATTCTAGATTTATCTCAAACAAAGCAGAGCAGCTTCCTCTTGCTGGATTTCCCCAGCTTAACATGGCAGATAGATTTAAGCGAGCAAGGTGGGGAACCCTGCCACATTTGCATGGAAATTAGTAGCAAAACATTTGTAAGTCACAAGATGAATGAACTGATCATGGGGAAGGTGCACAGCTATCCACCAAGCACCTAATACTCTCTCTCTCTTTCCTTAATCTGCTTTTTTTCAAAAAATTATTTTTTACTAAGAAAACATTTCAACAAATTCATTAGAGAAAACTAGCACTGCCTGAGTGAAGCAGAGTTCCCACCATCTAGATTACATGTATCAGCAGCATTCCAGAGTTGTCTTTTACAATGGGAGCTAAATGTTAAGCAGATGAGAAGTTTCATGGAAGAATATGTTAGAGAACAGGAAACAGGGTTTTGCCATCCAAAACCAAAATGATCCTCATCTGCTGGTGCCATAGATCGTAAAGCTGATCATCTGCTCTCATCCAGAAAGCCCCATCCCACGCTGGGCTGCCTTTGCTGCTGGAGAGCATGAGGGTGGGACAAGCAGGTCTGGAGGAAATGTGATTCTGCCTCAGGCCTTAAAAAGCTGTGCTGCTTTATCGCCTTTGTTCTCAGCATCTGTTCAGGGTGTCCATGGGTGGGATGCATGGGAAGGAGGAAGACACTTTTTCCAGTGAACCCATCCAACCTCTCCTTCAATATCCAGAGCCACTCATGCAGATCCTTCAATCTCCCTTCCTCAACTCTACATACACCTGACTAGTAACAGCAGAGATACCATCTGGGGTTAGCTCATTACATGTTTATTACTCCTTTGTTTATTTCTTCATAAATATAAACTGTTGCTACCTGTGCAAGCCTGTGCATCGAGCCCAGTTCTGGTGAGCCTTAAAAGCCCCAAATTGAAAATAGCCTAAAGATGTGAGAAATCACAGCCAGCATCACCACCAGTTAGCCAAGGTATGGAGAGAGAACCATTGCAACATGCAACATGTAGGGCTGGGTTTATATTTAAGATTTCCTGGCTCGAAGGTACTGTGTTAACTGGTTAGATGTGGTTATAAATGGAAGCACCTGCTGACATTAATCACAATAATTTGGCAATGTGGCTACCAATGCAAAATTACAAAAGGGACAATCACCTTGAAAACCTAAATCCAGTTTATCATTGGCCAGAGCAACTATCAGCCAGAGAAAATAACCTTTCCTCTGTGTTCTGTGATCCCATGTCAATGGAGATCTGAGGAAGAGAGGGAGGAAGGGACCATGCTTTTTTATTCGATTGGATTTTTCATTTGGTTCAATGTAACTTTAAGAAATATTAATCTGCTCCTTCATTTAATTTCATCTGTACCACTGGCCAAGAGAAATGCACTAATTTATAAGTTGAAGCAAGCCTTGAGATAATGTCACCCACCATTCATCCAAATTTGTCACTAGCATCCCATTAAAGCCATAATTATTTTTTAATTAAAACTAAGGAAGCTGGCATGTGTGTGCCTACTTTATACATCTGTTATGGGTTAAAATAGCTTTTAAAAAATGTTTCTTTAGACCGCAGTCTTTTGTGGCCATGGCCTATGCCAAAGAAAACGCAAACTTGCTTATTTTCTCCATGGGGCGCAACACTGCCTATGTGTGCCTGAACAGATTCGACTGGCCGTGAAAAGAATTCTAAATAAAACACAAACATGGAATTTGGCAACGCCACAGAAGCGAGCTTAAGACTAATTCCAGCATGCGGACGGCTCTCACACAGCAAGTCTGGCTCCACTATAAATGAAACCAGGCTCTGTAAAATCGCCAGTAAAGTTTGAGTTAGGATTTAAAGAGACAGCACTCTTATTCCAAGGTCTAAGGGGGGAAAACACACACGTGCACGCACACACACATACCCCAGCTTATTAAGGAAATTCATGCTGGCTCAGTAAGTCTGTACATTGCAAACTGTGTTTATTTTCAGCAGTCATTTCCATTTTAAAAAAATGTGAAGTTTAAAAAAAAAAGCCACTAAAAAGAACAATTTCACTTTGGACTTGTTTTTTAGAAAAAAAAGTGCTGTAATTATGACTTCAGGGACTACTGGCAGTGACAGCAACGAATGAAGGACCTACCTGATGGAAAAATTGAAATGTTATGTATAAAAAAGAAAGAAATATGAATGTCTAGGGCGGAGCAGGGGAAGGGAAAGGTGCAGATGGGCAGAAGCTCCATGGACAGAGTGGCCTGGGACAGAGTATTCTGTTCCCATCAGACAGCCAGCAAGCAGGATGGTGACTCACTGAGACTTGCTGGGAGGGAGCTATATGCAATACAGCTCCATGGTGCTGTGTAGATGGAGAAATCTAACCCTGGGGCAATGAAATCCCCTGGGAAATACCTCCCCAGCAGTGCCAGCCAGTCCCAGAGGGCAAAGACATCTGTGAAGAAAGAGTGTGGAGAAAGTGAAAAACAGCTTTTGCTCATCTTTACCTATTAAGGAGAATACAAATTTAAGAAATCTCAGTTTATAATCACAAGACACAGCCTGACAAACTTAGACAGAAAGGGCAAGGAGCAATTTATTTAAGCACTGATGGTACTGTCTCCCACACTGCTTCCCCCCCTTACAGCTCTGGATGATATCAGGTCACTGAATTAAAATTATATCTCAAGTGCCCACCTCAAACCCTGACCACTGTGTTTTTCCTCAAAAAGGAAGAGCAGAAGGGGAGATTTGCTGGCTAGAGAGCTCTAAATATGGGAAGAGCTCAGACATTTATGAGTGTGCTCAACTGCACTAATGAATGGTGACAGTGGTGATTGAGGCAGGAGCAGGATGGATGCAGCTCTTACAGCACTCTTCATGGAAAATGGGCAGGGAAAGCGTGAAGGAAATTGGGAAGGAGTTTACAGCAATCTCAGAGGATCATTTTACAACTATTCTATGTATCTATTGATAATGATAGTGAAGTGTTTGGTTTCAATAGACTGTGGAGCTTTTAAGATTCTACCTCAAATTTACAGTGGAGGAATTAGTTCCATTTGAAGGAAAAAGAAAATAGAGAAAGATTGATGTTTTTGGAATTAGATTTTACAGGAAGGTAAAGTTACTCACTAGTCTTGTACTCACTGTATGTCCACAATGGTCCTGTTCCCTGTTTAATCAACATTTGACACATTCTTATAAAGGATTTGGATTAATCAATCCATAAACACTCAGATCCAATTTTTGGACATACTTTACATTATAAGCCTGTCTGTGCCATAATAAGTTAACTTATTCTCTCTCTATTCAACCAGAAGGGATGAAAAAATAACCCAAAACTCTGTTAGAAGATGCAAACTGAAGAAAATAATTCCCCTGCAAGCAGAAGGCACTGCTGCTATACTGAGGTCTTATGAAATTCCATGAATTTTTGGGTTTTACTCTCATCACCATGGACAGTTTTAAAATACATGTATTTTCCAACAACACTCTGACTCTTACTTAAATCTCTGTACATCCTGGAATTCCACAGACTATATATTTACCACTGGCAGAACAGTATAACACCACTGAAGTCAGAAAACACCTCACAGGAAGATGCTCAGCCAAGCATCCCTAGACAGCCCCTAACCCACCTCTCAGTGGACTGTTGGCATGGTACAGCACACCCTGGGAGCTCCACATTTGTCACGCAGCCGTGGAAGAGATGTAAGGATCAGGTTTAGATCCATGTCTGACTTGAAGTAATCTAGGTCAATGCAGGACATGTAAGGAGGCAGCCTGACACACAGGCAGGATGGGATGCTCCTCTCACATTGCCAAGGGGATGTACTGAAAATAATACATTTACAGTTGGATTCAAATAGCCAGGTGATGTTTAAACGGGAATTGAAGCTGCAGGTATGTTGTGCAAACCAGTTCTTCTCCAACCAGAGTCTCTTTGTGTTCATAGCAAAGACAGTAATTTAGAAAGCACCATTTCGTAGCACAATTCCAGTGACTATCTCCCCATCTCCTTGCTTAGTGCCTGCATTAACCTCATTCCTGAAGTCCCAGGACCTCTGACTCATACAGCTGAATTCATAAAAAATGCAAGCCTTTGCTATGTGGGATTTTTGCCTGCTTCCTTCCAAGTGCAACTTTTAGTGTCTCATTGAACCTGGCTTACCCAGATATGGCAAGTTACATTAGCTGGAACAGGGGCCCAGAGAAATGGCTTGATTAAAGACAAAAAACAAGAGGAAAATAAAGATACCAAAGGCATGTGCCATGCACTAGCCTACCAGATTTCTGTATGTACTGCAAAAATGCTTGGAAGAAGCCTGTCCAAAAGAAGGCAAACAGTATAAAAAGATATGTTGCTAACAGTTGCTCAGCTGTTTACTGCTCAGCAGAAAGAAGGACCAACATGCAGAACACAGGAACCCAGTGGGGCACACACGATATGCATCAGCATGGCTTCTTTGACTCAAATCCCATTCTGAACATAAAGCATCCCATCTGAGCATAGAATCCTTCTGTTCATCTATTTTTATGAAGCACTCAGAAAACAAAAGAGCAGAGGTCCTCTGAATTAGCTCTGGAGGGACACATGTTATTTTTTTTTGCAGTTCTCTGGCCTAAACCTGAGCCACCCCAGGAATAAATGATCCAATTCCTCTAAAACAAATAAAACAAAACTAAGTGATTTCACTACAAAATGTACAACACCTCATTGTTCCCTCCACCTTTCCCACTCTGGCTCGTGAACTAAAAAGCAGTTCTCATCACAACTACCTACACCATACACCATAGTTTGCCCTACTTCCTTTGACACTGAGCATTATATTTGTGCATGAGAGGTTTATCTCTGTTCTCACAAACCGAACAGGCCAATTCACTTCCTGGCTCAGGCACACAAACACATCCGCACAGATCTGACAGAAAGCGAGAAGAAAAGTGATGACAAAAAGCTACTGCTGAAGGGGCAGGAGGAAACTCCATCCTGAATATGCCAGGTGAGGCTGTACAAGTGAACTGCTTAGCATATGTTATGTACAAATGAATGGCAATTTGCTGAGAGAAAGAAAGAATAATTGCAAACATTTATGCCTTGTGCACGTGTATTAAAAAATAAAATCAGCTTTAGGAAGCTGGTGCGTTGCTCGACCGAAAGGCAAGGCACCTGACAAGCGCTACCCCTAATTTTGTCTCTTTTTAGGTGATTGCTTCCTTCCTTCTCTTCCTGCAGTTGATTTCTTCTCTTTTTAGGAAGTGTTCACCAAGAGGCATTCAAGTCTCTGAAAATGGGCGGGAAAAGAGCGGCAGCAGGGAAGAGGCTGGTCCCATCCTGCAAACCATCCCTGGCAGTTACTCTGCTGCAGAAACATGAAAGCCATTCCCATCCCTTTGCTGAGCACGGACACACACCAAGCTACAACTTCAAAAAGAGGTCTGCTCCTCCTTCAGTCAACCAAGATTTTTCTGGACATAATGGCTGCTGAGAGTCATGATGGTACCCAAACCTTTACCACTGTGCCTAATTAAAGCGGTCTTCACTTATGCTGGTGTCTTGTGGAAAGTACTGCCATGCAAAAAGAAGACCCTAATTTGTTTGGGTCTTCTGTCAGAGCAGCATAAACCATGTCATCAGTGGTGCCTCTTTGTAACCAAGCTGTTCTCTCCCTTACAAACTACCAGTACTCCCAAATGTTTAATGAATCAAGGAGGGGAAAAAATGGTGTTATTACTAATGGGAACAGCAAGACACAACAAGGCACAAGAAAGAAGCCCTGCAATGAAAAGAAAAAAAAACTGTTCAATGAGATAGAATAGAAATGTCCTTCCCTTGCTTTTCCATAAGCTCCTTTTTACCTCATCTCCCACCTGATACCACCAAAGCCTGTTTGTGCTTTAACAAATATGGATCTGTTGCTATGTGCTCCCTTGGTCCTTACCTATATTCTGAAGTCACATCTCCTAATTCAACTATCACTCAGCAAACTCTAAAAGGACAAAAATTCATTCATTCCAATAAACAAATTATGAAATCACCTTTATCCATCTTGTTCCTATATTTTTAAATTTGATTGTGGCCAGAGAATTGCTGGCTAGGAATTACCCTTCCCCCACTCTCACATACACCCTTTAAAAATGCAAAATCTAGCCCTCTATTTCAATATTTCTGATGTCAGTGACCGGTGTCGGCTCTCCCCATACAGTAACTGCTTTAAAGCGCTGCATACAGCACTGCATTAAAAATTAATTACACATGCTATTTTATTGATAGTGCATAATGTAATGAGCACCAGCTGTGCTAAACATCCAAACTCCTTTTTAAGACAGCTATAAAAAAAGAAAGAAACTGCACTTCCAAATGCTTCTCCTGTCAGAGGAGAAAAACAGCAACATCTTGGATGGATTTGAAACAGGATTCTTTGATTTAGCTCTCCATTTGGAGCGTTTGAAGAGTTCAGACTCTCGGGCTCAGTGTGGTGGTATGCGATCGAGTTAACTCTCTCAATGTTGGAACCATTGTCCTTACTGCAGGCAGCGTTGCCTTGAACCTTTTCCTACCAAGACTACCAGATTCAGTTCCACCCATTAATATTGCAATTAAGGGCTTTTCTTTTTTTGCTGGGATGTCTGGAAATGGCAAGCATCCGCTTTAAAGAACCTTTAAATATCACTATTGCTCCTGCTGGTTCTTAACTTGACATAATTAGGACTTACAAAGTTATAGTGATCAGCCATCTGTCTAGAACAAAGCCACAGCCATGCTCACAGTGCCAGCGACCCTGCCCCGTGCAGCACCCTCATTTTAGTCACCTCTTTGCAATTTTTAGGTTTCTTTGCTGCCTCTTGGCAAACACACCATTCAGTCAAAAAAAGCCACTCTGTGTTAGATCCACTTATTTTGAGTTTAGATCTGATTTTAATATCTAGTGAGACAGGGAGCTGCCTAGACAGCAGGTCACATATGATTTTAATACTTAGATAGGTGAATGAATACAGAGATTGATAGATAGGTGTAAAGATGGATGCGTGCACTCAGACTGATGCATTACTCTTTTTAGTGTGTACATCTCTCACACATCCCTGCACTCTGTAAGTACTGTCCACAAAGGCAATTGTACTATAGCATGCATTAAATATTTCACTAAAATAAATAAATACACATGACTCACAGGGACATCTTTCCTGAATGTTAGCCAGTATTTTATGCAAACCTCTTATTTATGCAGCAAAATGAAAAGATACATTTACAAAGGCTCCTAGGAAAACTATAGATCTTTGTCTGTCTTCTGACACTTATACCAAATTCCTCTTCCTCCTCTCAAAAAAGCACCCGTGCTGAAGAGAAATCAATTTTTTGCTTTTTTTTTTTTTTNTTTTTTGAGATTCTACTCGGCAAGAAATGAAGAGTACAGTATCAGTCATTTTCCTGGGACATGATGAGTTAGAAGGTTTTTGCTGGATGAGTTTGTATTCTCTGCTCTGATTACTGTTTTGTTTTCCATTGATCCTCCTGTGTTAATAAAACCCAGGCTGGAGTGAACAAAAGCTTGCTTCTTGTTCAAGTAAGAAACGTGCCGAGTGCATACCATATCATTAACATAAAAGTTTTTGAAATAATACTTCTTTCTAGACAGACTGTATTAATTGCATCAAGCTTTTTACAGCAGGGTGGTCTAATCTAGCTCTTCTCATTGGCTGACTCCAGTTATAAAACCAACATAAAATGAATACGGTGATATAATAGATGGAGGAAAAAGTATTCTTTTAAAACCTATGATTTAGTTACAGGGACTGCTTTTATCTTTACTGTCACCTTAACCACTGCCAAGATAACACCAGACTAGTTAAATGAAGCAGTAAGTAGAATTTCAGTAGCCAAGTAAATTGATATTAACTTTACAAGATGACTGTGATTTTCAGAATGTCCTAATGACTAACACAGCTGATTCCTTGAATTAGCAGGAGCTTGTTCCTCTCTTCCAAGATATGGCCCCATGCCTTCCTCTATTTTAGACCTTAAATTTCACAGCCCTGTCCATTAATCACTGCTGTCCATGCCCACTTGCTGTTTTTATACATGCAACTAAGTATCATAATTGCTTTCCACCTCCTTCCATCAGCCTACATGTGGGAAGGAAGCAGTTCCACTGATTAGATGAATACATGTGTATTGGACAGATTTAATTATCTTTATAAGGGTATATAAAACCCTCACTTGTAGGCCCAGGTCCAAAGAATTTGGACCAGGTATATATCTGAAAGCAGGCACAGGGGATTAATTATTCTCTGTAGCATTACAATCCCCTTTGTCTTATGCTGATTACAATCCTCTTCCTGGGGCTTTTGCACCACAGTATCTTCAAGGCAGGGACTTTTTTCTTTGGAGAACACACTGTAAAGTGCCATGCACTTCTGTGCTGAGATTTTCAATGCTCATTTCTCGTTAACTTTAATGGGAAATGGGCATCCAAATCTCTTAGGCAGCTTTGACAATTTAAGCCTTAATGTACAATATTAATAAATCAGCATCATAAAAAGAGCCTTATGAAGATGTATTGTGAAAAAATAGCCCCACAAAAAGCATTGCAGTGTATGTGTGCATGCACACAGACATATACTTTTCTTTACATAATTATGTCTCTCAACAATTATTTGCATGTCTCTGTTATGCAAAAAAAAAAAAAAAACAAAACCTGTGTGTGTTTTACAGTTACTCTGAGCAGTTGCAATTCATTGAAATGAAATAAAAAGCAGGCTCAAAAAAAGCACCCTAATCTGGCAAGGGGTAAAGCAAAATGAATGCTTTGCCCATCTATATTTTAGATCCAAGCTACATAACCCTGTGAATTTCATTACTCTATTCCAACTTCTAATTAAATAGGCACTAAAAACATTTGAACGGGAGAACCCAATTCAACTGACAAAAGCTTCTGGGGCAAAATATATAAATAAATAAATAGACTGAGAGATATTGAAGCAGTGGTAGAGATTTTTTTTAAATCACATGAAAAAACATGGACCTTTACTTGCAAATTCCTCGTCCTGGGGTGCCTTGAACACAAAGAATTGAACAAAGACAGAGCGGACCACGATCAGCGCTGGCTGAGCAGCACAGTGGACATCCAAGCAGACCTCCTAGCACCATTTGCTGTGATTGAAACTACCAGCAGCACATTTTCTAAAGATCACTAGCAACTCTGGATGAGGCAGCACGGCTTCCTCTGTGCATGACTGAGCACTACTCAGCATCCCAGACAATCACTCTTATCTAGGTTGGAGATTTCCAAATGCAGTTTTCACACGTGTGTACCCCAAATCCCACCAGCAGCCAGACATTTGGATTCTCCAGCACAAACTGCTGTGAGGGACTCTTGAGGGCCCAGTTTGTGAGTGCCCAGCAAAGATTTTGGAGTACCTGCAACTTCAAGCCATCAGAGTCGCAGTCTGCTTGAGAACTGCGTGGAAAATCTCCAGGTCCTGAATTAAATAAACGCTGAAAAACAGGAAAGGTAAGAAATGATGAAGGATGAGGGGAGGCGGGAACTGCTGATGGCTTTTGTTCAAAGAAGTAACCAATTCCTCAGAAGCAAGAACAGGGCTGACAGAATAAAAGGCTAATCAAGTCAGAGAGACAAGCTGATCTCTAAAGCTGGAGCAAGTGACTGTTGTAAATGTCTATATTTAAAAAAAAGGCACAATGCAGGGATTGTCACTAGATTATTAATCAACACAAAGAACTCACTTTTCTATCATTTCCACAAAATATTTTGGGTGACAGAAAGAACCCATAAACCTCACCTAGGCTCACATACAGTGAATATTACGGGAGCTAAGAAAGGGTTAAATAGACATGATCTCCTTTTTCAAGGAAAGAAAATGTTTCTTTCAAGCAGACCTTGACCAACTACTGTCATAAACATGTAGCATGCACTTTGATAAAACCTATTCTCTAAGTGTCACAGACTGCAGCAGTAATTACGGGAAGCCATGATAACAGGTCTCCCTCTCCACAGAGCTGGCATTGCTCTCCAGCAAACAGGCAATTCCAAAGACTCACAGCACACAACTCCAAAGTGAAAACTCCAAGTACATAAAGTACAAAAGCCTCACCTTCCCCACATTCTTTATAAGTTATTCCTTCCTTCTTTTTCTATTTTTAGGTGTACTTGCTTCCATTCCCACTAGCTGCTGGCATCAGAAGCAAGAGGGAACCAGGGTATCCAGTTCACTGTTATAACTACATGCCCCCCTAAGACATGTGCATGCCTACTACACCAGTGAAGACAGAGGACAGCAAAACATGAGACCAGTTCCAGTTTGGTTTACTGGTTCCTGGGAGGAGAGAAGGCAGGGATGCTTTCTGACTTTCTGATCCAGCGTTCACCATTTGCAAGAGCCTGTCTCGACATCCGTCTCAGGCCAGTTGGTCAGTCTGCCAAGGCTGATGAAGCAGAATTTCATTAAAACAGCATTCTCTGCCATACTGCATACAGCAGCTTGGATAGAAAATTTAACCAGATCCTGGATTTACTGATAGCACCTCACCACACAGCACATTGCTGCAAACCCAGAGCCTGTGCCCCAGTGCAAGCCAATGGGTGTAGGCTGAGCATCTTCCAGGCAGCAAGGGAGCCTTCACTCTGTGCCCTGAGGTTCACCCAGGACCTGCACAGAACCCTGAAGAGTGCTCTTAGCCTCCCCCTGAGAATATTTGATCTTTCAAGACCCAGGGTTTCCAAGACACAAATTTAAATTTCTTGCAAAACTTTATATCTCATTTTATTACATCAATGAGATGTAAAGGAACATTCTCATGAGATACAGCATGCTGTAGCCAAGTGGCACCAGTGCTTGTGGAAGGAAAAAGCTAGCACAACAAAGTTTTGCCAGCTTCAGGGGAGAAATGAGGAGCCATTTCCCACAGGCTTTGCTCCTGACAGTCATTGCTGTCTCTCTGAATCCTTTGGTCCTCACGCTTTACTTATCCAGCATCATTTAGGGAACTCCTTATTAAAATTACATGCACGTTATCATGAATGAGGGCTGTGGGATTTGGCCCACCACAGTGAGAGTCCATAAACATTTGTGGATTTTGCCACATCTGTATTTTCTTTTAAACCCTCCCCATTTTCACCTCACCAGCCCAGAGTTCATCATAGAACGGGTCTTGCAACTGATCCATGCTCAGAAACACCCACTGATTTCAAAGAGATCACTGGTTCTGAAATGATGGGGTCTGGTGACAATATGTCCATGTTCTCTTTGGCTAGCTTGATGTGCCTTCATTTTCACTTTCCACTCCTCGTGGTGATAAAAGTCAGGCATCCAAAAAGAATAAAGGAAAAGAAAAACTGATGGGGTAAGAGGCCAGGGATGCATGGTGAGTTACCAAGGAGCATTTTCTCAAAGCAAGGGAGAAAACAGCATGGAGCACATACATCCTGCGTGCACATGGATGTGGAGGAGAGCCTTTACTATGAATGACTGAGGAGGAAGGGCAAAAAAGAAGGAAATAAAAATACCTCAGATGTTAAATGCTGTCCAATTAAGCTTAAAATAAACAGCCTAGAGAGATGAAATCTTGATACTGGGGTATCACATTCTGCAAGGAGTCTCAGACATTTGTTCCCAACATGGCACAAACGGCCCAGCAGTGGCCGCAGGTGACAACTGAGGGTGGGCAGGCAGGAGGGGAGGGATGAGGAAATGGAGGGAGCCGCATGCCCTTTCCCACTCCCCATCCTCTTCCAGGGTGGAGAGTGAAGGAGGAAGGGAAGTGGGGGGGAGGGCAGGTTAGGGCATTTCCTCTGCCTTCCCCATGCGACCCAGCAGAGGCAGCTCTCCCACAGCAAAGATGACATCACTTGGCAGCACTACTGACCTTCAGATAGCAACAACAAAAAAAGTATTTCTATTACCTGACAACTGACAATGACATCCAAATGTGCCTGACGTCTCAGTCTGAATCTCAGTCTGAGTCCCGCCAACTGAGACTGCACGTGCACCACAGCAGGGCAGGCTAAGGCAGGGCGGGAGGGAGGCCAGTGCGCGGAGAGGTGACGTGATCACGGATGTGTGAGGGTGGGAGGAGGCAGCTATGGGAGCCCCCGGCAGGTTTGCAGGCCTGGACGGCCCTGGAGAAAAAACAATAGAAAAAACTGTCAGTCGGATCTAAGTTTGAAGGGACAGAGGAGGCATCAAACAAGCGAAGTGGGGCTGGCTGCCTAACGCACAACACGCTTGGTCTGAACCCCTCTCTGGGCCTGGCTGAGGCCAGCGGGCTCATGCTGAGTGGGGGAAGAACAAGAAGGGACCTGGAGGACCTGCGAACCCACGCTGAGGGCTGTGTGGGCATGGAGCGGGGTGAAGGTGGGGGATGGCCAGCCCTGGCACAGAGCAGAGCCAGAGGCAGCGGACGTCGCCACCAGCGCTTGCTCAGGGACCAAATCAAAAGGGGGATAATAGTTTTATGGCTGTGTTAATGCACTGAGCCGACACAAAACTGGGCAGGCTTTCTGCCGAGCCACTGCTGAAGCGGGCTCCACACACCAGCCCGGACAAAGTGCGGTGACTAAGAGCTCAAATGGCTTCAGTGAGGTGCCAGGAGCCGAGCTCCCAGAAGGAAGCCTTGGCGGCCATGTGCTGCCTTCCCGCTTGAGCTGCGGCCAGTTGTGCATTTTGCATGCCCCGATTATGCAGGCTGATTCCCTACTGAGCCTGTGAAGAAGGGAGCAACCTTTTTCCTGGTAGCTAAAAGATGATATTGTAACCTACAACCTTATTATTTATTTTTAACCCCTCTAGGAATCACCTGCCATTTAAAAGCTGTATTTAAGAGTTTTCTCCTGCTCCGCTGGAAATGCTTGCTCCTCATGGCACTAGTCCAAACTGAATTCTGTGGCTTTGAAAAACTAAGATACAAGCCTTAAATATCGACATACACCTGCACAAATACAGACACACACATCATGTAGGAGTCACGTTTTTGGCTGGCAAAAATTAGCAGACTTTAAAGGGAAGCTGAGTGGACGGCACCACTTTCCATCCACTGGGAGTCCCAACCCCTCCATTTCAAACTATTCCTGCCACTTAGTTATTAACTAAAGGGTAGCTACTAATCAAGGCTCGTTTCTACATGAAGAAATGTGGTGAAGTAGTCGCCATTAAAAAGTTGGCATTTGCCAACAGTTACCGCACAGTGGAAGATCAGAAACCACAGTTTCCCCCTGTATTTAGATCAGGAAATATGTGTGCTAATTGTGGGGTACCTTCTGGCAAATGCTTTCTTTCTAAATGGTGGCATCTCTGGCTGTGCATGAGTGTGCACCTTGCAGATAGATGCAAACACCATGGCAGCAAGCAGAAATATTTATCTGTGTTCCCTCCAACCCTAGAAAAAACATTTCCTAAAGAAACCTACACTGTGTCAGCAAGGAATAATATTTATTCATGCTCCTTCTGACCCTAAACATACAACATTTTCCAAGGGAGTCCCACCTTGAGGGTCCCTATTAGGAAACCAGGCCTGCATGTTGATCTGACAGCTACACATGTGAGGCAAATGGGGATACTTCATCCTTGGCACAGCATCCAGTGCTCCAGTCTGCAAGGACTGCATTTGATTTTGGCGTTTATCTTAAATGGCTAAGAGACCACCAGTGCAAAACATTTGTGTGAAGCTTTTGCCAAAACCACAAGTGAAGAGTCTAAATTCCCTGTGTAAATACTTGAGCTTCAAGCATCGAGGATAAAATTTGTGCTGTTTTGTGAGGACTGGTTTTAAATAGAAGCCATCTCTGTGGCTTGTGGGACAAGGAAGGACTTTTTTTTTTTTTATTTTGGGAGCTCTGTTGTTTGACTTTTGTAACTCTTTGATCTCTTTGAAAGTACTATACAAGCAGGTATGATAACTGCTATCCTACATTGCATTTCTGGCAAGACGGTGTGCTGTGCATGTGGAAACTGATGTTGGACATGGATTCTATGTGTGTAGGCACCACTCTACTGCCACTGTAACAGATATTAATAATGTTTGCTTTTTTTCTTGGAATAAGGAAAGAATAGTACAGATTCCCTCCAATGACTTAACAATTGTATCTTATATTCCTGATATAATAAAAATTGCTAGGCTGTGTTATTTGAGCTGCCTGGGCACTTGTCCTTGCTTAGAAACTCATCAGCTTGAAATGGGGATTTAGAGTAGAACCACAGGGCAGCTACATCTCAAGTTACACTGAGATGTGTCTTGTTTCACCATGAATAAGGGTAGAGGTCTTGCAGTCACTTGGCCTTCTATATATCATGATGCCTTAGTATGGGTTTTGAAGGAGATAATCACACAGAGAAACTATATGAAGTCCACCAAATGCATCATCTGACTCCACTGCAGGGGGCTTTAATGTGGAGGTCTCTTTAATGTGGAGGGCCTTGGCACACAACACTATCCTGAGAGTAACGGCCTCCTCCCTAGCCCTGGTGTGTCCCATATGTCCATGGGCAATGAATTTAATGCATTTTGCACAGCCCTGAGGTGTACAAGAAGATGCAAAAAGCTCTCATCAAGGAAGGCCCTCCCAGATCTTACTCAGCACACCTCTAGTGTGGAAAGGGAATAAAGGTCTCAAAAAGGAGGTTTCTCACCATCTGGTCAAAGGGATCCTGTAGGAACCAACAGTGCTACTGGGGGCAAAAAAGCCCCCAGTATGAAGAACTGTATGAACCAGATGCCAGTGAATGGATGGAACTGAAACTGTCACTCAGAAGTTCTTTTTTTTGTCCTCACCCTGGAGAAGAGAGGCTCTGGGGAAACCTTATAGCAGACTTCCAGTACCTGAAGGGGGCTGACAAGGGAGCTGGTAAGGGACTTTTTACAGGATAGGTGGTGACTGGACAAGGGACAATGGAATTAAACTGACAGAGATAGGTGTAGATTAGGTTTTAGAAAGAAATTCTTTACTGTGAGGGTGGTGAGAGACTGGAACAAGTTGCCCAGAGAACTGTGCTCAAGACCAGGTTGGATGGGTCTTTGAGGTGTCCCTGACCATGGCAGGGTCATCTGTTCCAACCCAAACCATTCTGTGATTCTATGATTTGATGTTGTCCAGGACAGATGTAAATTTGAAGAAATCTAAAAATTGCTAACCTGTTATCACAAAAGAACAGATTGGTAAGGGAGAAGAAAAGTGGACCAAGAGAGACTCTGGCAGATGACCAGGGATTACCACCAGCACTCCCAAGTCCAGCACTAAGAGGCAAATATCATGCAGTTGCCAGACCAGGAGAATTAAGTCTGCCCCTACAAGCAAAGTCAAATCAGGTGATTCCTCCTCCCCTTTACTACAACTTCAAGGTTTACTTCTTTGTTACTAATCAGGACAGTCCTACAGAATCAGATCAAGTGGAAAATCATGAAGATGGAAACCATATCCAGCGGTCTCAAGAAAAGGCAGGAAGAAAAGGAGGGGTCCACTATTAGGTACAGGATACCTCTTCATAGTTATAGAAAAAATAACAGTTGTGTTCAAAAATACTCAGCTTGTATTTGCTAGGAACATATTTCCATTTCATCTCTTCAGGTCCTCTCTGTGGGATCCTAGGTGTATTTTTTATTCCACAAAGGGTCTATTTAAAGCTGAAAATGAAGATGGAGGCTCTTCAACTTAACTGTTACAGGTGGCAGAAAAACACAAAATGAACAAAGATAAAAAGAGAGATAGAGAGACAGATTAGATAGATAGATAGATAGATAGATAGATAGATAGATAGATAGATAGATAGATAGAATCTTGAGGCAGTGCAGAGAGTTTTTTGCTCAGCCCACACAGCAACAGGCATGGGAGTGGAGCTGATCTCTGGAATTCTACATCCAATCGACCATATCACATTTTCAAAGAGAAAACACACCTGCGAGCCCCTGAGTGCCACAAAGGGCATAGCCACAATCAGCAGTAAAGGGAAAGCAAACCACAAGAGCTGCAGTGCAATCTTAGAGGCAAATATCCCATCTGGATGGGGAGAGCAGGCACACACATGCAGCATTGTGTTGCTCGGACATCCCTGACATGATGTGTGAGGCTCGATTTTCCTCTTGGGTCAGCACTGGGAAATCACTCACCTGCACTGCAGATCTCAATTATATATTCTGCATTCATTCTGCACGGAGAGTTTTGCACACAGCATGAGTGTGAAACACGCACAGGGACTGTCACCATGTAAATAAAACATCTGCATTGCTGATGGTAAAGGAAGATTTTGTTCTTGTGCATTAAACAGGCTCAGCATATCCTCAGAACCTGTACATGACAGTAGCTCACAGGTGATGTTGACTCCAATGCACCACTAAGAATAATTTTCTTTTTCTCTCTGCTATTTTTAAACTTGCAAAGAATAAAATAAGGTAAATTGGACATGACCCCAGATGGAAAATGGAAAAGCCTAGATGAGCCTGATAAAAGCCACAATCAAGGCACAAATTGCATCCTTTTGTTGCACCTCTCCCAGAGCCTAGGCATGGCTGGCCATATGACATGGTGTATGTAAAACACCACGCTCCTCTGGCACATCTGCAGAAAAGTCCCTGAGCAAAATACAAAGAAGGAGCCAAAGCAACATTCAAAATGTCCCACCTCATTCATGGCTTAGACCAGGAGAAGCAATCTTATATTAAGAGACCTGGCTTTACATCTCATGTCACATGTAACTGCAGCCACACGTAGCTGGTGTGTCCCAGGGGGTTGTGTGCTTGGCTGTGTGGGTGCCACACAGGGTGTGTATCTGTGTACAGGCAGACAGGCAGGTGCACAGGCAGACGTGTGAGCTGCTTAACAGGGCACGAACCAAGTTTTTCTCTGTGCCTGTCTGGTGATAGAAAATCCAATCAATAGCTGGTTAGAGAATAAAGCTCAGCTCCATTATTAAAAAATTATCTTTCAATAAAAAGAAAAACATCTGTTCAAACAGTGTACAGCTACAAATTTGGAGTGCAGGCTGAAGCATCATCCCTGCCCTGTGCCCGTCATGTTCAGGGAAAATACTGCAGATGTTCTGAGGGGAGTTTTACATGAACCATTGCAGCAGGTTTCCAAAAATGATAGACAAATCTATCCACTAATCCCTCCAACAGATCTTTTTTCCCAAGCTTTTTCTAAAACAAGTTGTCTTATGTGCATCACACCCTCTCCTGTGGACTGCTCCCACCTGATAGTATTGTCTCTCTGCCATGTCTCTTTTTGCAGCGTTGGGAAGCAAATACACACAAGCACACACACGTACACACACAGAGATACACTTCTAAATACACACAAGCACAAACGCTTCCAACAGCAACCAGCAGAGCAATGCCTGCACACCCTGGAGGGGCAGACACACACAGCATCCCCCAGGAAAGGCAGGATGACTCCCTGGTGTGAGCAGACACACAACTGTACACCCTCACACCCAGAGTCCAGCACTCAGCCAGACATGCCTGCACGCCAGCCTCCACCTGTCCCCCCAGCACACGCACCGCGCTTCGCGAGCAGTTTCCCCACAATGATTGTGATGCTTAGACAGAAACTTTGCTCAAGATGGAAATGCAAAAGTTGCACCAGGTAGAGAAGAAGGAGAGCAGGGAAGAGACTTCTTGTTGTATTTTGCTCAGGGATTTTTTCATTTTGGCAGACAAGGATTCCCTTTGAATTGATACATTTCTTTCTCCCAAGAATTTCGAATGATAATGCATAAATGAGTCATAGATCAAGAACACGACATGGTGAGCAAGGAGGAGAAAGAGTGTGAGTGAGGGGCACTGGCACAGAAATTTGACAGTACCCCAACTCCCCCCCTTCCTCCCCCCCATGCCAAGACATTAATTCTCACAAGTCGGAGAAAATTACTATGCATGAATGCAAAAAGCATGATCAGGAGTAATTAACATGGCTTCATATGCAAATTTTATTAATGCAGAAGTACAAAGTCATTATGCAAATGAAACTTACGTCAACTCTCTTGACAAATATTCATTTCTAAAGCTCAAGTTTCTCCCTTCTAATTTTTTTTTTTTTGATTTTTGGTGCAAAACCAAAAAAAAAAAAAAAGTGATGAGGACTGCTTGACAAGTTTGCAAAGTTGTTTTTCAACCGGAGAAATTTTATTCTTGCATTGTTGATATAATTTTTTTTGTTGTTGTTGTTGGCAGGTACACGACAGCTCATGGAGGAGAGCGGGAGGATGGGGGACGCGGGCTACCAGCAGCAGGCAGCCAATCAAAACGCCAGCGGCTGTAATGAGCGCGATTGATGACTGTTTGGCTTTACTGCAGGGTAATGAACTAGAATCCAGTCTGAGGAGGGAAGAAATATGAATATTCATGAAGCTGTGCTCCTGCCTTTGATGATTAAAGAAATTTTTAATATTCAAATAAGCGCTTGCCAAGTGATTAACAAAGAACAAGCACGCAGGAATATGGAAATGGAGCTGTGGAAGATTTGGGAGTCACAGTCTGTGCAGAAAAGACAGCACAAAATTTCATAAACAAGATAGGCAGATAACCTAATTCAAATCTGAGCAAATAAAGGGGGTAAAAATCACCTTCTTTTTCATCAGTTTGGATATTGTATCAGTCACTTTGTTTTAGAGTGAAAAGGAGAATAAAATCAACTAATGCAATAAGACGGGGGAAATACCCAAACCCTGAGAAACACAACCCAGCAATTACAAAGTAAGAATCCTGGGTCAGAAACCAATAGGAAAATGATGGCTAAGGCCACCCTCTGCTGTGGGCTATTGCTTTTCAAAAGCAGGACCCTGCCTGATGCTGAGAGCCTCCTGGCTACTGAGAATCGCCAACTTGTTGTATACAACAGGCAGGAGTCAAAAGTATCCTGAAATCACCAAGACCAGTCCCTGCTGTTAAATCCCTTTCCTTGGATAAAGGGCACACTGCAGGGCTTGACTGCTGTCTGGGAGAGGAGGGAGTGCAACAGAAACAAGAAATATTATTGCCAGGGAAAAGAAAGCAAGAAAAAAAAAACTGAAAAGGAGGATGCAAGGAGGTCTCAGCTGCCCACCCTGGTAATCAGTTGGTAAAAAATGTGTTTTCCATGTCTGAGCCAGAAAGGTCCTCCACTCCCCACAGATTTCTGAACAAGGATACAAAAATTCAGTCACATTATAAAACGTCTGATAAGTTCAGGTTCTCACAGTTTAATAGCTTCACTAAGGATTCACACTGAAGCACATAGTAACAACATTAGCTGCTAAAATGACTTTGCAGTTAAAATACATCTAATTAGCAGCCAGCTAATTTTTTTTTCTTTGAAAAACAGTTAACTTTAGGGCTATATTATACCAGAATGAAATGTGGTTGAGCTCTTTCTGTTACTCAAAAGCCAGAGTAAAGATATCTTCAAAGTCTTAGGGCACTGGAAAACCAACTCACCTTTTTGTTATTAGATCCTGGGGTTTCACAGGCCTGTTTGCCTTTTCTGCAGACCTTTAAAAACTCTGGTTAATTATTTCTTATTTAAAAATCTGAAGAAAGCATAGACTAGGTACCATTTAATAATTAACTGCTGTTTTCAGAATGCAAAATTTCAACTATACTTAAAATAAAAATAATAACACTAGCAGCATGAAGACAATGCTACAAAATGCAAAAAATGGCCATGATAAGAACCTTCAAAGTTGTCATGAAAACACATTATGTAGATAATGGGATTTTTTTCCCTTATAGTTGCTTCATTTTTGGAAATACAAAAATATTCACTATTGATGTATCGCAGAAAAGGACGGGAGGAAAAAAAAAAAAGGAAAGGAAGTAGAGGGAAAAAAAAAAAGCCTAAATGTAAGTAAAGATAAGGTTAAACACCATGCCGAGGTATTGCTGGGAGTCCTTGCTCTGAATAATGCCAAGACCTTTCGAAGATGTCTGTTGTCTCTGAGTGCGCGTGGGCGGGTGAAGTGTGATATTACATAACTCACACGCGGCAGCGGCTGTGCACAACCGTACTGATTAAAACACTCGACTGTGAAACTCAGATCTCCATTTCATGGGCTGTTTGTAGCTTGTGTCAGACCTCTGAACACCAAAAATGTTATCCTTTGTCTACAAGATTCCTTGGCTTTGTTTTAATCAGTGCATTTTCTTTTTTAATGACAGAGGAGCAACTACCAGGTCCTACAGTTAGTTGCTTTGAAGCGCTTCTTAAATGGCCATTAAATTCTACCACACAAATATGAATACTTGATATTTATTCCATGCTTTCATTCTTTCTTTAAAAGTACCCCATTTACATATTTCTGGAGAATAATGATACTTCTGCAGGGCAGGTGAACACACATTTCTGCATATGGAGTCAATGGGGAAAAGCATTTAGAGTCCATATTGTAAAAATCAGCCCCTAAATTTAAGTGGTTTGAATTGAGCATACAGCTGTGGTTGCCTGTCAGTAGTTAGATGCTGTAATAATAATAACAACAACAATAATAACAATAATAATAATAATAATAATCTTTTCATTTCTCTAGTGCCTTCCACACAAAGATCTGGAAGTACTTTACGAAGATAAATAAACTGAGTTTGGAACACTCCATGAGGTTAATAAATATCCCAACATATCTAAAGAGCATGCAATTCCTCTCACTGTGAAAAAATCCACGTTATGTCATCCACGTATTTGCATATGACATTTTGGAGGCTTGGACACCAAGGGCAAGTTGGGGAGAGTTTTACTTACCTTGAGACCATGTGAATTCACAGAAGTAGCCCACACTATGCCTGCAGAACTCTTTTGCCAAACCCCCTCTTTTAGAAAACAGGGGTAGGGATTGTCAGTGGCCCCACTAAGGGTCCAGGGTGAGTGGTCCCCAAGGGTATCCAGGTACCGTGCAGCAGCATCTCTCAGGCAGGTCTCCACAGGGACACCTGCAGGACCACCTGTACCCTCCTCCCACCTGATGCTCATCTAAACTTGTTCCTTACCCCTTGTCTGTGCTAGAAATGTGCTAGAAATATGAAAAGACAAAAACTGATACTTCTTGGCTCATCCCAATTAGACACACAAGAAAAAGCACTCTTGCCTACCCAAGGCTGCATTCCCCACCTCCCCCTGCTGTGTCCTGTGCCCATCCCACCAACACAAGCCTTTGTTCCAGGAGGACCATATCCCTTTGTGATGAGATTAGCTGGGTGCAAGAGCAAGGGAAAGCAGGGCAGGATTTGGCCTAAAAACATCATAAGTCATGAGTAAATAGGACATATTGATAGATGTGCTAAAAATATAACACAGGAAACCAGGGAGTTTCCTCATCTTGGGAGGGTGGTTTTGCAGGCCACTGGGCTGGGAAGAAGGCTGGGGTGCACACCCCACAGCATGAGCCACAGAAGTTATGGCACATTCTCTCTTGGAGCTCAGTTTCACTCTTCCCACTGACCGCCTGTCTGGTCTGTTCAGCCCCCAACACGCTCTCAAGCAGAGCCCAGCTCTCACTCTGGGAATGTCAAGTGTCTAACACAAGGGTGGCCTGATCTGAGCTGCAATGTCCAGAAGCTACCACAATAAAATACCAAATAATAATAATCACCCTGATTTGTGGAGGGTTGTTGTATTTTTTTTTCCCCAAAAGGCATAAAGGGGAGACAATAAACAGTTCATTAATTTTCCCAATTTTTTTCCCCAACACTTGTAATTAAGTCCTGGGGAGTTTTCAATGGTTGTAAAAATCCTTGTGGGTACTAAAAATTTTAGACCTGATTATATCATTAATATTTCTATTTACCAGCAAATATTTCTGACGTAATTGAAACATATAACTACCCCAACAGACAACTGTAGCAATTTAACAGGCCCTGAAATTAATAAAGTAACTCAGTGGATGGAAAGAACTGCTTCCAAAGGGCAAAATAACATATATATATATATATATAAAAAATTCCTAAATAATTATTGTAAAATTAACAGATTAAAATTTGGGAAGGAAAATTCTACAAAAATTTGCTTAATACTGGTACTTTGCTATGCAAATAATTGCATGGGTTTGCATACATATAATATAGGAAAAAAGGAAATCAAAACCACTGCTATCTAAATGCTTCAAAGTTGCAATAATTAGTTATCATCAAAGCCATCTCTCAGGAAGAATAAATTTAGCATAGAATATTAGCATAGAATAAAGTACATACACATTTCAGCCATGCAAATAACACTGCAGTATCTAAAGATAATGGAGAACAGAAAGACCNTGTATGCAGCTAGAGCAAGAAATACTCCTACAAATTATCAGAGGGCTTGACCACAAGAGGATGATCAAGAGGTTAAAATGAAGGAATTGAAGTGGCCAGGGAAGAGCCACAGATAAGCCGGAGTCATTAACACCAGTGGACTTCTCTGCCTTCGCCTTTTGGAGCTGAGACCCACACACACCGGCAGATGCTGCATTGCAAACATGTATCCTCAGGGTAAATATGGCCTCTGGAAAAGAGAACAGCAGGACCTGCTGCTTGGGTAAGTATCTCTGCCTCACTCTGAAGTTTGCCTTCTACTAGCGGTTTTAAATTCTGTGCCTAAATTTTTTCCCTATCTCTCACAATAAAAAATAATAATAATTTTTAAAAACTTGAAGGAATTAAGCAAAATGAGGCTTTAGCAACTCCTCAGCTGTTTGGCAGCAAAATCAATTCCTGGAATGGGAGGGAACTTGGGAAAAAAGAAGCAGATGAAGTCACTCTGCCCCTCTGTGCCTCAGTCTCCCCATCTGTGAAAATCGGCTAATGACATCCACCTGATTTAGTTAAATGTCCTGGAAACTAAAAAGACTCTGTAACAGCAATATATTAAGCAGCAGCACTGTTAACTGCTTCACTGCTGGAAATGCAAAGGAGAGCCATCAGGTGATGCCATGTCCCTGCACAGCACAGATGGACAAACTTAATATACAGAAACAATTAGCTTTGGGGGAGAATCACAGCTTCTGGTTTTTTGGCTCACACCTTGCCAAAAGCAATGTAAGTGTAGACACTGTAAGTGCTGAATTTCAATGTGAAAAATAGTCTACCTGCCTAGTGTGAATGCATACACCAGACTTAAAGTAATATAACTTTAAAATAAGTGGGGGAAGGGAGGGACATTAACAGGCACATTCATGATTTTCAAATTTTTCCTTGTGCATGGAGCACTTTCACACTTAGAAAAGAAATTCACTAACACCAAGCAAACTTGAAAAAGCAAAACAGAGCGAGTGACTGGGGAGGGAGGGAGGGAGCAGCAGAGATTTTTAAAATGGGGGTTCCCATTGAGTTTTGGATCTCTCAGGTGAAAACTATTCCAGCTACGAGTGTACGAGTAGACCCAAGTCTGATAACTGAATCTGTCAAATTAAATGAGCAGAGCAATCATCTGGAGATGGTAAAACAATCCACCAAATGAGAAGAACACTGAGGATCTAAAGGTTCAGTCTTCAATCCACTGGACACCAGCAAAACTAAGCAAATAACGTTCTGTGAATGGAAAGGAGGCTAGGAAATCAACTAGCTTTTAAATAATGAAAGAAAGCAGATAAATAAACCAGCAACTAGGAACTTACTTCAGATTATAATGTAAGCCAAAAAAAGGAAAGAGTGAACCAGCGTTTTATTTGCACAAGGAAGCATGCTGGAAACTTGTGCCCAATCCCTCTGCTAAATAGAACAATGAAGTTTTACCCAAAGACTTGGATCCAAACAGAATTTGGCCAGTCACAAGCACTAATTAGACAGGATAACTGAACCCTGCACCAGGAGAGGTAAAACACAAGTGCAGTATAATAAGAGCCCTGTAATCCTTTCACTCTGACACAAAACTAAGAGCAAAGTACAAGAAACCAAGAACCATTCTACATAAAGTATTTTTTTCTGAGGTATTTATTTTCTGGACCAGATTTCCCTGTAACTCTCAATTTACCCATTATTTGTACAGAATAGCATCTTTCTCCATAACATGAAAGCATAAGACACAAAAAGGCTTTTTGTTATCAAGTCTGCTTGAAATAGAAGCTGAATACACTTACCTAGGAAAGTGTATTCAAAAAAAAACCAAAGAGATAAAAAACAGACATACTGTACAAACATGGTGAGGCAAGAGAATTCCTTCAAAAATCCACAGTTAGGATGAGGATGCACTAGTAAATTCATGCCTATCACCCCAGTAAAATAAAGCTGAGTAGGCTTGTTTTGTTTCTGATGAAAATGTCAATATTCTCAAATGACAGCTTATTGCTTTAGAGCACAGTCTAACCAAATCTTTCTATAACCTCCTGCATTACGAGCAAAATCTCTAAAATGTCACCAACTAAAAAACTGAACCAGCCTGTAATTAGTTTCAACAAAGTCATCCTTTTAACCCTCATTTTCTAGATGTAGATGGTATTTCCATAGTAAGCATTATGAACCTTCCTTAAGGACAAGTGGAATCAAATTGTAAAATCATAAGCAGTGATCTAGTAGTTCTTCCTCTAAGCAAGCCCTTTATTTGCCTGTAATAAATTCAAATCCAGTCTTCAGTCTCTTAATAGGTGATCAGAGAAAATATGCATGCACACCTAAACCGCTACAACAAATCTTATTTTTTAAATAACACTTCAATGGCTAATATAATAAAGATTGTTGTAACCCGTTAGCACTGGTATCATTATTCCTTATGATTCAATATTCTAATGACTGGCTGTAACAGAGGTTTATGTTCTGCAGAGGTTTATACCACTATTTAATGTAATTAAGCAAACTGGCAGCCAGTGCCTCTACGGAAATATCATTTCTATCACAGAGTATTCCCACCAGAAATTCAGAGGGATCATAACATACAAACTTTGATTCTGTTTATTTTTTCCCCTGTTCTGAAACTGATCTGGCATTTCTTGGACTTAGTACTAAGTGGAAGAAGGAATTAATTTGGCTTCTGTAGACATGTTATTATTGACAATACTAATAATCTATGACAAATGGGCCATCCCCACTCCTCTCTTTCAGCAGACATTGCAGCCTGCAACATCGCTTTGCAAAACCCCAGAGCTGGACTCTCCTCGTGCCGGGAGCCCTGTGAGTGTACCAGCAATAGGGTTTTAAGTAAGCCATTAAAATGCTAATATTCAGCATGGGCCAGATCCCTGTTACCACTGAAAGCAGAACTAAAGCTCCTCTGGAGACAGGATAAGGCCCTTCCAATGTGATCAAAGAGTAAATACATGCAAAGCTCTGATGGGAAAAAGGATCTTTTTTCTAATTTTAAAACTAAACAGGGAGAGTCCACCAGGCTCATAATCCATGTTACAGTCACATCTGGGATCACTGACATCTGGGATAACAGCCGTGAGGAAGATGGGTCCAGGCTAAAAAGTTGCCACCTGGGGTCAAAGAGGAGCACTTAACACCCAGGATTCTGTGAAAATTGACTTATTTATCTTTTGGGCTACACTCACCTCCACTCTACACAACTCTGCTGATGACAGCAAATGTGCGACACTATATATATTTGTTTTATATAGGTAGATAGAGATAGATTGGATATAGATGATATAGATATAAATATAAATGATATAGATATAGATATAGATAGATAGATAGATAGATAGATAGATAGATAGATAGATAGACAGATAGATAGATAGATAGAAAGATATAGATAGATATAGATAGATATAGATAGATATAGATATATACATGCACAATACATTGCTTTGTCACATTTGCATTTATCCCATCTTGCAAAGGAAGCTCAACCCCTCACTCAAGCAGGAGGTTTATAGGGTCATCCAAGAATGCATGGTCAGGAGCAGAATTCAGACCAAAAACCCTTTGCCTGCAACAGCAGAGCCAATTTGGTTAAATAAAGGCTTAGTTACCTCTCCTTCCCAACTGTAAAGCTCTCTGTAGAGGGAAGGAAAATTTAAAAAAAAAAAAAAAAA
>VZRH01006015.1:995256-1012078 GCA_013397555.1 Urocynchramus pylzowi
AGCGATTTTGCTGAACTTAATATTTTTTAAGGTTAACTGTTAAATTTCAAAGTGTGGTTTACATGTGCTGGCCACTTGTATGAACAAAAGTTTCAGCGACAGACAGTGAAAAGATTTCTGGTTATAAATGATTAAAGAAAGAAACCCACAAATTCTATCTCATTCTCTCTTACTTAAATATGTTGTTTCTGCTCCAGATCTGTTTCATAATACCATAAAATAGAGGCATGTTTCTGACACTAGATTTGAGAAGCTGTCACATTAAAGGTAAACTTTTAATCTGCTAGAGACAAACAGCACACATTTTTACTTCCCAAGAAACAGCTCTTGAGAAATGTTTAAACAAGAATTTAAGAGCTGTGTGGTAAAGCCACATACAGGGGTCTCAGACAGCTACTGGGTTTGAGCTTCTTTTCCTTGTTGTTTTTTTTTAATTCTTTAAATAACCCACTAAAAAGTAGACTTCTAGGAACAAAGTAACCAAGATGCATGGTAAAGTGAACCTCTAGGCTCGCTTTTATTTCTAGTTAATAGAAAAGAAATGTTTTAACAGAAACACAGGCCTGAATTTCTAGCTGTTCATCTCCATCTTTTTATTTTCTTGGGACTCACAATCAAATACTTTTAAGAAGTTAATTGTGTCACAATTAGTAACACATTAGTCCTCCGATATTTTTAATCGCAACCCAGGTTTTTCCCCAAGGCACTTAAAAATGGCAGGCTCGGCTATATTCTCCTTTTTTTTAAAACTCCCATGCACTTTCTTCTTTAAAAAACTCCCACATGCATTTCACTTGGTCTGAAAATACCAGCACAGATCTTAATCCTGCCAACGCTTACAGACATGCTTAACTTTCTGCACATCAGTAATCCCGCTGACTGCAGAGGGCCGTTGGCGTACCTACGGCTCGGTGCAGCTAAGGATGGAATCCAGCCTGCACCCAAGCCAATGGCAAAACCCCCATTGACGTCAATAAGGTTGTGCTTTGACATCCAATTTGTTGCAGGATTGGGACCATCCTCATTTCAAGGTACTTTCCCAAAATCTATTTTGGTTTAGTTTTTTGTTTGGTTTTTTTCTCTCTCTCTTTTTCTCTTTCTGCTCTTTCTCCCCCTCACCTCCCACACTCGCTCTTGTGGGGCCTCATATTGAGACCACTTGAAAACTTCTGCCTTTCAAATCCCTCCACGAGGAAAACCCCCTCGCTGAGACAGGAAACATCCTTTGCAGGTAAAGCTGAAAGAAACTATTTTGCTCCACTGTGTGCATTTGAGTGAACTAATTAAAACATGGGACCTTGGGTTCCAACAGATGCCAAGAAGCAATCATTAATATGAGCTGGAGTGAAATGGGAAGCTCCAGACATTTAAAATCAGCTGTCGGGGAAAAAAAAAAAGCGGAGGAAAGAGGGAAAGGATGTTTTGTAATTTTTGCCAAAAAAGTCAACTCACTGCAGCTTGAACTGCATGGGGTTAAAATGCATTTGTGGGGGATGCTATACAATGAGGGGATAAAGCCCTGCTGAAAAGCAGAGGAGGGCGAAGCAGCGGCAGGCGGCTCGGAAGCGCTGCGGTGCTGTGAAGAGCGGGCAGAAGTGAGCAAACCAGCTGAACCGCTTGCAGAATTAATCAGTAACAAAGAGACTGGAGCTGTTGGCGGGCTTCAGCCCTTGAACCTGGACTCTGCTCTATAAATTTCAACTTGGAATGGCTCTCTACTTGTTGAAAGACAGGTTGGCTCCAGGCCAAGACATAGGGGGAAGAAAAAAAAGCCAGAAGAAAAAAAATTCCTTCTTGCTCAGGAAACTTCCCTTCAGTTTCTAACTCTTTTTATGAGCTAGTAATAGGGTAGTCTAGAAAACGGGAAACAAAAAGTGGGGTTTGAAAGGAAAAAATGAACCAGAAGTTGGTTTAATAAGGAAAATAAAACAAGTAGGTGCTAAGTTCAAATCTGGATTTTGTCTGCACACAAGTACATCAGCTCTAATAGAAGACTTCAGAGCACCTCGGCTATAATTCAAGGGAGACTTTTACAGTTACATTAGCTGACTACAGGTTTGACTCTGAAAATAATACATGTCTTAAAAGAGAAAGAGGGCTGTTTAATCCTTGTCTGCAGTCTCATCTTGTCCTCTCCTCCCCCACCGCTCCACCTTGTTTAAATGACCATTACAAAAGCAGTGTGGTATAAAAAACGTGTAGAACCATCATTTATTCAACAGCATCCTTTCTTATTTTTCCCCTCTCCAAACAGGGTGTGCAGGAGATCTGATGCTTTCCTCAAGCTCTCCTCACTGCCAAGGCAGTTTCAGCCACAAATACCTTGCTGCCGCCGTGCTTTCCCAGCATGAGAGACAAGGAGCGGGCTGGAACAGAGTGAGGGGCTGGAGTGCAGAGGGGGGGAGCTGTCAAAGTGGGAAGAAAGAAGGCAAACATCTATTCAGAGGCCAGATGCACTGAGCAAGGTCAGCTGCAGAGACACAGCCCTTTGCAGCAGCTATGCAATTACATCCAAAATCTGCACAGCACCGAGAGTCCCACTACCTGCATGCAAGGGCTGGACTGGAGGGCTAGGGCAGCTGGAAGAAGGTCTATAATGATTTTAATTGCTCTTTCAAGATGCTAAAAGGTAGATGAGATGCTCTTTAGCTAGAGCAGAGGGGCTGATGCTCTCTACCGCTCACAAGAATACATGCAAATAAAATAACCTAACGAGAGAATGGAGAGAAATAGGGTAAGTGCCAGCGGTGATCAAAATGTGAAATAAAATAGTGAAATAAGACACAGCCTAATCACAACATGGAGGACAAGGATACAAAATCTTGTTACCAAAAGTGGCTGTTAAGGTAAATTAGATTAATCATTCCCAGCTCTCTTCCTCTCCAAACTCCCTTAAATTTAAAGAAGAGGCTGACTCCTGTGAGGCTGCACACCATCCAAGACTGCTGGACATTTAAAGCTATATACATAGCATGCCTGCTACAGACACACATCCTGTACTTCCACTTTCCAAGAAAACTGGGATCTGCTACTTGGTAGGTCTTTTCCATCTGCAGCTTTTATGACTCTGCTGAGGGACCAGTGAGCAGTGTCCCCCTTTTCTTGCTCAAGAAATATGCTACCAAATGCCAGAAGAAGGAGAGAGTTTAAGAGCTGCTGGGCTTAACAGTGGTTTGTGCGATCACACTCGAATCTTTCTGCAAAGGCGTACATGCAAAGAGAAAAAAACAACAACCACTAAGTAACCACTTCACATCTGCCATTAACATTATTAAACTCCTTACAAGCAGTATCTACCTCACCTTCCCCACTACACACAAACATACACACGCCCCTGAGCTCTGCCACACAGCAACTAGGAGCCAAGTCGGCTCTCCTCTCCTCACTGCAGCAACCACATTCATTCCTGTTAAGGGGTTAACGATTCATTTCCACTACTTCTCTCGAGAAAACCTACAATGAAAACATTGGCTCACGAAAGCGTTCTCACTGCCAGAATGCCACAGCGCGAGTGAAAAGTCCGTTTTGTTTTCATTACATCTCTGGGATTTCCGGCTTAACTCCTGAGCTTAGACACCAAATCCCTAGATACCCCACCCACCCAGTTTTTCTTCTTTTTTTTTTTTTTTAATAACATTTCTACTGCACGGCCCACCAATTACCATTTGGAGGGTGGGAGGGAATGGGGAAAAGAAACCATGCAAAAAAGGATGTTATTGGAGAGAGCACATGCATCTCCCAAGACAGGAGTTACCCAGTTTCTCCTGGCTTCTAGGATTTTCTGCTGAGAAACATGTTTTTATTTCTATACCTGTCCTCTCTCCTCTATTTCTTACCCTCCAGGCTCCCATCTTCCCACTTGGCCACTGAAGCCAGTGCTGAAAGCCAGCCCCAAATCTATGCCCTTTGAAGTTATGTGACATGACATAGAAATCCAAGCCTTTCTTGTACAAAAAGTATGATTACTTCACAGGGTTGTTTTTTTTTTTCTCCAGTTATGATAGAAAAATGTTCCAATCTCAGAAAAAACCTAGAAAGGTTCAACCTTTATGTCACAGCTGATTTGGTCACTGTGTGTATAGGCAGCCCAGCTCAAACAGTGGCTGAGAAAGAAAAACAATCTGTGGAAAACACATGAAGGGAGGCAACCTCATGCTATAGCAACACTTCTGTCCTGCTCAAGCAAAGGAACCATTTCTGTGTCCTTATATATTTACCCATCATTTGACAAGAACATCGCTGGAGACAGCTTTTCTCTTTTATAGTACTTCCACACACCCAGCTCTCCTTTAGCTACATCCCAATCCAAAATTCCCCTGCAAACACATACAAATTCTTTCTTGCAGTCAACACTCCAACCAAGCATAAGAGTATTGTTATTTGTCACATCCACACAAATGCCAAAGCAGTCCACAAGATGGTTGGGCACTACTTTTACTTTGGTCTTAAAAGTTGCTCACAAAGTTGTCAAGAAAAATGAATAATGGCTGGCTGAACAGTGCCTTTTCACCATTCACCATTACTGTTGCCTATGAAAATTTACCAATCTTTCCATGGTTGATAATAACCAGATATGCATACGGTTTCTGGACACATGACTCAAGTAATTTTACAAAAGGAATTAAATAAAGGCAAAAAGCCACTTTGTTGGGTGAAATTTTTAGTGGGTTCTAACTCTGAGTAAGTCCAGAGTTCTTCCATTGAATTAAAAGAGGTTAACAGCAGCACCAACGCGGTACAAACAAGCAAGTTTTGCTCCTAAAGGGTGACTCCTCACACACATTCACCCCAGAGCAAGACCAGCTGTGTGTACTGAATGACCTTTTTAAACCCCCTCTCATCAGCCCACAAAACGGCACTTCTGTGGAAAAGGTTTTACCCAGCATTGTCTCTCATAAAAGTGAAGATGACTGTGAGAGATTAGAGAGGGAGAAAATAGCAGCAGCAAGCTCCTGTTTCTCAGTACGGCACACCGTGCGCTCAGGGGCAGGTCCTCACTTGTGCCACCCAGTCAATCCAGCAGGGTCCAGCTGGTTTCAAGGGAATTAACCCACATGAAACAGGGGCACAGCAGGGTAAACTGGACCCCCACCACTCCTGCAGCCTTGTGGGAATCCTGCTAACCACATACAGGGCACAGAAGATAACTTTGAAAAACAGGATGGTGAGAAGAACGAAACAAAAAGCTAAGATCAGCAGGGAGAATCAAGGGTATAATATGCTAAGTATTTTTTTTAATCTGCTTTTAAAACTCAGTGTGATTAATTTCACTCTTTACTGGCAGATGCCGGGAAATCCTTGGTGCCTGGTAGGGCCGGACCCTGGGCAGGACACAACTGGGACAAGCTGAGGTGGCAGCAGGGAGAGGGTGGTTGGTGGCCTCGGGCTGGGTCTGAGCAGAAGGTGGTAGAGTGAGGCCCCAGGGTGTGATGCAGCTCAAGCAAGGGGAAGGAAGGGTTTTGTAACTGGCGGGTTTCTCACCTTTAACTCTTGCCGAGGTTAGCAGGGTCCGTGCTGCCGCCTTGGTGAGAGACACTGGAACCATTTCCCTGTGACTGCAGCCCTGGGGGTGGCATGCTGACAGGCACCCACCACACTGTCCTCTCTTAGGATCTCCCACAGGGGCACAATCATGTTCCTTGGAGAACCCCGTGCTCACCTCCACCAGCAGCCTTAAAACTTTAAGCCATCAACATTTCAGCAGCCCTTGTTCAAACTTGAAGCCTCAGCAAACCAGGGGAGGGCAGCTGCCACTGCAGGCTGCTCCTGTGGGCTGCGGGTGCCCTGTCCCCAGAGGAGAGCCAAGCTCCCCAAGCATGCCCTCCACCCCCATCCAAGCAGGTGCAAGCAGGGCTCTGGGTGAGATCACCCTGCTTGTTTTTCTCTCCACACCCCAGCAAGGACCTCAACAAGGTCCCAGGGGCTGGAATCTTGCTCATTAACCCACTCTCAGGGCACTGTCAGTTGACACCTTGCTTGTGTCATGTGTCCTCCCCTTACTGTTCAGCAACACCAATTAGCAAAATGTGTTGCTAAATACCTGCTGAAGCAGCAAAGGAGTAGGAGGAGGTGACCAGGTAACTCCTCTGCACTCAGGAAAACCTTAGCAGATTCAAGGGAAGAAACAAGCCTGGAAAAGCCTCGTGAAAAGTATTGCAGCTGAGTTTCTCAGGCACTGTCAGCACATACTTCTAGAAGCCTCTTTTTCTTCACATACTGTTTTCTCCTGGCCTTGCTTTAACAAGTCACTCAGGCAAGAACCATTACCCCAGGGAGGTTCTGGTAGCAGCACCTGGTGCCACAACAGCCTTGGGAAGGGGACAGCCACCCAGCCCTGTGCCAGCTCAGCTTCAGAACACCTCTTCCCGACTGTCACAGTCCTTGGGTTGTTTCAGCTCGCCTTTCCCTCCCCTCACGTGTGAAGGCATCACGACGGCTGTCTGAGTCCTGCAGTTAAATATGGGTGCACGGGTCCATAATGGTACATTGTAAGAGAATGTCTCAGGGTAGGCAGCAATAATAATTAGCTGTCAAGATTTGAAAAAAGGATAATCCATGCCATTGAGTTAACAGTCACTCACACAACACACATGGATTTAACTAATCTTAATTTGGAGAAAAATAACAATTCTAAATATATCAAATAGCCCATTTCATGGCAACCTGCAGCGGTGTTTATCTCTGGCTTCCAGCACATGCGAGTTATTTAGTTTCTCTCACTGGCAGTTTTACCATTCAAAAGCCTGAAATGAACATTCATGGAGCAGGGGTTGCAGTTAAATCCTGCCTCTGACAGGGAGCCTTTTTTCATGATGTACATCTAGTACAATGTAGATCTAGCCCAGCACTGGGGGCCGGGACAGGATGAATGAAGAATTCCAATCAACCCCCTCCCCTTTCCTAGCACTATCTTTGCAAAAATTAGCTCACTATCTCAGTGAACCTCTGCTGCTGCTGTAGCTATATGTTTGTGAAGATCTGCTGGCCTGAAGGTACAGAACTGCCAGTGAATCTGAAGAAGGTCTGGTCCAAGTGGTGCCAGCTTCACAGAGTCTCCCTCCTCTTTGCTGGGGTTCTATGAAACCACTCAGCATTAAAATCAAGCTGACTGGTACTTTTTTTTTAACTTGGGTAGTTTAAGACAATCCTGCAAACAAACAGACCACAGGGCCATGGGGAAGAGATGAGATACCATCAGTGAAAAAACAGTGGGAGCACCTTCCCAGGTCATTCTTCAGCCAGGACAGGTCACCTGGTTATGCCCAAGATCTGATAAATATGAAAGATAAAAAGAGGTATAAAATACAACTGTGGTCCATTTTTTTCCAAAATACCTGCCAGCAGTGAAATAAAAGAAGCAGTGACCGATAACTGCTTGCCAACTCATTGGCCTGGTTATGTTTTGCTGTGCAACAATCTGGTACATCTCTTCGATACTATCACACCCTCCATACAAGAGGCAGAACTGATTTTCAAACAGGTCAGCCAATTTGAAAAACAGAAAAAAAACCTTTACAGGGCAGACTGCTCCTAAGCAAGTCACGTCCTCCCAGTGCCAGTGAACATGCTGCCACACATCTTACGGACAGTGGTAACTAAATGAAAACACCTCCAAAACTTGGATTTGCAAGTTACCAGTCAGGGAAAGATGACAGATTTCATTATCAGAAGATCTTTAAAAGCTGATTGCAGAGACAAAGTTGCCTTTGTTTCCACTGGAATATAGAAATGTCTGTCGGAGATTTGTGTTGCATACATAAAAATTCTCGTGGGCTCCTGAGTTCTGCCTCAACGTGTCCCTCAAAGCAGCACAAGGTCTGTTGTGTGGTCAAGAGGCATTCAGTGACTGGGGCAAGAAGAGCTACCAAGAAAGTGAAAAAAAGAGAGGAAGAAAGACCTCAGGGGCACCCTGTGCCAGGATGAATACTCAGCACGGTTTCTGCATCCCGATATCCTCACCCAGAGGTACAATGGCAGAGCCGAGCTCAGCACTTGACATACCCTCAGAGCATTCAGACATGGGAAGCTGTAAGGTCTGGTGGCTTAGTCACACCACAGAAGGCTTTACAAATCATTCTGACCAAATAAGAAGGTCTACAAAAATAACACAAGATCAAGGAGAGGAGCTGAAACCTCTTCGAGGACAGCAGTGGTGGCAGCATATTTCAGGGAGCCGGAGTGGCGAGTGGGTGATTTCTGGTTTCCCTCTTCAAATATAAAGACTCAATTATCTTTGAACAGCTTGCTTTACACATGAATTGACACATTTATTTTACAATAAATAACTGAAAGTTATCTATGTTTCCTTTACTGTTAATCTACACAAAGAAATAATAAACAGAGCTTGTCTACAAAAATGCAACTACTGCAGTCCTCAGAATTCAATTAAGCTAAAATAATTAATGCTTCCACCATATTAAATTACTTTATACATTTGAGCCACTGAAGTTTTTTTTTTATTCTTTAATCTTTTTCGCCTTTTTATTTAATAAAAAAAAAGTTAGTTTCAAAGGGGGGGGCTGGCTAGGAGGGGGAAAAAGAACATGATTTGCTGTTAAAATGTAATGGTCTCCTTTAGCTGACACAGCATGTAGAGTGTTTTGTGCCTTTGATTAAAATAACATTTTAAATGCTTTGAACAAACATATCTCCCCATACTTCTAAGGGATTATTTTACATATTTCTTGGTGGAATAAAGAAATTCATTCTTCCTGTCGCAGTACAGAAAGGCTAAGAATATCTTTCGTCACATATAAAGTAAAAATACTGTAGGCTGTTGCATTATTACAAAAAAAAAAATAAAGGGAGGGGGTGGCAGGGTAGGAGAAAGCTGCCTTAGAGATTAAGTTTCCCTTTTATGAAATCGTATTTAGTCTCTTTTTTTAACAAATCTAACAACAATGCTCTACAGCCGCTCACTGGGAAATACCTTTAATGTTAAATGCAGATTCTGATTTTCTTGGCTAATGCAGAAAGCCTTTCTATTGAAATATAAATAAGGGGTTTGGTATATCCCACTAAAGCCTTTCCAGTGAATGACTTCTGTGGGTTTTTCATGGCTACCCTCCATGGCTGTAATGTGAGGCTTTTATCCTACTATTGAAAACTATCCGCTGCTATTAAAAAAAATATGGAAGGACACTGCATCTTTTTATCTCAAAGCTGGGCTTCTAATTGAGAAAGTATTATTACAGCACTGTTTAGTGGATGTCCCTATCTCCATGCACTGCTGAGAAAATGCCAATCAAATGATAAACCCTTTTATTTTTCTCAATTCAAAATCTTTCCGACATATTTTTCATTTGATATTCAGTTTAGTCTGAAAGAGATTAGGTGCTCCAGATTGGCTTTTAATTTTTTTTATGCCTTTTCCACATGTGAACATCTCCTTCACGACCTCCTACCCCAGAAGATTTTCTGCATGGCAAAAGCTTTGGTTGAGTTGTTGCTGACCCCCAGAAGCTGGGATGGGACAGCACCCTCTGCTCTGGGAGTAACCATTGAGGTACTATGGACTGAACTTGGGCAGAGATTTGTAAGAGATGAGCTCTGGACTGCAACTGCAGCAGAGCACTCCTAAACCAGCACTACTAAGCACTGCACACCCTCTGCAAGGGGCTGAGCACCATCAGCTTGCACAGAGATCAACAGCTATTGGGAGTGCTCAGCACCACTCAGGCAGCCTTCAGCAGACTAGGGAAGGTCCTAAATACTTCCCTTCTGCCCCTACCAAATGGAAAGGAAATCTAGCCCTGAAATTTTCTACATGATGTAGTCATCTCTACCAAGAAATGTATTTACAACTGCAAAAGAACGCGGAAAGCTGAAAAAGGATGAGGAAAAGATGGGGTCAGGTCTTACAGTAGGTTTGCCTCCAATGCTACAGCACAGGCCTGCCACAGCTAATGCTCCCAGAGCTCACAGCTGCCCCATGTCAGGGAGGCAGCTGCACCCAAAAATACACTCCTAGAAGAGAACAGTGTAGTCAATGGGCATCGTATGCCCTGTCCTAAAAGACAGGAGGTCTGAAGACCACAGCATTCTAAAGCCCACACCCTCACTGATGTGATGCCCAAGCCTGTCAGAGATGCTGGGGACTGGCTCTGGCGCCTCCAATACTAAAGGCAGAAATCTCTTAAGCTTCAGTTGTAAAGATAGGAGCCTCTCACCTGTCTTCTGGGGATCCCCTCATGGGAGCATCTTTACCACAGGCGGGATCCTGGACTGTCAGATCTAATCCCATAGGACAATTCCTGGATAAATTGGGATAGTGGCAGCAAAGGCAGATTGTCACTGGTCTTCTGTATGGGATGCAGTCAGTTTGAACAAAAAAGGCCCGTTTGAGGGGAGATCCTGCTGTGTAACATAAAACCCCCACTCACTAGCAGGGAGGAGAGTCATCCTTTCACCACTGCAGAGGGGAAAAACACCCTGCTTGATGGAAGCAACCCCATGCCAGGCACTCTGCAGGAACCACTGCATACCACCTCACCTAGGTGGATAATCATCACCTGCCTGCCCACGCCTGAGCGGGGGAGGTCCACTGAATGAACGTTAACTTCACCACATGTGAGAGTTTTAGAAAAAGAAATGCCTGCAATTTGCTCACCCAGGCCAGCCTGTGCTCTTGTATCCTTATTCAGAAGATCTCTTTGGGGTGTGCATGAGAGTAGAGGTGTTACCCACCCAAACCAAGCCATCTAAGGAGACCCAGCACAGGCAGCACAGGCAGCACTGCAGGCCAGGAAGCTGACATCTACCCTAGGGAATGAAAAATGAAGGACTTAATGAAACCCTGCTTTAGACCTCAGAAAAAAATCTTCTTCCCACTACCAGTGAGTGGGAAGAGGATTTTTCCTAGTGTCAGGATGCAGCCCTTCCCAGTGAGTCTGCATGTGACAAAGGGTATCTAGAACAGGACTGAACTGGGCACCTCACCAAAGTCCCCTGTCACTCTGCCACTGCTACTTGCTTAAGGATGCTCCTGAAATGTTTTCTGACCCAACTTTCTGCTTTTTCCCAGATGTACAGGCTGCCCCTTAGCTCTCCCAGCTGCCTGAGAGACCCCTTTCTCCAGCAGCTGGCTCTGCAGAGACAGCTACAAAGAATTAAACAGGGGATGGACAGTCCTGCAGAGCCGTGAGGATCCTCCAGATGGATGGCTCCTATAGAGAGGTGTTGCTGAAGCCTGTTTCATGGCACTTTCTAGAGGACTCTAGTTAAAAGATTACCTAGGTAAGTTGATTGAGTGTAAAACGTGCTGTACCTGCAATGTTCTCCTGCTTGGGGCAAATTCCTTTTGTAGGCGTGAGAAGACGGTCTTCTTCATCGGGTGTGACTTGGATCCCGATTTCCACTGGCTCTGACACTTTCCTGAGCTCGGCGCGTGAGGAGGGGGGAGGGCTGCTCTTATCCATGCTCTTTTCATAGCAGACACCACCAGTGCCATTGCACTGTTTTCTCTTGTGCTCTATAAAAACCAAGATGTCTCCCAGCGGGAAGTTCATCTGACACTGTCCACAGGTTAACAAGTCGGGGTCTGTCCCGCCCGCGGCGATGCTGATGCCGCCCGGGTCTGCTATTGCCAGGCTCTCGTCCTCGTCGGCCAGTGCCGGTTCCACATGGTCAGCCTCTGCTTTGCATGGACAAGGAGAAAGAGGGAAGAAAGGGATGAGGGGAAAAGAGAAAGAGATTGCTTTGAGTGTTCACAGACTCTGAAGGATGCATCACCAGAGGCCCAGCCTCCCCCCACCCCCCTCAAAGGAGCCAAGCCTGATTAGATCTTTCTTTTATTTTTCAGCTTTTCCGCTCTCCCAGAATGATTTCAATATATTTTGCAACCAAGCCTGCCTGAAACAAAATGGAAAGGCTGACCTGGCATAGCTTTCTTGACAGCTCCTTCCCACTGCTGCCAGAGCTGCAAGGATATCAGCAAAGAGCCATTTTGCAAGCGTTCGAGCCCCGAGTCACATTCTGAAATAGTTCCTCTCTTTTTATCCCACCTTCTCATTCCCTTCGCGTCTCCCAGCCATCTGGCCAAGGCCCCATCCAGCAAAGCTTATGCACCCAAGTCTTTCCTTCTTTTTCAGAGATGGGGGAAAGCTTTTATGCACCAAACTAGCAGGACTGGGCTCCCCATGCCATACAAAAATTAGTACCACCTTGTCCCATCACAGAGTTACCGGCAAGATTAAATGACCACCCATTAGCAGAAATTACAAAAAAACTACTTGCAAGACTAACACAAGCAGGGTATGGTCTCATGAGCAGTTAAGGGGTTTCAAAAGTGTGTACAGTGGGAAAGGGAATGAGGTACTTATTTAACATACTGGAATATTGGCTGAGCCTGAAATATTCCACTCTATTTTTCCAATGCCAAAAATCCTGCCATTGCTATATAGACTAATAAAAGTTTTTTTGTTTAAATCTTGTCTACAGACGTGTTGAATTTCCTACCTTTACCCCCAAAGACTGGGAAAGAATTTCTGGGTGACTTGAATAATTTTCTAGGAAATATGTAACTTCTCATTTCACAATTAATAAAACCCAGTACGTTTTAAATCAGTATTTAGAAGATAATTTTTACACTATAAAATAATTGTGGATCACAATCCATTTCTGGGGCAAAACATGGATTTTTGTTTGTTTTCTCTTGTTCTGCCATGTAACCTGGACTTTACTCAGGCAAAATTTCCACTGACTTTTGCCTAAGGCTGGTTTGCCTCTGCAAGGACTATAGGATTTGGGCTGAACAAAACAGAGGAACTAACAGTATGTAAATCAGTGACTGAGACCTCTAATCGAATCAGGATTAAAGGAATAGGAGGAAAAATGTTCTCTATTAGTTTCCTCATAGGTTTCCTGGGGAAAGTAAGTAACACAAATATCTCAAAGAAGTAAGACTGTGATAAACAGGTGTTATAATTCAGACCTGGACTCTTCTCCATTCTGAAAACAAAAGGATTTTTGTTTTTGTTTTTTTGTCCCACTCCATAGAAATTAAAAAAAAAAAAAAAAAAAAAAAAAAAACAAACAATAAGAAACATATAGAAAAGGGGCAAGAGGTAGAAGGTGGAATGCATTTCCTGGCAACAAAAATGGTTAAGCCTCTAAAAAAGGTAGTTTAGCAAAAGAATCACTTCCATTTCTGCCGTCCAGAACAAATAACTGATCAGCATATCTACCAGCTGTACAAGTTGCATCAGAGCTCTCTAACAGCAAAGCAGAGAGCGGCAGCAGCAGCGACAGCGACGGCAGAAAAGGACAGGGACCCCAGAGCAGTGGCCAGGCAGGACCATCCTGCTGGAGCCACTGATGGGCACGAGACGGCTCATGCTTCCCAACTCACTCATTCTGAAAATCATTAATTACCGTTTTCCTCTTAATCTAGGTTTGAAAGGAGTTTGAAGACAATGCTAAGCAATTAATTCACCAATTTATATCATGAAAAGATGTCTCCTTGCCTTAGCAAAAATGTGACTATAACCCTGTGCTGAAAAGGCACTGCTGGGAAGGGAGCGGATACCTGCGAACAGTGTGTCACGATGCAAAAGGTAATTATTTAGTGCTGCAGCTCCCTTTAATGATCTAACATTGAGCAATATTGTTTATATTGAAGAGAGCTTGCACCTTTAATTACCAATTACATATACATCATTTTAGAGCCAAAAGAAAAGGACTGTGAAAAGGGTCTTTTAGAAATGTGCTCGCAATTTGCAGCCAGAATTCCTATTAAGGGAGAAGAGTGTGTCAAAATATTTTAAAAAACTGTACAGAGAGGCACACACAGGCACGAAGATACACAAGTGGGAGATGGGACAAAGAGCTGGAAAAGACAACACGAAAACAGGAACTGAACCAAGGGTCATAAGAATAAAAGATAGCACAGGGCAAAAATGCTTGTTACTAGTTTCACTAACATTCCTGTAAAGCCTTTTGATTAAAGTTTGTGTCTTAAATTACAAAGGCTGAATTTTGGCATTTATATATATGTAACAAATATAAAGAAAAGCATAGATCTCAACTTTATTATCTTTTTGATGTGAGGATTTATATGGTTTTTTGCCTGTGATTTAGATTGTGCTCTTCAGAAAATGTAGCAAAATCGCTGCAATTGATAAGGGTCTTGACCAGGCATCTCTGGAAACATGAAGGGGGTTTGAACAGCTAAACTGTTACAAAATCTTTCTTTTCAGTTCTACACTTCATTTGAATATTAGTTAAATCCACATATGCCTATTCGCTTACACTCACTCACTCTCTCTTTCCAAGGACTCTGCAATGGCACTTTTTTAAAATAACATCTGGTATTCCTTCATATTTTGGCAGTCGTCACATCACCAAAAATCAGCTTTTCGTTTTCTTGGTACGCCGAGCCCTCGTGATCAGTAGTAATTGGGTTTCAAACTATCAAAAGATTTTTTTTTACTCAACTCTATTTCTGATTTGAGCTTAATAAATCATCAATCATGAGACCAGCTATTCACCCAACAATGCAAAAGCTATATTACATCCCCTTATTCACAACATGGAAAACAGACATAAAAGAATGAAAAACAAAATACTGAATAGATCTTCAAATGCATTTTATCCATGTCAATTTGCATTTATTTTTTTTACTCAGAATAAAAAAACACAAGAAAGAAAAGGCTTCCTATTGACAATTCAATTAAGCCATTAAAAACCTACATTCAAGTAACATTACAGGAGAGATTTAAAACCCACAAAGGGAAAGAGAAAAAAGCCTGCAAGTCCAGCCCATAACACATTGGGTCATGCCTGGTTAATACAACAGCCAAGATCTTAGGCTGTTTAAGGAGCCCTTTAATGCCAGTGGGGCAATTTAGGCCAGTCTCAATCTAAAGTTCTGACTCTGCTTGTGTCTGTGGGTTTAAAATGAGTCGCTTCACATTATTTGAATTTAACCCTGTGGTTTTTTTGCTGTTGTTGGTAGATGGGGTTAGAGGTAGGAGGGTGTTTCTTCACAAGTATTTATTTTAAATTAATTTATATTTTTAAGAAGAAGAAATTAGGCCACACAAAATAGAAGAAGTGAAAACATCTCATGTCGCTTATATGGGAAAAGTAAAAAAAAGCAAATGAGCTATTTCCAGCCAGGACTCGTGCCCTGGTTCTTTCAGGCATGTTAAGGTGTGCCCAGTATTTTCCCTACATCCAGAGATTCCTATGCAGAGGATTGCCTTGGCATTGCCTGCCTAGGGAGCAGAGTGAGCTGGCGATGGGCGATCTTTGGGGACGTGACTGACACAGTTGTTATATGATGGCTTTGTGAAATTAAAGCAACCGGACAATCTAAATCATTTGCTTTACTCAAAAAAAAGGCGTTACGCTTGCTGACTGGATTCTAAACAGCATCTCCAAGGTCTCTAGCTGTCTACCACACCAAAATACAGTGGACAAACTCCTTAATTCCATAAAGGCGCTGTCACAAAGCCACCAGCGCTCCTACTCCATCGCAGTGACATCATTAGAGCGTATGTGCCCCATGCAAACAATGCACTCATGCCCAGTATTAAAGTGGATGAAATGCTAACTACTTTCTGACTGTCAGTTGTCTCAAAATCTTACCCACTAAGAGTGGAAAAGACTGTTTTGCTAAAAGTCATTTCCAAGGCTTTAAAAGGCAGAACCATGGATGCTTGTTCACAGAGTTTGGGTGAGGCTGGGTCCAGACAGCAATCATTTATTTTCTTGTCTTTTTATTGCTCTGCAGAGCCAGGGTAAGAAAGGATCTGGAAGTTGCCAACCTATTCTTTTCCTTATTTTTCTTGTTCTACAGTATCAAAATGAGGCAAAGGGGGAAGAGGAAATGTTGTGGTGTTGGGCCAAAGTGTTTCATGTGAAACTTCCCCCCCCGTGGCTGCTTTCTGCACAAATCAATAACGGGGTAGTGAAGGCGAGCGCTGCCAGTGCCTTCACTGCAGAGGTGCTGCTGGGTGCCCTGCCTGCCCCAGCACCCTGCCACAGCCACTGCCCACCCTTGTGCCCACCTGGGAGACAAGGCACAGGCTACCCCAGGGGCCACCCTTCTCTGGAGCAAGCTGGGGGATCCCAGAGTCCGCCACGGGGACACAGTTCCTGGTGGTCAGGTACAGGATACTGCCTAGAAATGTGCTGCAGCACGTCAAGTGCACTGTTCTCCTCACAGTCACTGCTGTCTTGAAGGCACAGCCAGAGAGAGCTCAGCCTAGTTGGGGAGCGAGCACAAAGGACTGACTTGCTCTTCAGGGTGTTGGCCCAAAGCAGGCCTGAAAATTATGTCCCTTCAATCAACACCCACATGTCACATTTACTGTAACATCAACATGCTTAACGGAAAGCAGCTCGAATCACACGCTCTGGCTGGGTTATCACCGAGATCGGTGTCAGGATCCTTGCTGCACAAAGACTAACGCTGCTCAAAGTGGGCAACGCGGCTCTTTGCCGTCGAAGTTTATCAATAACCTGCTTCCAGAGCATCCCAGCAGCTCCCTGCAGCCACAAGGTGCAGAGTTGAGATTACGCCTACGTATTGCACCAGCATCACACTCAGCGGTACCAGGCACCGCTTATCTGACACCAGTTTTTAATTTTTCTGAAGACTGCAAGGCAATTGTTTGTGGCACGTAATTTTTTCCTAAATGCAAGTCTGAGGCCGAGTTTGCCAAAAAAGACAACTTGACGGAGAAGCCCCCAAAACACAGGGGACCGCACTGTGCCTCGCTTTCCCAGCGACTCTCCGGCTTGTGCAAAGTGCACAAAGGCAGCCGGAGCAGCGGCAGGCGAGGCTGTGTCCCTCCGTGCCGTGCGAGCGTGGCCCCGG
>VZRH01006015.1:1025707-1036995 GCA_013397555.1 Urocynchramus pylzowi
ACCCCAGAAAATAATAATAATAAAAATAAACCACAAAACCAAACCAAACCAAATACCAAACAAAAAACCCTCATAGAACCAGCAAGCCAGAACAGAAGAAGAACACTGTTTTAATTCTGAGGCTTTTTTAAAATCACATAAAATGCAAGATCAGTCCGTGTTTTCTTTCTTTTAATCTTCAGACTTTCTGACAGTAGATATTCAGTTGTGTCCCCACTGAAATCACTTGCAGGACCTTAGGGACTGCAGGGACAGCCAAACCTGCCCCCACATTTGTAACTTGAGGGTCCTTCTAAAAGATAACAATTCTGTCCAGCACCTTCTCTCACTCTGCAAAGGACTCCCTTCACCTGTGGGCACATGCTGACAGGCAAAGATAGAGGGGAACATGCTTTAAAAGCATCCAACACAAAAAGGAGTCAAGCATTCCATCTGCTATAAGTACTCCATCCCACCATGAATGCCATTTGTGCATCCACACAGCACCCGCTTTAGGACAAAAAAATATTTGAAGGAAGATGGGCAAAACCCGCTGTTGCTGGGGAGGCTTTTTAAAAAAAACTGGCACATCTTTTCTAACCACTTCAATCCAAGGATTGTTTTTGCCTTTGGAAAACAAATGCCATCATTGCTTGGTGCAGTGAGCTGAGTTTTGTGAAGCAGCACTAAATTCATCCAAAAAAAATAAAATCCCTGAAAACCCCCTGAAAACAATAGAACTTGAGGGCTATTTTTGTCTGAAAAGTACTTTTAAAATTTGGTCCATTATGGAAATGCATAACATAGTCTTGCATAGAGATTCACGTACATTCTGGCATGTGGTAGGGACAAAGAACCCCTCTTCCCTCCACAGGTATCCCTCAGAACTTACACAAGCTGAAATTTGGTACAGCTCTCCTCTGCCTTCAAGTGCAAGTTTCAACCAATTTCTTCTCTTTCCCTTTTCAGGTCATTTTAAGAAGATTTGAAATCTTTAGATTGTTTAAAATAACAAAGGCCTCTAAGCTCTGAATGTTGCAATGAAATCTTCAGCTTGAACTAATGACAGAAACATTTCAGCCTGTCTCTTGTGAACCATGAAAATCTGAATCTGAACATCAGAAGAGAGAGGCAGCCCATTCACTCTTGTTCTTTTTCCCTCTACCTTCATCCTACCTCATTTTATTTAAATAGGGTATATCCATAGTAACAAATCAGCATAGTTGTTATTATTATTTTTACTATTTTAACTTGTGCAACGGAACTCAAACAGGGAAATTCATCAGTTTCTAGGTTCAGTATCAGCCTCTGCAGTTTCATTATTCCTGTTGACAATTACGGATCGCAGAAACGTGGATGCCTGGCCGGGGAGTGCTTGTATATTGCACCCAAATTACACATTCCTGTTCATAAAGAGTGGAGCAAAATATGAATGTTAGCGTCATTGCTCATGTCTCAGACAACTACTCACATCTTAATTGAAAATGATCAAGTTACAGTATTCCCTTTGACAAACAAATGACAATGTCTTGCCACGCTTGCTGAGGACAGTTGAGCAGGAAAGCCAGGGGCAACAGCTGGCATTGACCATAACACACTGAGAACACACACATGTGCACACACATGCATGCCCAGCCCTGGATTGTGCTCCTTTCCCGCTCAGTTCCTTCAAGGATGCTGCTGCTGACTCCAGGATCATGCTTCCCATTCTCCCAGTTGTGATTTCACCTTCTCCCCATGCTCCTCGCTTCTGGCTTCTGAGCATGAGCTGCAGGTCAGTGCCACAAGGACAGATCAGTTCTTCCCCTCACCTCCACTGCTGCTTTGAAAGGTAATTTAGGATGATCAGGCCACCTCAGTGCTGGGTGGACCAGAGGTCTGATAGCACCCTAGCCAAAGGCCACCGAGAAGCAGAGCATGTACAGAGCAGCAAATGAAATCTTCTCTGAGCCAACTGTTCCACCTGGACCCCACTACAAATTACTGTTTTCAATTACCACCTGTGTACTCCTTCCCATGCAACTTATTGATGTAAAATTACAACAACACTGGTATAAATAAGTTATGCTGTGGTTGTAAAATGGAAGAAATTTTGTTGTAGCAATTATGTTCAGCAAGATGACAAAATAAATTTCCAGTGTTGTGCTTGCAGTAACCTGGGGAATTTAAACCTCATAATTTCCATTCATTTCAGATAATTTGGAGTAATTTCTATATGTAATAACTTTGTAATGAAAAACACAGCGGTACTGAAGTGATTTCAACTCTTTTTTTTTCCTATGGTATACATGGCACAAAATAAATAATAAAAATAATATTTCCTTTTTGTATGTGTTCGGTAATTCTTTCAGCAAAATCATAAACTAATACCAGGACTAAATCTCTGTCCATGAAATGAAAAATAAATTGAGTTAAAGAAAGTGAAAAAGTATGAAAGGCCTTGGATGTTTTATTGTGACTTTATTAAATTGTATCATCTCTATGCTCTATGGTATCCCCAGGGGTTACTGTGCTGGGGAAGGGCAGAGAGCTAGATAGATACACGTCCCTAGATCAAAAGCAGAGATGGTTGGAGGAAATTCATAAAAAAGTGCTTAATTCAACCCCTTAATTTTTAAAATGGAAACTGGAAGTACCAAGAAAATAAATAAAAAAATTTGAGAGATGTGTGGTATGATACAGGACAAAAGGCACAAGTTGCTTTGGGGCACTGATTTTCATTAGTGTATTTGATAGTAAGTTACTTAGAGACTGTAAACATGTGTAATCACAGAATGAGTTCCAATACAGGGGAATAGCATTTAATTAAAGATAAGAAAGAGTACTGTACATCGCTGAAAAGTTGTATCTGTGTCCTACTTACCATCACAGCACAGGGCTATTATTGCACAATAAACAAGAAATCATATGCTCTGATTTGTAGAAAACAGTGAATTGTTTGGGGAAAATAATAACACAGTACTAATAATGTTGCTTTTGCATTTACATCTCCCATGCATCTCCAGGTAGTTTGCAAAGGTGTGTAATGATTGAAATGCTTGTCCTAGTAATAAGAAAAAAGAGGCATAAAAGGTGTTCCTGTAACCTTGAAAGGTCACCCAGCCAAGCTGCAGGACTGAAGCAAAAATGCAAGATTGCCAGGCTGAAAAAATGGTTCTTTTAACAGCTACAATCCACCTCTCAACAGCACCTCTACCTCTCTTTTTAAACAACGGCAAAATGAAAATGTCATGTGATTACTCATGAGCTGTGCAAGACAAGGGTCAGCTTGAGTAAATTCCCCCAATGTCATACAGAGATGGTACCCAAGGTTTGCACCTGCACAGCCTTGAATTTGCTGGGTGAGTGCTCTATGGTCTGTGCTGCAACCCTGCCTGAAGATAAAATGGAATGCAAGAGGACTGAAAATTTATGACAGCTCACTGGAAATGTTGTCTGGAGATCTTACAAGAGCAATGCTGGGTAACCAAAGCTACTGTCTGCTCAGAGGGGAGGAAGGAAAAAGGTTAGAAAAGGGAAAAGGTCTAGAAAATACTCTGATTTTGAAGGGACACATCAAGCCACAGAAAAACAATGCACAAATTCTCAATTTGGGGCTTGCCTGATACTGAAACCAATGGTCATTAGGTACCTAAATAATTCTTGAGACTCTATTGCCAATTTGATCAAGTCAGGATTTGTCACACAACACTTTATGTCCCAGGTCATCAGGAGATGTGGGTCCAGAGGCCATACTCCAGCAGATACTTTGGACAACTTAGATCTGCAACACAAGAGGAAATGTAAAGGAAGCAAAAGTCAGTCACAGTACAACAGCACACAGCAGTTGGCACCAAGGTTTTAAAAATACAGATCCCATCCCCAACCTTCACACTAAAGAAATGGAAATGGAAACAAAGTTCTAAAAGCTAGAAGCAGGTAGAGGTCAACAGCAACATGTAGTGGCAGGGAGCTAAAAAACTCTGATCCCTTCATCAAAAGCAGCCTCAAAAGCAAAGACCAAAATAGAACCCACTTGTGGTCACAAAGTTGAGGGGCTGCATTTGAATAGTGGCTCCCGTGTCTCTGTATCTTTGTGTAATGATGTTGCAGCTACTGAGAAGAGGGAGCTCTGCTGCTGCTCAGAGCCTCCACACCAAAGCCCAGGAATTTTTTGAAATCTATTTTTTAAACATATATATGTATATATATATGTGTATGTGTGTGTATATATATATATACATATGCTCATTCTGTCTTTTGTGAATTTTCCGATCCCCCTTCAGAATTACAAATAACTGCACTTCCTTCCACTAAATTGCTCAAGAATTCAATAGATACTTTTCTTAAGAGAACATGTTAATGCTTATAAGCAAAGCAAACAATCACGTGCTGAAGTACATATCTAAATTCTTCTGAGTCAGGTTAAGACAAATCTTTCCAAATGGCAATGCCCTTGCATATCAACTGCCATTTGAAGCATGACCCCTCCTTAGTCCTTCCTGAAAGACAAGGTGTCATATATTGACTCTTAGTTGGGACAGGGCACAAGTGGATTCTATTTATTTTACTGAATATATGTCATCATATATATATGTCATCATATATATATTACATATACATCATTATATATATTACTGAATATATATAATGATATATATGTAATATATGTAGATGAGATCAGCCTCTAAATTGAGATTATAAAAATAAAAAATCACTCTTTTTTCTGTATTAAAATTTTAGTTGAGACACTGAGCTCAGACTAGCGATCCAGAAACAGAAGTATACTGATAGGGGAAAGAAAAGAGAGGAAGATAAAAGCAGGTGTCATTTTAAGCATATTAGTAAGTCCTCTTGCTTTTCAGATTATTCATGTGTTTGCAGAACCAGGCCCTTCGACTAAAGTACACCCAAGGCCATGTTTGCCTGTATGCACAGTGATGAGCACACTACCAGCGTTTGCCATGCAAAGGAGCACATCGAATAAGAATAAAACTATGCCAACAAAATCCCCCTCACCCCATGCGCAAATTAAATTCATGATGAGCAGGCCTGAGGGAGGGAAGCAGCAGTGGAGGCCTGGCATGCCATGTTAAACTGAATCTCCCTTCTGCCTACTCCTCCACCTCTTTCTTTTCCTCCTCCTCGCCATGTGGCATCCTACTCTCCTGCTGCTTGCCTGCTACGCCTCTGCATCCCCTCCATGAAGCACCGCACAGGAGCAGTAGCAGCAGCAGGAGCACGCTGCCAGTCCTTGCCTAATCATCCCCCACTGTGCCCTCCGGCAAGATCTGCTCGCCCCCTCAGCCTCCTGCCCCACCCAACATCACACAACTCCCTGGGGGGAGGCAGGCACTAGCACTCAGCCGGGGCACTGGGGCCCCTTCTGGGCACACTGCACTTGAGGACACAAGTGTCGGGCAGCTGACAGATGCTCTGTCCGTTCAAAGCCCCCACCAAGGTGGCTGAAGCTGCCACACCTGCAATACTTCAGGCAATCCACAGTCTCAAAAGAGCCCCCATGAAGCACTCAGACCTACTATCCCCTGTGCTTTGCAACAGCTCACTGGGATGTTAAACTCTTCTGTGACTTTTTCAGGATGAAAGATCACAGACTGTCTTTTCAGGATTGGTTTCACTGTGGTTAACACTGGTCATTCATGGCTGTGGGTGTTGCTTTATCATTCTCTATCAGAGCCACGTAGCTCAGGCAGTTCCTAATGGTAGTGGGTGTTGCTGAACTTTCCCACACTTCCCTTTGGCTACAGGGAAAGTCAGAGGAGGAGCCAAGGGACTGGCAGAAGGGGAGATGGGGTGCTCTGGACCATAGGTACAGGCCAGCAGCACCTGTGACAATACTTTTACCACTGACAAACCAAGCCTTATCTCTGAACCAAAGTACAGCATATCTGTTGCTGCAGGCTGGAGATTGTTCTGAGGTGACCAACCCATGCAAATCAATTTACAGTTTCAGCATAACACATTCTGATGAAATTATAAGGATATAAAATATGAATACAGCAAAACCATTGGACCTAAGAGCTTCTGTGTACATCAGCTTTCTACAGACAAAATCTGCAGATACTCTCATGCCTGTATACACAGCCTTCTGGTGTTTGCAGAAGGGCTTTCAAACCCACTGAGGAGGGCTGGGCATGTCTGTGGGTTCTGCACAGGCAGCTTCTGCCTGTTGGCAGCCACGGCAGGCAAGCACTGCTCTTCCCATCTCGAGGCTGGACAGTCCTACTAGAGATGCAGGGTTTGCCAGCTCAGCCACACACCCTTCCTGGCCCAAACTGCTGAGACGTGAGACCTTACAGACTCAGCGTAGCAGAGGGTTGGGGATCTCTCCATTGTGTGATGTGAACTTGCCCTAGAAGTTGCAGTCACAGCCTTGCTACTGTTTCATTGCTGCCACCTTCAGATTTTATTAAGGTTTGGATTTTTTTTCTGAAAAAAAAAGTGCACAGTAAAAAAAAGAGCTTTTCCTAACTGCAGTGGGGAAAAGAAGAAAAAAGAAAATTGAAGTGTGCCAAAACTCCAAACTGTGCCAACCAAAAGGCTTAGCATTCCAGAGGGAATAAAAAAAAAAGGACACTTTGCTAAACACAATAAAAGGAACTAAACCAGCAAATGTTCCCTCAGTCACATGCAGAGCGCTCAGTCTTACCTCATGAATCCAGAGTGCCTGTGGTTACTGTCTTGCTCTTCTCTATCAGCTTGGGCTTCATCTGCTTCAGAGAGCGTGAACCCTGAAATCATTCCAGCTGGCCAGCACCCACTAAGGAATAAATCTGCAGAGTTGGGGGTCTCTGGTTGACCAAAATCTCATCTGGGGCACAGAAATTCCAAGCACAGCAAAAGCCTTATGGGTTGTGTAAGAGGTAAAGCTTCAGCCATAATTTTCTCACATTTGAGAGGTCAGTGGGTGAGGTTCAGTGCAGGAAACCAGGTGTGAGGCCCAAGGCTGGCCTGGCATTGACCTTGCTTTGGCTTCTCTTTGGCCACTTCCACTGCCTGGTGCTGTGCAAAATGTCTGCTGCTCCCTGATACAGAGTACATGCACTTGTGTGCTGCCCACTGCTTCTTGAATGTAGTCACACATCACAGGCATATTCCTGTGAGCTTGAGGTCTTCATTTTTATGATGAATATGTTGAAATGTTTGGATTCCCCAAGAGGCTCATTTTGTGGCCATTTGGGACATTTAGTATTCAAATTGAATGTCTCTGGGACATGTGCAATTCAAACCTTTCAACTCTGCCCATTGCTCTGCAGCACCTGGATTAGTTGGTTTGAAGGCTAGAGGCCACTTCCATAATGCAGGCACCAGAATCTCACCCAGACTGTCCAGCAACCAAACCCACAGCTCCCATCTGAAATGTAGAGAGCCACTCCATCTTGACTTAAGGACAAATCCAAAACCACCAGAAGTGAATTGTTTCAATGAGGTATTGCTTCCCTTATTAAAAACTAATGCATCTTATTGCCAGCCTGAATTTGTCCACTTTCATCTTCCAACCCACTGATCTGTGCTAGGACAGGGAACTGAATCATTTTCCCAATAATGGTCATTGAAATTTCTGGTCATGAAATACTGATCATGAAATACTGGTCGTTTCTGGTCATGAAATTCCTGAACTTTGTCATCGACAAATCAGTTGTGGTGCCTCAATAAAAGGTGCAGAATTCAGAATCCAAATCACCTCCTTACCTCTTTTCTAAGCCTTTCCCAGCTCTCACAAAATTACACAAGACTTCCTTTACAGTGCTAAAAAGAAACAAAGCTGGTGTTCTCACCTCACTTGCAGAGCCAAAGAAATCAGTCATCAGGAACCAAAATAGATTTATTGTGCATGAAAACCTAGAGAGCTTGTTGTATTTATTTAAATGGACCAGTGAAGGAAAGGCATTCAAAATCCACTGCAGAACCATCAAAGGCAGGTTTACTGAGAAGGATATAAAAGCTCAACCTAGTCCTCCCTAATTAGCTCTAATCAGTGAGAGATATTCCTGCCACAGGCTAAAGGAGCTGCCACATCTCTGCAGAGCCCTCGTCTCCTTAGCACTGCTGTCTCCCATCCTGTTGGTTTCACTGTCTTTACCCTTGTCCTCCCTCTCCTTTGGTTATTATCTCCACTCTGTTTCAAACCAGAGATGCCCAGTATTATTCTGTTTTCATTGAAACAGATATTAACCAGGAACTTGTGTGCTTTGAAGGCTCCTCTGAGGTATTAATTACATTTTTAAGATACATATATACCTTTCAAAATCTTGCTGGCCAGAGCATGAGGCTGGGACTCATGAGAGGCAGATGCACTTAGTCACATCCACTATCAATGTCAGTACTCATTTTAACAAACTTATCTTTTTCCCCCCCTGCTTAGATTCTAGCTTATTAATATTACTTAGAACAGGATGCAGTAATGTCCCTAGTACACAAGCAAATTATTTGTGCTAAGCACTTTCTGCACAGGATTGTCTTCTTGGATCTTGCTTGTACTTTACCAGCACAAAAAAATATGCAGTTTCCATTGCACAATATTCTGAAGCATAACTTTTCAAAGAAAATTAAGGCAACTGTATTTTTATCTACAGTTGTTGCACAGATGTCTTATCTCATTGTACTTCAAAAATTGTATTTACAAAAGAAATACATGTTTAAATATATGTTTTATGCTTTACCTACTATGTATTGGAATAAAAATGCAGATGTTCAATGAGACCATATTTTAAAGCTAGGTCATCAGTGCTGTCTTATATCTTCTGGATACAATGTCTAGCTTAATATCTGTGCCTATTCCTCTCTTGTTATTCCCCAAAAATTCTCCCACAGTCTTTAACACAGGTCAGCTGAGTTATTTTGATAGTGAGAGGCAAGCTTCACATAGGTAAGGTTTTGTTACTCATTTTCATTAAAAGAAGGGCACAGCTGATTCCTCTGAAATTTCATCTGTCAGCAAGTGATGATTATTGTGTAAGTTATCTTTCTTTTATTGATAATTCTTGCATGTCAGTTACTTTGAAATATAGAGGTACCTGCATAGGAAGTGTCAGATATTTATACATCCTGATGCCAAACAAAGAGGCAGTCAGTCCCACTGTGATTGCACTTGAGCTCGTGTGGATGGAAGTACTTCAGCTGTAGGATGGCACCAGTGGTTTTAGATTTCAAGCCCATAGTCTGCAAGGAGATGTGTGAAAGCATGTGGCCACATGCCAGATACTTGGCACAGTAGGCAAACCACAAATTTAGCTAGCTCTTAAAAATACAGGCTGAGGAAATAATTTTTGATGATTATATAAATTAGCAGCGTAAGATCAATTGTAAAGTATATAATGCACTTTCTGAAACAGGAACTTAGAAGCTTTGGGCCTGATCCGTGCCTGTCTGGTACCTTCAGTCCAAAGATGAGTGCCCAAAGCTACCAGATCAGAGTAAAATATTTTATCCACCCTTTACCCTTTACACAGAATGTGCAGGAACATGCAGTCAGGAGTCTCTGATCACAACACAGACTGTGTCTGGGCCAGATTCTCTGGGCGATGTTATCTCTTCTGACATGGCACAGGGAACAGAGCTATGCCCTTTAGTCCTGTTTGAGTCCTGGACGTGGCCCACAGAGACTGTCTGTCTCCTTGAACAAGCTGAGGGTACAGAGGGTTTGTGCTGTGACAGGAGGAAAGCTGTGCACTGCCCCGTGCTCTGCCCTGGGTGGTGATCTTGAATGTCAACTGTTATAAACTCTGAGCAATAACATCTCTTGTTTCACAGATTTATTATCAACAGCCTGTGTTGCCCATTGACCTCAAGGTGGTTTTATTGTACATCACCATGCTGTGGTCACATATCTCCGGGTTACAATGAATTGCTGCTTATCTCTTCTCTCAACGACATCACAGCCTCATGACCCAGCTGGCTCTGGCCTGCCTGTTGATGTAAGGACAGATGTGGGGCCTGAAGTCTGGTGGCCATGCTCTATCAGGTGTGTGGACCCCCAAAGTCCCTCCTGCTGCTGAAGCCATGCTTCAGCATGGTATCTAAAAAGCATTCTGCTTTTTAATTCCTTAGGGAGCCGCAGGACTGAAGCAAATGTTTTGTTTCTTTATCTCTCTTGCATCTTTGCCCTTGCCAGGCATTTTCCTTCCAGCCTCTCTTGCTGTTTCACTGCAGAATTCCCACACTGGCCCCCGCTGTCTGTGTTATTGGTAGACTGTTCCCTCCCGCTTGCTGCCTTCCTTTGCTGTATTGGTTTGACCTTTCCCTGGGATAGCTAGCTGTTCCCTTGATATCTGGAGGTGTTTCTCTAGGGCTAGATCTCCTCTTTTTATACATTTCTGTAAGAGGGACTCATGTCCTACAGATGATCTTGGTTCCATTTTAGGGAGTGTTTAACATCTCCAGAGTTATAGATTTTGCAGCTCTGTAAGGCAGGTGTCTATCTCAGCTCCTGCTTTTTGAGGTGGGGTAAAAGATACAATATTTCTCCAGAGTCTCATTCTGTCTGCAGGGTCATGATTCTAATCAAACACCTTTATCAGCTATTCCAGTGTTTCAGGCATTATTCCTGGCAACAGCATCTCACTTGCTTCTTGTCCTTTAATTCCCAGTGGGACAGTAAAAATCTTTACCTTCATTTTCTCATCTTTATCTCTCATGGTCAGCTCTGCATACAGACTTGGTTCTGGCTTCCCTGCTACCATACAGGGTTGGGGCTTTTTGTCTGCCTTCCCATCACTTGTTTGCTCTCTTTCTTTCTGTGCTCTATAAACCTGCTTTTTCTTGCTAGCTCTGGGTCGACTACCTGGGTTCATGTGCCACATGCTGTGTGATCCCAGGAGAGGACTGTAGTACTTCTAGGTGTGGCTCTCTATTAAGACAATTTCTTTGTTTATGCAGATATGCCACAGACACTGGCTTCCTGGTGCTGATAAATGCTCCTGTCCTGCAATTCTTGTCTGCCTGTCCTGTTCCCAGGGGTAGGCTGGAATTGTCCAGCCATCATCCATCACAGTACCCTGAGCTGCTGCTGGGTGGGATGGGACATGCAGTAACAGCAACCCATTTGCTGTTTTTCTCTCTTCTTGAGCACAGTAAGGTGTCCAGACCTTTAGCAGCCAGCAGGATACAGCTGGACAGACATGGTGGGACTGTCTATGTGCAATGGGCAGGACTTGTGCAGTCCAGGCCTTGAACTCTATCACACGTGGGATGAAACAGACGTGGCACAATTCAACATAGCCTAAAATGCATGCAAAGAATTACTCCACAAAAAAAAAAAAAAAAAAAAAAAAAAAAAAAAAAAAAAAAAAAAAAAAAAAAAAAAAAAA
>VZRH01006015.1:1037033-1057768 GCA_013397555.1 Urocynchramus pylzowi
AACAACAAAAAAGTTTAAAATGCTTCTTTCCCTCCTTTATTCATCATAAGAGCAGACTATCTCTCTGGAAAATTGAGAAAACATGAAGTAAGTGTGTTTAAGAAAGAAGGAACCTCAGAGAAACGACCCAGGGAAGAATATTGATTTTGCTTTGTTTTGCTGGGAGAATGATAATAATTCCTTGTTCTTTTGTACTCAGAAAAGGATAAAACTTTGGTGTTTGCAGTAAATGTTCAGGATCCAAATCTTCTCTTCTTTGATGTAGTTGCTGCTTTCCTTTACTCAGTGCAGCTATCCCAGTATAAGACCAGCAACAGAATAAAGAATCAGAATATTCTTTTTTCTTAAAATATGTGAAAAAATAGATTAATGAAAAGCCCTGCTCTCCTGATGTTAATGGAAGTCCTCTTTGTATTTAGTACTGTGGAGAAAATTTGTTCAAGAGCAATTCAACAAAATGTAAATATTGCCCCCTACTAGTACTGCCAAGATCAATGAGAAGCTGGATTATCTGCCTTGTAAGTGCCATCCTTTATGTCAGATCGATGCTGGGACTGGTTACATGTACATACCTGATTTTCCGATACAATTTTGTTTGGTTTTTTTAAATTATTTTTAATTTTTTTTTTAAATTTTAATTCAGTGAATGCAATACCGATGAAAGCTCTCAGGTTGAGGTCTCTGGAAATTGAAGTCATCTGGTTATCAGAAGAGGACACTCTGGTGTGGCATCATCCCATTCCTGAGGTGTTTTGAAGAGACATCCCCCAGGTAGCACCAGCCTGCTGCCCTGTGGTCAGCTGGTCTGACAAAGGCACTCACATGAGTGCAAACTGCAGGACATGTCTGTACCCCAAGGTTTTCTCATGCAGCTTAATGGGCTGCAGAGCTCATTCCTCACTGTTCATGTAAGCTTAGATCCTCATTCCTGCGCTGGGTTTCTCTATAAAGAAGTGGGAATTCATGTTCATTGCATACTCACACATTTTTATTCATTTTCCACAAACATTTATAGAGGAAATGTTTTTGTTTCTTCCTTCCAAGAGTGTTCCCAGAAAGTCTTGCAGTATCTACCAAGAAAGTTGGACCTTGATCCAGCAAAGCAATTAAGCATGTGCTTAAAATTACAAACTATCCCTGTGACTGAAGCAGTCTGTCAGAAGCAGGACATCTTTCTCCTGTCCTGACTTTTCATTTTGTGATTATAAATTATCAAAGTAAATGAAGACAAGGCAGTGACACAGGGTAGGCTGCAACAAAAGTGTACAAACATCATCCCACACAACCAGCCCCAGAGACAGGTAGCTGGGGCCTGGAAAGCACATTTGTGCTTTAAGTTACTTTCAAATTCAAACTTTTGTGTCCACTTAGGACTGTCCCCCTTGGCTGGACCCAGTCAGCTTTGCCCAAGCCCCCCTGGATGGCACAGCTCCTGTGCACATGCCCAGAAGCTCCCTGCAACCCCAGAACTTTCCCTGAGGTGTTTCCTACACGTAGACCAGGGAGAGATCAGCACCTATTCTTTGGGGAAATTCCTGTGAGATGGAATCCCTGCAGTTTCAGCAGCCACAGCATGGCCACAGCAACATTTCTGAGCAGCTCAGGATGGAGGTGGTGGTGCCAAAGCTTATACAGGAAATCTGCGCTACGTGGAGCAAAACTGTTTCAGGACACCCTGAGGAGCCTTAAAGCAATATGACATTTTGTCAAATTTAATCCAATTCCACATATTTTTCCAGCGCTTTCCAAACTTCGTTGTCCTACGAATCTGGCAACTCTTCCTTGTCTGCCCTTACAAAACAGGATCAGCTTTCAAAGAGAAATGTGCCCAAGCAAAATCTGCATCTTCCTTGCCAGCAATTACAGGAACATTTTCCATCTCCTTTGCCTTTCTCTAAGAACCTTCTCCCTCCCATTCAAAATTCACTTTATAGGACTTTCAGTCCTTCACCCTGATCTCCTCCAGGCAGACTTACTAGCTAAGGAATTTCCCAAGCTTTCTCTTTGGGAAGCTGAATCTCCTTCTAGAAAATGAACACACTTTGTAAAACAAGTTTTCACTTATTGCTGAGAAAAAATATCCATTTTCTGTGATATGGATGAAGAGGTGGTTGCTCTGATTAGGGTAAAAGAAACCGAATAACCCTCATCCAGCCCAATAATAACTGAAAGAGCAGTGGGCTATATATGTACACTCTTACCAATGCATTCAAATCTTGCCATCTGCTGAACAGAACCTGAACTGGCAAGCCATCTTGCCTAAAAGTGCTAAAAATTAAAGAAAATTTTCCTTTGGCTCATGTTGTCCAACTATTTGTCCTGAGAATTTGACAACTAGGGCCACTGTTCTCACAGTACAGCAGCAACTCTGAAGATTCAGTGAGCTAATACTCTTGTAATAGTTCGTATTTATAGTGCCTTTGCTTGAAGAGGTTTTTTTCCTTCAAAGCCCATTGGTGAAGGGATTAGGTGGGGTGAGGGGAGAGATAACTATCCAAGAAAGTAAGAATATACATCTGTGAGTCATCACTTATCTTAACAGACCAGTCCTGAGAGCAAAGAGTGCTATGGAAATGTCTATTTTAGTCCAATTAAAAAAAAAAAAAAAAGTTTGGAGAAGTGAACATTTCTGCACAGATTGTCACTACTTTGTGAATACTCACTGAAAAAGCCATGAATCTGGTACAGCTCTGCTGCAGACAACTTTGGAGGAAAGCTTATTCTCCGGCCGTGAATTATGCACAGATAATTATACTGTTCTTTTTTGGCAGCCCACTCTGTGGTTCCCATCTTGGCACATCATCTCCTGTTCCAAGTCGCACACCCATTAGCTCAAGCCTGAGAGCCCTTCCCCGGGTCACACGCACAACACCCTCTGAAGGAGTGGAACCACGATGACAATTTGTCAGATATGATAACTAACAAATTAGTGCCTCGCATCGCCGTCAACGTTTGGGGTTTCTGATACAGTGCAAGTAGAGCTATTCATTAGGCATGTTTGACAGAGGGTGGGAGGGGAGAGGTTGTTTTGTCTTCCTTCACTTTTAATTCTGACAATTGCAAAGACGCTGCAGGCTTCTCAGCTCATAGCACAGTGCACTATCCTGGCTAAATCCTACTGAGGAGAAGAAATGAGCTCTCTTGGGTGACCACTCCAGCGTGTAGGAGTGAAGCATCCTTTTCATATTCTGTCAGCGCTAGAGCAAAAGCAAAAATCTTTCAAAACATCCTTCATGTATATATTCAGATTCCTCATACTTTTGTTCCACTTTAGGAACATAAGATCATTGGAGACGTCCTAGTTCTAACAAGTACTGTGGAAATACATTGTCAGAGCCTTTTAAAATGTTCTCTGAGATACCTCATCTTAAGAGGCAGCCCAGCAGCTGTGAGATACTGTAGTCAGCTTCAACTGCTACAATTTGTTGCAGCTCAGCCTCCTGGAATAATTCCTGTCAATGAATCATTATGGATTAGGCCATACTTAAGAGGTTAATTTATATACAACTGCTGGAGCTTGTATTGACCCTTCTTACACTGGTCTAAGGCGCTGAATGTTTTATTGCCTCTCTGTATAAACAGAAGTTCCAGATAACTGCATATCCTTGACAAGATGTTCTTAACTCTTTCAGCGATGGACAGCCTCTGTGAGAAAGCTCTGCTCACGAGGACACCAGGAGTGGGGTGTTTGGGGACATACCATTCTTGCTTGGGGTTACTGGCGTGTTTGCAAGGCAGTCCCATTACACCATGGCACTTCCAGACTGGATTTTGTAGTTTTGTATCCCTGATAAATATATGAGAAGGGAAAGCTGTGCAGAGAGAGCAAAAATCTTTCATTAGAGGAAATGGTGGGATTTCAGGGATATGTTCATTGTTTGTTGCTCTCATTTTAGCCTGGAGGAAGGAGTTGTGTGCCTGGGAGGTTGTCCATTTCTATGCAAGTCTACCATGTTTCTAGTGAAAACATGATTCATCCTTACAAACCTCATGTCACCTGATGCATGCTTAGCCACCCCACAGGTAGCTGTTAGAGCTTTAAGTGTTATTTGTGAGCAACATTAACCATATGTCCCAGACATTTTTCCACTCCCTAGCCACAAGACAGCGGATACTGTTCAAGTACCCAAGGTATCCTTTAATTCCAAATTAATTCACAAATTCCCTTTAATTCCTGGTGCTAGCATGGCTCAGGAAAACAGTAAAAAACACACTTCCATAAAAGCTCAGCAGAAGCTTAAATGCCTCCAGTTGCTCTGTGTAGTAGAGGTGGTGTTTGCAATCCATCATGGCCCAACCACATGTGATGGGGACACAGGCTGACCTCAGCCATCTTCTGTGTGTGTGTCAGCTGCTGCAGTGCTGCAGCCTGAGCCTCCCCACAGAAATGCCTGCCAGTGCAGCAGCCAGGACCTCCACCATCCTGAAACCATCACAGCAGAAGAATCAGGTCCTGATTTTGCGGATTCTCTGGGCTGCATACACCATGGGCATTTTGGGTTTCCAGATCCTACTGAAACCTGCAACCACATCCCAGCTGCAGTACCCCTTGTTGTAATGACTGAATCACAGTGTGCCACACAGACTGGGACTCCCCAGCACACCTTACATGCCTCTTACCTCTGATTTCATTGTGTTAGAGCACCCATCCACCATGTGTGCTCTCAGCCTTCCCTTACTCAGACATCTGCTTCCTGCATGAGAAAGCATCCTCTCTGCTGGCTCTCTTGAGAGGCAAAGACACGAGATGCATGTCCTTGTCAAGGTTTTCCTAGATGGAGAGACCTAGCCCTTCTGAAGCCATTTCAGTCCATGATTGCCAGAGAAGTTTCCATCAACTCCTCCTTCTGACATGTGCCAGGATTACAGCTACGATCTACAATTTTTTCACAGCTTAGAATTTTTTTGGCAGGAAAAGGCCACCATCTTCTCCTCCCAAAGCAATCCCAGCAATCCCCGTGTGAATACTGTTGCTGCCATGGGTTGTGTGACTACAGCTGGGTACTGAGGTCCTCAAACTCCTGTAAAAGAAGATGATTCAGGGCTAGTCCAAGGACTTTGTAAGCCAGGCTCTCCATCTCTGCATATCTGGGCAGTGCTGCCACAATGAGCCTGGTATCCTGATGTGCCAGGAAATGTTCGTGGCCATCTGCAGATATACAGCTCAGAGCTAAAACTGAAAGAGTGTTAACACAAAGCACCTTGGGGATACTTAGGTTAAATTGGGCCACTTTATCAGTACTCATAAACCCTACTCTCACAGATTTAGCACTAGTCCTCCCTTCTGCCAAGACAGTAGATCATTGTTCTCCTGGTATGAAGGACAGAAGCAAAACTTCTGTCTCTCCATGTACCCAGAAAGGACAAACACACAGGGGCCTGATGTAAAATCCAAAAACCATCCCTCATACAGAGCCTGTTTTCTTCTCTTTACAAATAACCCAGAGATATAGAAAAATATTTTTATATTTCCAAAAGAAATATTTTTCCAAAGTGCCATGCTAAGAACTTTCCCTGCTTCATCTTTGATATTATCAGAGGGCTAAAGGCCCTTTTCTGCCAGTGTTGCATGTCAGTGTCATGTAGTAGAGGCCCCTGTTAAAACCTCCCAGTGCAGTGGAAGTAGTGGAGGCCCCCAGCACCAAACCTCCCTGGGCAGGTTATCAGTACCACTTTGCTGCTGTTTGCCCCTGTGTTTCTCCCCTGTAGAGATCCTGTGTCTCCCCAGGCTCAAGGGAAGCTGCAGCCTAGTGCTGTCCCCCTGGGGCTACCCACCCATGCAAACAGAGAAATTAAGAAACCTAAGGGACCTTCCAAGGTCCTCAGATGTAAGGAGGTGGCACACACTTTGTAATGAAATGTACATTTAATATCAACTGTTCACTTAGACCAGATTAACCCTACCAGCTTGACTTAGAAATAAATTCAATGCCAATCTGGACAACAACAAAAACAACTCAGTGTGCCCAGGGTGTCCTGTTGTGGTACCTTGCTATTGCTAGATCCCTAGCAAGGCTGGATGGGCTGATGGCTGGGACAAGCAAGCCCTGAGATGTTTTGTCATGGGAGTGTGACTGAGCAAGCACAAAAGTGCCTCCTGATCCTGCTCCTATTTCTACATCTCCCTCTCTGGGTAGTGGGGACACAAGCTGACTGTTTGGATCAGTTTTGCTGCAGGAGGGTTCCCCCACTGTTTGTTGCCACATCCACACCCAGCTCTTGGTTGCCAGAAGTGATTTATAATGTGGTGAGTTATTTTTGCTGAAATCAGAGGTACTTCTGCTAGGAAGAGAAAATAGATCTAAGTCCTGCCTCACAAAAGCAGATAAGGATCTATCTCTGTTTGAAATTAGAGGCTGCTTTAGAAGCCTAAAGCAGGTCATCATTCTCTTATAAAAACTATGTGAAAAGAAGAAAAAGTCTCCTCTCATGTCCCCTGGATAGAGATGCAACACAGAAGGGGAGGCTTGCTTTCCTCTTTACCATCCTGCCTGAGCTCAAGGCCAGGTTTCCCCTGAGAAGAGGCACAATCCACCCTACTCGGTTTCCACCAGCACGACTTCTTTTGCAGAAACCCTTCCACTTGTTGTAGATTATAAAATATTTATTTGCCCAGAGATTTGGGCCTCTCTTCCTTATTTCACATTAGTGTGCTAATCGCTGGCAGCAGAGTAAGTCTCTCTCCCCCTCATCATGCGCGGGTGCTCTCCTCCTTCACTTCAATGGATATTTATTTTTCATATAAAGTAGACTAACTGGAAAACCAGAGTATCTGATTACCTGGGGGCAGTGCACTGTGCTGAAATGATGTGCAGCAAGCAGGCAAAGAGTTTGAAGGGTGGTCTCTGCTTTCCATTTTAAATGGTGTGGTTGCCATAGGGTAAAACAAGATACCTCTATGGCTCAGCAGCCTTCTTAACCCAAATACATCGGGCATCTAATAGTTTAAAATGTAACTCTAAAAGGACTTCCTTTAATGTAAAGTTTACTTCCTTGGTAGGACTGAAGTCACAGTGTCTAATATCAAATTTTTTCCATAAAAATGGCATGGAACTTAAGGACAATGAAAACCCAAAGTCAAATCCAAAGCCTTATCTCTCTTGGCTTAGATGATGCCTTTTTTTCTGTCAAAAACCTCTTTGTGGGGAATTAAAGGGTTATATTGGAGAATTTCTCTCACTGAATTCTTGAGTCAAAAAAAAAAAAAAAAGAAAAAAAAAGTATTCAAAGATCATTCTGAAATTGCTTGGCATTTGTGATCCTGAAAAGAAACAGAAATTTCACTGTATCATGAATTCTGTGTTCTCCTTCCTGTCCAATAATATTTGAAATTCTCACATGACTACTTACATGAGTGGACAACTACAAATTTAAGCAAGAAGACCAGAGTTTGTCTCCTAAAAATCTTTCAAACTTTGACAGAGGGCAAGTCCTACCCCTTACCACCACTCCCCAAAGAAATCAGCCTTTGTAACTACTTTGAAAGTTGGCTGTACCTACAATGTTATTGAGAGCATTTCTCCAACATTGCAAGAAAAATTGTCATGACAACATATTATTAATAACTAAACCTGCTGCTGTTCTTCCTCTGTGGCACCAAAATGCTAGAAACTACTTAAAGCAGGAAAGATAATAATCTGTTTAATAAGCATGTTTGATTGTGGAAGACAGAGCTTCTAGACCTTTTCTAGTCAAAAAACCACCTAATTTGTATTAAAAAACCATGGACAAAAATAACTTTGGAAAATAAGTTCATTTATTTCTGTCAAGCTTTTTTGTTTCTATATTTGTGAATGGGAGAAGCACATATAGTAGAATTTATGTTTATTTTTGCAATGTGCTTCTGACCAGGACCAGAGCTGGTTCCTGGGCTGGATAATGAAGATTGTTTGGCTTGGGCAACAGGATGCTTTGGTGATGAGAATTTCTGGTGGTTTTGCTTCAGTGCCTGGTTCCAACACAGCCCTGGTTTGTAACCACCCACCTGTGACAGTTGGGTGTCCGTAAACCAGTTTATACCTCGGACATGACCAGCACTGGGATTGGCTTAGCTAAAGCTCCCCAAACTGGAGTGGCTGTAAAGTGCTTCTTTTCAGAATAGACCATCAAAGCCACAACTGTTAATGACTGACCACCTATGCAAATCTCACCCAACCTTGGTCCCTGCACTGGGAAATGGGGTGATGGCCACCTGCAGCTCCAGACTCTACCCTACACAGGGCATGAGGGCACTGCCTCCTGTGCAAGCTGTCCCTGCTGCTAACTCTGCTAGCTTCAGCAGTCATGGGGAGCTCACACAGGGCTTCTCCCCATACCAGACACCCTTTCAGAGTAGGACTGAAGCAGCCTGGCAGGGTGTGAGACAGCAGTTTGCACAGATATCGTTCAACCTGCGCCTAGGTTGTGACTGAATATATGCCCTGAGGTCTACAGAGAGCAATATACAGCCTTTCCTTTAAAAAATATGTTCTATTGGAAAGCGTTTAGTGTAGTACAAAGCCAGTAACTGGGTGTGTCTGTTGAAACTCTGAGTCATTTCTCAAGTCCACTCCAAAGCCAATTTGAGTCCTAACGGGCAAAGGAGCAGTTAAGCAATTACTGCACACTGCAGTCCACACTGCTGATAAAAGACAAGGGCTCAGGTTGTCACAGCTCAGAGAAATGTCCATCCCCATTTTTATGTTAATCACCAGGGCTAAGGTTTTAATTCACACCCTGGTCAATTTTGTGGCAATAGGATGTAAAATAAAATTGGATACAGATTTGTTTCAGTCAATCCAAGTTATAATTATTGGTCAAAAGTCACAACGCCAGACACATTTATTGTTAGTTATCTCAGTAATCTTTAACCTTCCATGGCAAAAGATCTCCAAAGAGAAATAGAAAACAAACAAAGGTTGGGCATTAAAACATGATGACTCAACTGAACCTGCACTAGCCTAAGACTCTATTTTCTCTTCTTTTATTTTAAATGTCCTTGCAAAATTATAAAGCCAGCTTGACATCTGTATCAGGACAAAAGAGTTATTAACTTCATAGTGACCTTGTCCATGAAGCATCTGTGGAAGTGTTAAGTTCTCTGAAATTTATGGGTTTTGGCCAATCAAAACCCAAATCATCCCCTACCACTATGTGATAACTTCACACATTGCTTAAAGGTCTGTGTTGAACTGAAGATGCTCATTAAGTCTGTGCATAAATTCCAGCCTGTTTGTTAGGTACTGAAAGGGTAGATACTTCAGATACCATGCAAAAAAGCTCAGAAAAAGTGCATATCACTGTACTGAACTCATATGCCACTTGATATTATGTGCACCAGAGCACATAAGGTATGTCCAGAGAGAGATCACTCACCAACTCTTTAAATATGCAAGCGGAATCATGAAATGTCATTGGCACAAACTGAATTAGACAGCACTCTGCCAGCAAGGCAGATGAGCTTGAGTTTAAGGCTCTAAGGAGACCTGGGTTCAAACCTCAGCACTGACTTTCTGTTTGACCACAGGTCAATTAATTGCTCAGATAATCTTTGTAAAGTGATGTGAGACCTTTGAGTGTGGGATCATGTAAGAGCCAGGTGATACACACTTTCATTAATCTCTGGTGTGTCTAAACACAATTCTGAAGAAATAGAGCTGTGTGAAAACATGATTTCATTTCACAAAGATTGTTTCACTTTGGTCTGCAAAGGAATTGCACAACCATGTTTTGGGGTTTAAAAAAATCCAGGGCTGGCTCTAATATTGGCAATTAGGATTACTGAGACACTTCCAAAGATGTTCAAACTCTTCGATGAACCAAGTCTGTGGCTCACAAATTTGCAGGGAGAGAAAATGTGTTTTGGCTGTTGGGATTATTTTTTTGTTGTTATTGTTTTGTAGTTTGGGGGGCTTTTGGGTTGCTTGGGGTTTTTTTTGGGGGGGGCATGTTGTTTGGTTTGGGTTGTTGGGATTTGGGTTTTTTCTTGGAAAGAATTGTCTACTTTCACCTGGTTTTAAATTGGCACCATGAGAGAGTACTTTTGGCAGGTTATTTAGTCCAAACCTGTGAGTCCTCCTAGCTCCTGAACAGTGTGGAAATAGTTTTAGAAATTCAGGCAGATTAGAGAGAGAAAGAGAGAAAAGGAGCTCACAAGGTAAAGAGAGAAATTTCTCAAAGGGCTAGCAAATCTCAGCAACCTTTTGACAAACGTGGTCTGAGTTCCAAGCTTGCAATGAAACCTGAAGCCAGGCAAGTTTCTTGTGATTTGGGGCTCTGCTATGAACATTTTGCACAGCTCTAGCTAAAAGGATCTGTCCTGCTGTGCTGCACTCTGTGCCCTGTGTGCAGTGCATTTGTCACTGTGCAGAACAGAGGAGGGGAGTACGGATCAAAGGCATCAGAGAAAGATGGGCTCAGCAGCATTCGAGGATCAAGGTGCCCCTTAAAGTTTTTCTGGTTTTCTATTTGTTGTTAAATATTTCTATTTGGGGGCATATGAGGGGGGAGATGCAGAGAGAACTCTGCAACCCTCTAGTTCTGTGTGCTGCTGATCATTTCTGCAAGTAGCACACTGAGCCTTGTCAATTAATGTCTTAGCACCCACATAGAAGTACATTTGTGATCCTCATATACAGAAAATCAATCTCATTCCTTTCGAGAAAGCCTTGTCTGCTGGAGCAGACCAGCTCTAGAAGCCCACTTCTAAAACAGTGTTTGTGATGCTGCAAAGGAAGGATTTGGATTAATTTCTGTTACCCTGCCTATGTGCAGAGATCTTCAGGCAATCAGAAACATCACCTGCAAATCTTCCTGACAGTACAATTTTGCCTGTAGCTATGAGGTTCAATCATACACAAGACATCTTCCTTCTAGTCTCACTGCTCTTAGCACAGTGGTGGGCACACTTTCTGTTCACATTAAGCCAAGCACATAGACTCAGCATTTGGCATTGTTTGTAAGTCTGTCATTACCTTTGTTCATATTGACATCAAAAGCTTCCTTCATGTGTGTGTCTGCGAGCTCAGTGAAGCCTCTCTATCAATCAATCAAACAACCAGGCAATCAATCAACGTACAGCTATCTGAAGCTAAGTACAACAAGAGAGCATGTCAGGCAGATACCTGGCTTCTAATTAGGGCCAGGTATTATTCTAATTTCTCTGACTTGTTCTGTACTTCATAGGACCTGGGGATGTATTTTGCCATTAACATGTCAATAAAGCAATACAAATGAGGCTGGAGGGAAATACCAGCTCCCTGCACCACAGTGTCAGCCCTGGTCTCTGATGCATTCTTTTGCTGGGGGGCGGGAGGGAGAAATGCACTTTCAGACGCAGTTGATCAAAGAAATATCATATACAATAGATTTCCCTTTCTTCACGCCAGTGGCTGGGTGGCCCATTGCGATTGATTGTATTTTATGAATTAAGTGAATAAGTGAACACACAATGACAAGGAGGTTGTGCTACAAAAGCTAGGATGCCAGATTCTGCATCCCTTAAGCCAAGGCCGTTTGGGAATAATCCCATTGACAGCAATGGAGTTACACCAGCTTTCTTCTGAGGCGGCTTGGATCTGGCCTGCCTTGTTTTTTTGATTGCTGTAATTTAGTTTAATTATTTATGCTAACCCTTTGTGCCATACTTTAAATGTGCTATGATATATTTTCTCAAGGTAGAGAAAATTTAGCAATATAGGTCATTACTGCAACATTAACGCTATTAAATCTTTGGAGAGAAGAGATCCCACTGCTGGCAGTGTGAAAATGACGAGGTATGTAGATTAGCACAGAGTGAGATAAAAATATTCAACTGTAAAAGCAGGGGAAAAACAACAATTCCTCTTCACATCTCATGTTATTTGGAAATAGCAAAAGCATCTTATTTCAATTTTCTGTAATATGATATTTGCAAAATAGAACAAAAAAAAAAAAAAAAAAAAAAAAAAAAAGGAAGAAAGTGTAGGGATCCTGGAAATATATGCCTAGAATTAAGAGTATCCATCTCTTTCACAACATTAAGAGCATCCAACTCTTTCACAACAATGTACTTTCCTTCACCCTTGTAAATTTCTCCACTGCACTCATGACAATGAAAAAAAAGAATATGAGAAATAATAGCTTTGATGGCTGCAGAGCCTGGATAAGCAAAATTATTGTGCTTAGTAAATTATCAATCTCTATTCTTATGTGGTTGCATAATTCAGATAACTTAAAGGAAGAGCTGTTCTGTTCATGAGATTTAGGGATTGTTTAATGCATGAATGAGCTGCTGCCATCTTCTGACTTTTCTGAGTTCTGCAAATTAAAAAAAATTCTACTGTAATCCAGTGCCCTGGGGAAAATACTTGTAGTGTTAGAACTTGGAGGCTCCTAGGTCTCCTTTAATAATTTTTAAATATGATTAAGTGCTTCAGGTAACTTTTACAAACATATAAAGAAAGATTAAAATTGGTGTTTGGATAGATCAGTGTATTACCATGAAGAGAAGCAAATGAAAACTCTTTGCCTGGAAAATGCTCTTTCTGACAAAGTTAGACCCTAATTTGCTTCTCTACAGCACTATGGACAACTCTATTAAACCACTGGGCATTGTCCATGTGTAAATGGGGTGAAAACATGACTTAACTAGCTGAAGGTGATACTGAGATTAGGATGCATTTGACAATGCAAGCTCTCAGGGAAGGCTCATAGTTTACCCTGTCTAAAAAAGAAGGAGCAAATGAAATGTCTGGCTAAAAAAAAAGCCTTGAATTTAAGCAATTCCGTTTCAAATTTTTCACATGACTCTTCAGTTTTACAAGAGACCAAGATGGAATCTCAGTTGTGAGCATCCACAGCCTTGGGGACATTTGAAATGAAGACCCATATTCTGCACTTTGAGTCTTTTTGAATATCAGTGTTCTTTCTGCTGTTATTGTTTTGAGGTTTTCTTGATGCAGTGTTTGCTCAGAGAGGCTGGATATAAAATCCTATTCATTTATCAGCCTCAGGGAAATCCAGGGAGATTCTTTTAAGTTTATTGTGAGAAATAAAGACATTATGGGCTACTTTAAGTGAACTGTGACTACTGCCCAGCATATTAATTGCTTCTGGATTGTCTTCTCCTTCCTTATGGACCCCACTCAGGTAGCACTGCCTGAAGAGAGACTTTGTGCCGAGTCTGAAGACTGGCTATTCACATATTTCAGGAAGAGATATGTGGATATGTCTGGAAAGAAAAAATGGTTTTGAGAAAGAAACTTTAAGTCCAAGATAGGTCATTTTTGTCTCCTACCTCTCACTTGAGCTCAGCACCAGCCATTCTGAGTGTTTAGTTAATTTTTGAGATATTTCTGCACTCAGCCCATAGGTCTGGGTGTCTGTACACTGATTTTGGTACCTGATAAAGTGAAGCCCCATCAGACAGCTTCTACCATCACACCATCCCACCCTGGCACTGGAGACACCCAACCAGGGTGAGCATATTCTGTGAGCACTCATCCTGCTCTGGGAAAGAGCAGTCTGAATTTCCCCTGGAACTCAGCGTGCATCCAAAAGGGAAATGCTGAAGATAATTTAATAAACCCAGAAATTCACTGGGACTGTGCCTGTAGTCCTAAGGAGCAGACTACACAACAAGAATCATAGCTACAAACATTACCTAGTCAGAGAGTTTTCCTTTAATTCCCTCTGTTGGATATACTGTCCTCTTTAATTGCTCTGTCTCTGAGGGAAAAGAACAAGTTGACAAAGTATGTTCTGATCTGCTAATCAATAGGAAAGAGTCAGAGGATATAACACATCTCTCTCCCATGTGCTCCTGTCTGCTCCAGCAGCAGCCCAAATCGTGTAGAGACGACATGGCTTCTGGGGCTGCTCTCATACCCATCCTGGTGCATATTCTCAGGTGAGATGGATGGAAATGGAAGATTCCCTTTGCCATGTGAACAGGTAGGTAGACCAGGATCCAGAGCAGGTAGAGGACAGCAAGTACTCAATGCTACTTCTGTCAGGGGAGGGAGAAACCCCAAGTCAGACAGCTCCTCTGAGTGTGGAGCTTTCCGCGGTCCCAAGCAGAAGCACTTCCTTGCTGCAGCAACACAACAAAACCCCAAAGCCTCCTGAGATGAATCTCCCCACCCAGCTGCATCTGTCCCTATCAGACCAGACCTGATCCAACATGTCTGTCACCCACTGTACCCTTTGCTCTTCAGTTCAAGAAGAGCAAAGCACCCTTCATGGTGCCTTCGTGCAGGAGGCTGGGAGCCCCTGCAGGCTTGGTGACCCGCCCTCACCCTGGCAGCCTGCACCTTCGTGCCTACACAGTATTTACAGCTCTCCTGTGCCAGCCCCACTGCCAGCTGTGAGACTGCCAACATGCTTCCTTTCTATTGCCTGTGGAGAGCCACGAGACAAGAAGCCTTCTGCCTGTGTGCTGAACCAGTGCTGGCTTATGAAGTGTATCTGACATCCAAAGGCCAGCTGTGCTCCATTCCATTCCTAAAATCTCAAGCTGGTGAATGAAATGAATGAAATGTAAGTGCTGCTTTATGAGCTTCTTTTATGTAGTCACCTCAGGCTGCACAGGTGTGCTAGGAGCTGCTGGGATGGGAGCTGTGTGTGCGTGGTTGAGCCGTGCAGAGGCACTTCATCTTGGGAGCACATGACGAGGAGAGGAGAGCCTGCTCAGAGACACCACTGACCTGGCCTTGAGGAGGCACAAGGCTGGAACACAGACCACACCTGGCTGTCAAAAATGCTCTCTCCTTAGCCATGGCTAAATTGCAGAGTGGGTAAAAATATTTTAAAAATTCACATTCTTTCTATATGTTCCAAAAGCAATCAGTGTCTTAGGCTTACTGTGTTAAAAGTACTGGCAGCTCTGCCTGAAACACCTGTACCCAGGAGGGATAGCAGGTAATCAGGACATATATTTATGTCTCAGTGATGCCTGCAGATTTTCTGTGCAGCTTTGCTGTTTGGAACAAAGTCCTCCAAATATTGTAACATATTTCTAAACTACCTTTGGTTAGGAAAGGTGTTTCCATGATGTTATAAATCTTAAACCCAAGAATCCTTGAGGAGACTTTTGCATTATTAGATGATACTGCTAAGGGATGAAAGTGACAGTTTTTCCATATGTTGGTCCCCCCATTCTTCCACCCCTCTTCTGCTATTAAACTGAAGATGCAAATTTTTGTCATTCTCCCCAGTAACATGCGCAGCTGCTGTCATCTCCACAGCTTGAGAAAGTGTCTTCTTGCTTGATGAGCAAAGTCCAAATTTCCCTAAGATCCCTATGAAAATTTGTGTCTACTTGCCCAAGAAATTTACCATTTATGATACATCCTGCATTCACTGCCTGTGAAAGAAAAAAAAAAATTAGATGGAAAATACACTGAAAGTTGGTGGGTTTTCCCACCCTCATAATTGTGACCTGCAATATGTTTTGAATCATGCCTGTTGCATTAATATATTGAGCCTTCCTAAAGAAAGCTGGAGAGACCTTCTGGTGACTTGCAGCCCTTGCTGGTGAACATGCAGACTCTGGCCTGTAAAGAGTAAGGAATAGGTGTCCAACCTTCTGTGTGAAGAGCTTCCATGCTTACTGGGCCTGCTCAGAAGCAGATGCTGCCAAGGAGAGTGGAGTGACATGTCTAACAATTACAAGTCCCAGCTTTGCTTTCCTTGTTCTCATCTCCAAGAGTAATTCTGATACAAGGACAAATTCTTTCCCCCACTGAAGAAAACAAAACTTAAATAGCTCTCAAGTTCATTTGTTGTGCTTTCTTATCAAACTCCCATTCCTGTTCATCCAGAGGAAAAAAATTAAATTTCTACTTTCTCTGCTAAGAATGGAAAATGGCTGGTCTTTAATCTTTGACCCAAGAGGCAGCTGCTTTCCAAACACAGCAGAGTCACTGCCACATCTATCTGCAACTGCTTGTCCTGAACTTCAGTGCTCAGGCCATTCTGGGTGCTCAGGGTCCTGTCAATGAAGAGTGGGAGTGAGAAGGGTGACCCAGCTGCTCCACTGCACAAACACTCTGACCCAGCTCCAGGCTGACAGCAGTTCCATTGGGAGAAAGCTCCCTGCCCCATCGTGTTTGCACATAGAGGGAACACAGACAGAGCATTTTCTTTTAGTGCAGAATTCATTTGGTGACACTTTAGGGATTGCTATGAATAAATGCTAATTCAGAATTGCCAAAATAGTAAAACTGGAAAATGAGGAGACGTTGCACAGCAGGAATTTTTTTAAGTATTCAATTGCTTATTCTGTTCCATGAGAAAGTCCTTTACCAAAAGGGAGGTTAACTTACATGTGATTGAATAACCCTGGGTGATGTGTGTGTGTATATATATATGTGTGTGTGTGTGTATGCTATAAATAAATACTTCAAAGATGAATATGTGTTTCTTTTTCCAGAAGATATTCCACAGTTGATGTCTCTTTTCACAGATCCCACCTACACCATAGTGTCACTCATTTATTTACCTCCATTTGGAATAAATGTACATTCGGAATAAATTCAAACATAACCTGTATAGAAGGTTGTCCAGCAGAAACAGACTGAATGTTAGTTGTAATTATTTGTGTTTAATGACTACAACTCAATTAGTGTATTAAATGCTGTGCAAAGTAGAAAGGAATTCCACACTCTCAAGCACAAAATACTTGACTAGAACTGGCTTGAACCTACATCGTGCAGATTGGTGTTAGAAGAGTGTTGAGTCAAATTTAATTCTTGCCTTTGAAATCCAGAGAAATTCAGGCTTTACCCACTCTTACTTTCCTTGGAAGAATGCAGAAGTATATTAAGGTTCTGACATTTTGTTCTAGAATAAATTGAACCATCTTTTTACTTAAGGATTTATTCTTTTGTATTGTTGGTAAGAAGACAGCAGAGAGTTGCATGGTGCCCTGGCAGCAGAGGACCATCTTGCTCTTGGTGGCCTTGGCTCTGTCTCCCATGTCAGCCTCTTTTCAGCCTAGCTTCAGTCTTAGAACAGCAAAATCCAGGGAGCTCAAGGCTCAGAGCTACCAGCCATTCTTTATCTAGGAGGTTGAAATAATAGTCTGGATTTTTGGGGAGCAGTTTCCTGAGAAAATAGCTGAGGCTTGACATTTCCCTTCATGTTTGTCTAGCAGAAAACTAAAGAGCATGGAAGACAATATCTTTTTTATAATCTCTGCACTGCTGTAGGGTTTCATACCAACTCTGTTGTCTTGCCTGGGCATTTAACTAGATTTCAGATGTATATTATAAATTGTTTTGTCAAAGGACATGGGGGGAGGCTGTGAGCAGCTCAAGTGGTGGCCTTGGACCAGCCAACTTACATGTGGTTCTCTAGCTTTTCCTGGAGTTGCACAGTCCTCTGGGTGGGCAAAGTGACCTACTTACTAACAACCCCAAACAGATTGTGAAAAGAAACAATAGGACTAAAATGCTTCATGCACATGCAAAAAAAATGAAGACATTAGAAATTGTTCTCTATGTGTTATTGAATGATTCCTCCCCCTCACCTTTCAGTGCACAGGTTAGACAGTAGCTGTAAGAGAAAGCCAAGGGTTAAGGGGTTTTTTTTGTTTGTGTTTGCTTTCAAATTGCAATCTGAAATGTTTCTTTAATTAAATCCAAAGAAAAGAAGTTGCATTACTGATTTCCTTTGAGAGGTTTCTGGTTGATGCAAAGGCAGTACAAATCTGTGACCTCTTCAGAGGCTAACTTCAGGCTAACTTCTGTGTTGTCTTCTTATATGGCTGGACACAGACACAAGCTATGAAGTAAACATTAAAAAGTTGTGCAGCTCCAGGTATTCAGGCAAATAGCAACACAAACCACTGGCTAAAATCAGACTTAAATTCCAGCAAATGTGGCAGTGCATTACTGAAACATTCAGCTCTTTCCTGTCTGCCCCATCTTCTGCCACCTACTTTGTCTCTCCCTAAGGGCATCCCCACTCCTTTCCTTACATTGTCCATCTGTCTTTTAACTATTGTTTTCAGAATCTCTCTCCTGATCTTGACCAGTACTGGAGGGACAGAGTTATAAACTGAGTGAGTCTCAGTGCTGGAAAATCACCTGAGAAACAACAGGGCTTCTGACAGCATTAAAAGTGGGGGAAAAAATGATATTTTCAGATTAATTTTGCAGTCCCTGTTGTTGCAGGCCAAAGTTACTTGGACAGCCCACATAGCCATCTGTGTTTCACAGTGCTTACCTGAACTGAACTGTCATTATTTTATTTCAGGCTTATCATTAGCTTTGAACAGAACTTTGTCAGGTCTAGGAAGGGAAGGCAGGGACATAGCTGTTGGCCTAGTCTGTCTTCCAACCACCTTCAACAGAAGGGATGAACCTGTCAGGGGCTGACTTGCCTCAAGGTATCCTGTGGCAGTTATTTGTTAGTCCTGTTACCACTGACCCGCTGACAGTGACTCTGGCTCCTGGTTATGGCCATACAGAAACTGTAAATTAGGGGTTGGAGACTCAGAGACAATGATTATTTTGCAAAGAGACAGCTCTCCAAGAATGTGTTTGCACACACACTTGTGATTTTGTTGTGAAGGCTTTCCTTGCCTGTCATTCCTATAGATGATGAACGCCAGTTGTCAATGAATCTCCCAAAGATCTGAAATTAAACTTTCAGAGACCTGCTCTGGGATCTTCTGTATTAGAAGAGAATTTACCAAGGAATGCATTACAAGAAGTTACAGCTAGCAGTGGCTTGCAAGGGATCATGCTTTAAAAGCAAGACTATTGTTTAATGGTGCCAAAATTCATTCATTCTTGCAAAGGCTCAGATCTTCTTCCTGCAGCACATTCATTCTTAAATATCATACTCCATGCGTGCAGCCAAATTTGGTATTTACATGACGAGCACTGCAAACCAATGCTCCTTAATATAGTTGCAGTCTTGTGATGGGATTATTTCCCTTGTGAAAAAGCAGAATATCAAGTCCATTAAAAGATATGCGAAATATGGCAGCGACACAGTAGTTTTATAAGACTAAGGGAGAAAATGATGTGCTATGCTGAGTTGAGGCCTTTTCTAATTTTTGACAGTTTACATTTCCAACCTATCTGGTAAAAATCCTCTTTGGTTAGCACCACTGGAGCAAATTCAACTTTCAGCAATGTGGGTGTAGATTTGGAGTAATTCCATTCTGAATGGCAGAGATACTTCAGATGTGCTCTAGTCCCTCTGTTACATAGGTGACATGGTGGAAAAAGGCTGAGAGGAATCCAGCTCATAGAATTATTATTACCAATGACTTGACCATCACAAGTATTCATCCCCAGGAGAATTACAACGGGTGAAGTGAGGGACATATCCTATGAGAAGAAAGATTATTTCAGACTTGCTTTGTAAGAAGCAATCTGAAACAGAGAACAGAGATCTTGCTCAGAAAAGAACAATGCTGTGTCTATCAGAGGATTACCCACAGGTCCCACTCTTGCAGCTGGGGAACTGGGGCACAGAGACAGAAATTGCTGCAGGGCACTGGGAGGCCACAAGAAGAGGGAGAACCAGACTCTGGTTGGGAGTAGGAGACAGGTGCACGGTCTGTATTGGGAGGAAGCACTGAGGTAAAGGAAAATGTGTACAAAACAACAAATTGGGCTTTTGCACAGTATTGGGCAAACCCTTTGCAGGACAGGATGTGCAGATCAAGAAGTTACTGTTTCATGCCAAGTTTCAGGCTGCCATCAAGCCAAGTTTCTATTCTTCTTCCACCCCTCTCCCAAAACAGATTAACAAGAGGGTGATGCAACTTCAGACTGGCCAGGGCTGGATTCTGCAAGCCCATCCATCACAGCAGCCACTGGCTGCCACAGGAAGCCATAAAGGCAGCATGACTGTGTTTTAGGGAGGCGAGGAGAGATGCTTATTTGGAAGGGAGCCAAGGCCAGCCCCCCCATGACAGGTGTCCCCTTCTTCCCCATTCCTCCCCCTGCCTTGTTGTGTATCTGCTTATCAGTCAAGCTGTGATTTTGCTTTCAAAGGCAGGGCTGGAGTGGGATGTTACTGTGTGCCCTCCCCGGCTTCTGGTAGCTGCCTCTCATTACTGCCATGTTGCTAAGGCTTTCGTGACTTTTGTCCAAGCCCAGCAGCTGGATTTTGGCAGCCTTCCAGGCACTTCCACTAATGTAACTCAAAGTTACTGTAGGTTTTCTCAGGAGTTTCATGTTGCTGCCAGACTCTTAGGGATGCTGGCTTTTCCTGGCTCCCCTTCTCCAGGGCTTCAGCTTTAATTCTGCATAGTTTACATCTCTGGAGTGGTTAGCTGCGGGACCTGTGTGCTTCTCCCTGATTATGTATCACTCCAGCATCCATCGGAGCGGGCGCAGCTCCGGTGATGTATGACACGGGAGCATCATCAGTCAGCCGGCGCAATAATGATGCATTAGCGTAATATGCCTTCAGGATGGAGTTGTACTGATGATGTATTTTCAAAAAGATGGAGTCCCAGAGAAAAGAAACAGTCTGGAGCTAATTCAGTATGAACATGGCCACCGAGAGCACACGGTGTGCGGATGATTGGGATAAGAAAGATGACTTTACATTACCCGCTCTGACCCTGATCCTTTCTTTTTCTCCTTTAATCTTTCTTCTTTGTCCCCTCCTCACTTCTCTCCTCCACCAGCACTTTCCCCCTCTTACTCTTTGTTCCTTTCTCTTCTTTCTTTTTTTTTTTTTTTTTTTTTTTTTTTTTTTTTTTTGGGTTTTTTTTTTCACCTGGTGACTTCCTTTGCCCCTGGCTTTTT
>VZRH01006015.1:1057775-1075513 GCA_013397555.1 Urocynchramus pylzowi
TTTTTTTTTTTTTTTTTTTTTTTTTTTTTTTTTTTTTTTTTTCTGTTTGGGTTTTTTTTTCACACTGGTGACTCTCATGGCCACTGGCTTTATTCATATATTCCTGTCTCTCACAGTCTGACCTTGTGTCATGCTGTATAACTTAATATTATCCCACTAGAAACTTTTTCCCCTCTCTGAGTGAGATAATATTAAGGTGACCTGTAAGTGCAATAGATAAAAATCTCCAGGCCATCTAGGCAGTGACATTAAAAATCATCACAACCCTTAAGTGATGGAGGGGGTGAAATCTTATGGGATCTTTTCTTGGCAAAGGCAGCAAATGTGGGCTGAGGAGTGGCTACCCCTGGGATTTCTCATAGCCTTCAGCTTCTGGAAGATGAGAAGTGTGTTAACCCATTCACACAGCTAACAATATTAAAACAACAAACAGCGCTCAATCAAACCCAGATTGTCATCTTTCATTGGATAAAAAGTAACCTTTCTAATAAACATTTCAACTAATAAAGACTACAAAAGTAATTAGACTATTAGCTTGCTAGCCCCTGACACCCAGACAATCATTTGAAAGTAACTTTCCTGCAGTGTTTAGACCAAGACAATTGAATGACAGGAAGATATTATACCAAGATGAAACATAAATAAAATTGGCTTCAGTCTCGTCTGGAATTCAGGCTATACATGGAACTCAGATAATGCCCTCAGTCTAGTCCTAACATGTTGTTAGCATCCACCTCAAGAATAGATGAATTCTAGGAATTTGATCTTTCAACACTCTCAAATGTATATTCTGTGAAATGAAGAATTTTGCAATACCTCACAATACCAAAGAATTTTGTAATAAATATTCACCATGGAAAATGTAAAAGACTTTTTGTGCTGTTTGCAGTTATTTTCAAATTTTATTTTTACTGTAACTCTTTATTTACTATTTTTTTTTTATTTGAATTACATTATAGTAAGATATTTCAATCAAGACACAGCAACCTGTTGTAAAAGGACCAGGGCACTTAAAAAAGCAGCCCTTGCTTGGCCACTTAATCACTACATCCTACACAGTGCAGAATTTCTCTTTATGTTTAGAGTGAGTTAAAAATCCTCTGAAAAATGCAAGGGCTTGTAGCCCTGGTGGTTGAAATCATCTGTTTATTCATGTATAACTCAGGCACATCAGTGTGCCTCAGCACTGAGTTGAACTGACACAACAAGTGTTGATTTTCCATGTCTCATTTGTGGCCTCACTGTTATAAAAGCTACTAAGCAGGTCAGCTGTGGAGACAGGGAGAAAATGGACTGCAGCCCACTCTGCTCATTCCCCATAGCCTGCCATGCTCAGTGCAGTCAGGACCAGGAAGCAGTGACCTGCAAGCTTGATGCAGTTCTGCTCTTGCTGCTCCAAATTCATTTTCAGTTAAATTGTTCAGGAGGGAAACTGTAGTATCTCTGGAACAGATATCTTGCTTTTCATTTACTTCCAGCATGAGCTAATTCATCCTCAGCTCATCCAGATGGAAAACCAGGTCGTTTTATTCCCTTTTTACAGGTAGCGAAATTGAAGCAAATTTAATTGACATATTCTGAGTCATAAAAAGAAGGAAGAGCATGGGTAGCTTAGAAGTAGGAGTCTGCTATTCTAAAGCACCAATTCTGCTTCAGTCCAGGAAAGCCAATTCTGCATTAACTTTTACCTCTTCTGAAATACAACTTCTAAATATCTATTCATCAAGTATCAACATGAATAACATTGCAATTCTTTGATGTTCTTTTCCCATAAATTGCCATGAGTTTCTCTATCAGTATTAGGTCGTAGAGGTTTGGCTTGCACAATGAATGCTGCCAGAGAGATGATCTCTGTTGCTCTCTAGTACCAAAGCTTTAATTGGCTGGTGAGATTGATTAACATTTGAAGCAAAGCTAAGGTCTTTAATCAATCTCAGAAGTCATTTATTGAGAGTATATGACAAAGCCATAAAGGTTGTTGCAAATGACATATTTTAATATTAAAACCAGAATCTTCTGCCTTTGTAGAGGTTTGAATATGTTTTCCCCCCTGTTTATAATAAATTAAGATTAAAATTAAACAGATATAAAATAAAAGGATGATTTGTGAATGTAAGTCTCTTTATCACTAGTCAGTAATATCCATAGCACTGGAATTCCTTGCCCCAGAATGCCTCAGAGCCCAGCCCAAGGTTGATTCACCCCAGCTAACACCTGCTATCACTCCAAAGTGGTTACTTATCAGCATGTCTGATCTTGATGAGAAATTGGGAAACACTATGCACACTATTCTCATTTCTCTCTTAGTAGAAGTAAGGTTGAATAAAGTATAGGTGGTTGTATGAAATGTTGGTTTCAGTGTATAAAGAAGTCATATGCTGAGGGCTGATCCCCTGCTCTGCAAGGCAGAAGGGAGCATTTATCCTGCACAGATATCAGATTCAGAATGGATCCTCAGGGGATGTTGGGGGGTGTAAAGATAAACCTGTTCCTAAATCTGAAAGCTCAGCCTGAGACTACACTTATATGTAAGGAAGGGATATGCCAAGACATTGCATAAGAATCTGACAGCTTGCTAGCTGGATGAAACAGAGAGAGACACCTCTTGGGTGATCTAACATATAGATACTTATAATTATGTTTTTCTATTTCTATTCACCTGTCTTGAAATTGAGTAACTATGCTGTTAAATTTGGATTGCAATAAAACCAGTATCCTTTGCATTTACCTTAACATATCCCTTATGTTCAAAGTGACTTTAGAGTAACTGAAAGTCATCCCATTGAAAGGACTTGACAAGCCTCAAAGTAGGATCCTGGATCAACATCTAGAACTACCTCATTGGCAGAGCTGTACAAGACTGCTTAGTGATTTGTAGTTTACATCCTCAAGGACACCCAAAAAAGGCATCCATTGCCCTTCTGGGCACAGGAGTTTCTCCAAAGGATCAGTGCAGAAAGCACTAGCCAGAACAGGAATTTACTTTTAGTTATTATTTTTCCAAATATCACTTTTTCAGTCTTGCTCTGACTACAGATTTCTTGCCACAGAGTTTTTTGTTTGTTCAGCTGCTCTCCAGCTTCTTTTCAGTCACCTCAGGTGAAATGAAAGGCCAGTCACATTCAAGATCAAGCAAAACTGTCATAACAAGGATTTCCAGGGTGGTTCAGAGTAAGCCCGAATTCATCCCCTAATGCAGATAATATGAAACAGGGAGCAGCCAAGTGTGATTTTCACTCATCTCACAAAGATAAAGGTATTTAATTCCATAAAATTTGCCATCTACATTGTCAGATGAGGAAAACGAGGCAGAGGGAAATCTTCAATTTTTTTCTGCTACAAAAAACACACAAAACAGCAAAGGAAAACCAATTGTCTGAAATACAATTTAAAAAAATTCACTGTAAGACCAACTTCCTTTTTTTTTTTTAAGTGTCCTAGTCATTGGCATGTAGAAGCAGCAACTCTAAATGCATGTCCTCAGCACTGAAGCCATGTGCATAAGAAGTGAGGATTTCCATGGGCAATTGAATGATCTGGTACAACAGCAGTTAAGAGAAAAGCTCTGCTGTTGATGGCTAGAAAGATAGTGCTTGGCCTAAGAAGAGTAAAACCCATACATTTTGTTTCTCTGACCAATGTGAAAGCTTCCAAAAAAAGAAAAGGAAGAAAAAAAAAAAAAAAAAAGGGAGGAAAAGGGAGATGTGCAGTTTTGTTTCTAATGATGGAGTCTGAACGACCCTTAATGACCTCCTCCCATCTTCGGGCTCTCAGTGCCCTGAAGAGCAACAGATGCGCAGCTGGTAAGGCTAAATCAGGCCTGACAGCACAGCAAGACGGCTGGGGAAAAGGAGAACACTTTTTTCAGATATTAAGTCTGGTATTCTGCCTTTTATTGTGCAGGAGTGTCCTAACGAGGGAAGCGTGCATATAGAAATTAGAGATGGGAAAGGCTGCCAGGTCATCCATGGTGTCCATCCTCCTACAATGAGAGAGGTTCTGAAAGAAATGTAGCATTAATGTGGGGCCAAAGAACAGAAGAAAAATCAGGAATGAAGTGAAATAAGTTCCAAAAGCATTAGTAGTAGCTGTTATAGGTAACACAAGTTAATAAATAACATTAAGGTAGATATGAACATTAATTGCCCTTTTAGATGGGTGTGTGTGAAGCTATTAATGACAGACAAGTTCTAATATATCCTGTCCATGTCCACACTAAAAGCCAAAAAGAGTCCTCATTCAATAGGATAATGAGGCAGTCAATGGATGAGCCAGCTATTTGACCTGTATTTTTAGTGCATTTAAATAGAATAACTAAAATATGTTAACTACAGCTGATATCCAGCAAGAGAGAGAGAAAAAGCAAGATGACATGTCTTTGCAGGGAAAAGGGCTGGAAGCATAACTTCAAAGTTTACACTATGCTTAAAGTGTGGCAGGAAAAATGGTGGAGAGGTGGTATCAAACAAAATACTGCACTCTGAGAACCTCTATCACCACAAAACCCTGGTTGCAAATCTCACCATGGAAGAATTATATCCTGATCTGTTCCAGTGTTCACTGCAAGCCAATGCAGCTACCTGTCATGAAACAGGGTTGATGGTTGTTTTAGTTTAGATGGGTTGTAGGGTCTGTGCTGGAAATATTCTCAAACCTCTACGACAGAGGTTCTGTCATAAGCAGAGAAGAATTTGTGACACCTAGAGAGCATTCTACAGATCTGTTCACACTCCACAAAACCTCTTCTGTACAAAGAACAAAACATAAACCCAAAACTTGGTCATTGCATTTCCTCTACACACAGTTTGTGACTGTAGGTGACCCAGCTTTTGTAGACACACTCCCCATCCTCATGGTCTTGGAAATTCTGCGTGGGGCTCATTTGCAGAGGTGATGCTGCCACAAGCAGATTGAGAGTAACTCCATGATCCCAAAGTGTTCTGCCCCACCAGCCATCCCTGAACATGTTCTCCAAATGGGTGCCAAGACTTCCTTGGCATGCACCATGACAGTCTGAGGAGAGCAGGGCAGGATCCACTCCACTGGCACAGCTGGGCTTGAGACAGGAAGGCAAATCTTGTGGTGTGTGAAAACAGCCCATGTTCATTGGAAGCAAATAACATGGATACAAAACTTCTCATGTGACTGAAGCCAGAAAAAATACATGCATGAAAGAAAGGTGGAGATTTTTGGCCACTAGGAGAGACACATAACAGTTTTGCAATGAAAAAAATTCTGCCCAATAGCTTAAGTAGACTGTCTAGTCCTTTCTACACTTAATCTTCTGGATGATGATTGTTTCTCATTCCAGTGTTCAAAAGGGGTTTAGGGGAAAGGAGGAGATTTAATCTCATGACTGACCTTTACAAAGTATTTACATACACAAATATTTAAAACATGTATGGACCTCTCATGTTTGCCAATTTGTCTCACTAGGTAAGCCCCTCCTGAAGAGCCATTTGCACACGCAGCAGTCCTGATCCCTTCCTGTTTCCACTGGCCTGCCAGTGGGATGTGGGGTGTTCCTGGGACGCTGCCTGGCCAGGCTGATGGGGTACTGTCAGTGCTGGGGTGTCTGAAGGGTGAGGTCAGTGCAGCCCAGGCACTGGGCCTTTTCTGAGGCACTGACCACTTGTGAACAAGGAGGTGGGAATCTCTCCAAAGAAGGAGTTAAGGAAGGTAAATCCCAGGTAATTCCCAAGATGGTCATCTCTATGGGTGAGGAGACAAGGCCAAAGATATTAAAAATGCATTTGTTAAGAAAGCAATGAATGTCATGTGCCTTCTTCGTGGGGTATTCCACTATCCCAGAGGTTGCAGGCGAGGGACCAAAAAGCAGTATTCCCAGCATCTTTTTCCCAGAGATCCAAGCTAGCATATTTCCCACCCTCCTGCAAGGGTTAACAAGAAACCCTTTCCGTGCCCCTGACTTTGTCTTCCCCCCTCTCCGTATTCGTGCTTCCCTTGCCGGATCGATTTGCAAATGATATCACTTGTCTGCATATTGTCACTTGCCGCCTGCCCACCCATTTATCAAGTGTCTGCAGCTCGGCACAGGCTTGCCCTGTCCTGCTTGCTCCATTGTTCCTCCTGACCCAGGGGAAGGCGCGTGTGAGCGGAGGGGAGCGGGAGGGGAGCGGAGGGGAGCGGGAGGGGAGCGGAGGGGAGCGGAGGGGAGCGGGAGGGGAGCGGAGGGGAGCGGGAGGGCTCCCGCAGCCCCGAGCCGGCCGGGCAGCTGGGAAGGGACAATGACACGGCGAGACTGACAGCTCCCCCTCCCCGGCTGGCATTGACAGATGACCTTGCAGGGACAGCAGCCCTGGGCCTCCCCACAGACATTAGCTGATATAATGGGCTAGACTGGACATGCCATCCTGGGAAAGTAGGAGGTAGGGAAATCATCCCGGCCGGGTGGAAATAAACTCCGCCGTTTACTTTCACAATAGATTTTCCCTCTAACTCATAAACTTGTTTCTCAGTAACCCTAAAGCAAAATGATCATGGAATTTGAACACAACATTTACCAAGTCCTAATGAATAACATAATTATCACTTTATGCAAATCGAAGCTCATTTGCATATGTGAATATTTAACTATTAAAAACAACGCTTTGATCTTGAATAAAAATATGTATATCACATAATCATAGCCTTATGGAACATGAAAACTATCTTTTTTTCCTTTCTTTTTTTTTTAACTGTACGGTTCTGCTGCGCTTGGGTTTGCTGTTTGAACATTCTCGGCAGGGACTCCATCTATGGAGCTCCTTCCCCGAGGATGCCCACTGGGGTCTCTCGGTGGCTGTCATGCCAGCTGGGTGCACTAGGCCTTTCTCTCCAGGTCACACTGTCACTGAGCACGGCAGCCTTCCTTCAGTTTGCTTTTTCCTTGCCCAGTAGAGTCTGCTTTGGTGGCAGGAGCAAACCCCAGCTCTGCAGCCCAGGTGGGCTGAGTGCTCCTGTGTTACACAGGGCCCAGAGATGTTGCCAAGAGATGGGTACTTTATACATTAATTACAGAGTAAGGGAAGAAGTCAAACTCTGCTTGCATATTTAAATCAGACCACAGTAATGCAGATTTTTCTCTTAGGGAAAGATTACCAGGGATCACAGAGGAAGCAAGAGTCTTTCACATGAGATTTCCCCACTGAAAGCTTTGAATTCTAGTTCACAGAATAGCCTCGTGAAGGAACACTTGGAGCCAAGGGTCTAGAAGCATCCAAGTGCCCAGCACCCACAGGTATTATCTTAAAATTGCTAAGAAGCAGCTCTGAAGGTTCAAGCCATGCACTCTGATATGTTGAATGATAAACCTCCTGTTTATATACTGGACCTATTATATATGTTTATATACAGATACTGGAGCTATTATCACTAGTTGTTGTCCTTCGTTATGTTTCACTAAAAATCAAAATTAGATTTAAAAAAAACCTTCCACTTTACCAAACAACTCCTTGTCTGCAAAGTTATTCATAGGTTATTAAATTAAATGAACTAATAATGTGTAACTGGTCACCTAACATCCCCCTACAGGCTGTCATTGATTATGGCCCCTGAACAACAATGTTATCTAGAAATGTGTGTATGTAACTGGGCTGGGTAAGGAATATCAGGCCATTGATTGCCCTGTACTTCTATCCAATGGCTTGATGGGTTTCCCTAGGGATGTGAGAGAGTGGCTCCTCCTGGGCTGATGGAGACATCCCTTCCCTGCTCCCCCACCCCATCACCCCCTCCCAAATCCAGGTTTTCAGTTATTGCCCTGCCCTGCCTGCAGTAATCCTGTGTGCTAAGGGAGCCAGACAGGGACACAAAGCACGTCCTTGACACTAACTTAGTGAGGAAGAAGTTGTCCACTTAGGAAAAAAAAAAAAAAATTGGTTCCATCTCTTAGCTCCAACACCTGCTTGAGTATTCTGCCCTAACAAAGTTTTTGCTGGAGCAAGGCTTGCTACTCTTGTCTCTCTCTTCCAGGTAGTATTGCCTGGGATAAAAAATATTAATGCTCAAATACTTTTTTTTTTTTAATCTGGCATTTGATGAAAACAGTGTCCTTTTGCAGGACTGTCTGAAGGAGACCCTCCTGAGCACACCCTGGGAGTCTGTGGGTTCAAATGCTTTATCATCTCTCCAAAATCCAAACTTGGGTCATTCCCATCCCGGCGGAGCGCAGTAACCGCTGAGCTGTTGCAAAAACTGGGAGTGGTGACGAAGGAAACAGGTGGTAGCACTTGCACCTCTTCTGATATTTTGTAAGCAAAGGCTGCTGTAAAAATTTAACTCCAGGACTGCTTATAGTGCCACGATTCCCAGTTGGACTTCAGTGACTTTAAAGTCTGCGCTGTTTAGAATTTGAGTGTTGGTTTGAACTTTGCAGTTTGGGCTTCAGTCTAGCAAGTGCATATTTTAAACAAAGAAAACATTTGGCAAATAGTTGATTCTGCATGCAGGCAATGTCCCTCTGCTCCACACAATTTATTTTTACAAGGGTCTAAGGGAGACACATTTCTCTAAAAATAAAAGGCATCCACATGAAGCTGAATTATTCCTTCGCAAACACAAACTGATCTTTGCTTGTTTCCAAGCATTCTATCAAATCATAACAACAAAGCAGCACTGTACTCCTTTAGTTAATGAGCCTGTGGCTCTACCAAAATCTTACCCTTTCCAGCCTCAAACACATGCACTGCTCCTATAATGCTTTTGTCCATCAGAATGGACATCGTGACCCCCGACCTTTGAAAGGCTACAGGTTATTGATGGCATTTCCTACACACTGTATAACATGACAAAGTGCAGCTGATGCAAAAGTAAATTATTAGTGAAGAGTAAAATACTAAGGGTCATAATTTTTTTTTAAACTATTACACTTCTATTTGCAACAAGTACAGGAAGATAATTTTCTTCAAATCACCGAATTCCTCTTAACGTGCACAGCCCAAAGTTTAGTGATGTGCAAGAGAGCAACTCCTTGTCCTGTCTAAGGGACAAGAGAAAACATAATTCACATACTAGCACTAATTTGGTATTTTTAATAGGTTGCCAAAAATCTTTCAGCATGTGATGGGTTGACCCTGACTGAATGTCAGGTGCCCACCAAAGCCCCTCTGTCACTTCCCTTCTTAGCTTCACAGGGGAGAGAAAATACAAGGAAAGGCTCATGGGTCAAGATAAGGAGAGGAAGAGCTAATGGGCAGAACAGACTAAACTTGATAAATATAATTTCATTTGTCACCAATCAAATCAGAATAAGATAATGAGAAATAAAACCAAATCTTAAAAAACACCTCCTCCCCACATCTCCCTTCTTCCCTAAACCTGGGATCCTCTCACTTCTAAACTCCCAGATCCTCTCCTTCCTCCCCACCAATGGTGCTAGGCAATGGGAACAGTGGTCAGTTCATCACATGTTGGCTTTGCTGTTTCTTCCTTCTCAGGGGAGGGACTCCTCACACTCTTCCCTGGTTCCACATGGGGTCCCTGTCAGAGGAGACACAATTCTCCAATCTGAGTACTTCTCAAGGCCTCTCTTCACAAACTGCTCCAGTGTGGGATCAGCACCTTGGGGCGCAGTGCTTCAGGAAGAGAATTCTCCAGCATGGGTCACCAACATTATCACAAACCTGCTCCAGCATGGCTCCTCTCTCCACAGGTCCATAAGTCCTGTCAGGACCCTGCTCCAGTGCAGCCTTTCCATGGGGTCCCAGCCTCCTTTGGGCATCCTCCTGCTCTGACACTGGGTCCTCCAGGGGCTGCAGGTGATTCTCTGGTCCACTGTGGACCTCCATGTGCTGCAGGGACACAGCTGCTTCACCATGGACTGCATGGATCTCACCTCTGATGCCTGGAATACCTCCTTCTCCTCCTTCTGCACTGACCTGGGTGTCTGCAGAGGTTTTCCTCTCACACATTCTTAGTCCTTTCTCCGGCTGCAATTGTTCCAGTACTGCATTTTTTTCTCTTTCTCTTAAAAACGTTACCCTCAAGGCATTCACTGCTGCTGATGGGTTCAGCCTTGGCAAGCACTGGGTCCATCTTGCAGCCCACTGGCATTGCCTTCACTTGACATAGGGGGAGCTTCCAGTACCTTCTCACAGAAGCCACCCCTATAGCCATTCTTGCTACCAAAAACTCACCACACAAACCCAACATAGAGAATATTTAGAATAAGTGACTCTTCTGTTTACTTGCTCAACACAAAGAAGCACCCCAGTGCTGCATGCACAGGACCACTCTGCTGGCAGCTCCTCAGGAGGGCAGCCAGAAATGACCAGCAAAAATTTGTGCTTGAGCATCTTGATTCAAGACTTGTAGAAAACCAGATGAAAAAGGATGTGAATTGAAAATGTGTTTGTCACTGCCCCCCTTTTTCCCAAGGTATAGAACAATGAGGCCCAGATGTTATGATTGCAGGAATGCTAAAAATTTCATGAGTTATTCTGCAGGCAAGAAAAGCCACAGAAGGTCAGGCCAAACAGGCTTAGAGTTTGTGTGGGGCAGGAGCTGTTCAGAATGAATCTTTTTAATGTGCAGTATCCATTACCAATTGATGTCAGAGATCCTCTTATAGATGGATCATCTAATGTTTTTTCTTAAAAGGCAGAAAAATATCCATGGCAAACCTTCAACACATGTATTGGAAGAAAAATTCGGAGTTATGGAGGCACAATATCTGTTTTGACCAGCTAAGAATGGCAAGTTCAAGTTTTATTCTGCTGTCCTTTTTTTATGAAAGGATGATTATCAGGAAAAAAAAAAAAAGCTGGAAACTATGCTATGTAAGAAAATTCATCTGAAACTCTCTCTGTTTCTAGATTTTAAGTGAACTAAGCCTGCTTTCATCAGATAACCTGTTGTCAAGTCAGCAGGTTTGAACAGGCTCAGATCTAACAGTACATAAGTGTAGCATGTGTTGGTCTGTGTTTCCAGGACAGAACCCCAGTTTAAGAACAGTTCAAGGTCATATACAAGGCAGAACCACGTGGAAAGTTTGCAAATCACCAGCCTCCAATAGCTCCCAAATACTGCTGGCTTTGCTCAAAATGATACCCAAACTGTGGGCCTGCTGCTGTGTCCCAGCTCAAGCAGAAGCTGGGTTTCTTTGCCAGGAAGTTTCCCATATCACAGGGGTTTCCCACATGAATGAACCTATGTGCCAGTGTCTGCAATGGCAGCTGCAGAAGCTCCTGCTGCTCCAGGCCACATCTGAAGCAGAACCCTACCAATAGCTTCTACTTTCAGTCTTCTTGTGTCCCCCTCAGGAAAGTTTTCTCTCCCTTTCCCCTATTATCCAGAGCAGTTTTGGGAAAATACCAGGCATGCCTAATGGTCTGAGATAAAGATACAAGGGTCAGCAGGACTTTGGCCTCTTCTGGGAATGGAAACCTGGATGCAGTCCAGGACTTTGATGGCTCTCCTGCACATCCACCACCCACCTCTGCCTTGGCAATCCCACTCACAATGTGGCCATTGACAGCACATCAGTCCCCTGTTCCTGAGGGCAGAAGGTCCATACACCTTCCACTTTAATGTCAACACACCTTCACACGTCCCTCCCTTGGAGCAATGCTTCCCCATTCAGGGATCCTCTTTCTAGGCCATCCTGCCCTGCTTATTCATCCAGAGTCACTCTCACACCCGTATCTCACATTTCACACCACCCACTGTCAGAAGAAACTACTGACACAGCAAGATTGACCAAAGAGGAGGAGGCAACTGATGTCTTGCTCCCATTCAAAACAAAACATTGCAGGAGCAGAGGGCTTTTGTCCTGGCTGTCTGGGCTTGTACACACAGCATCTGCCTGTATTGGCTTTGCATGGCCAAGCTTTGGTAGTGGGGATGCTGCACGAGTGGCTTCTGTGAGAAGCTGCCAGAAGCTTCCTCCATCCAGCAGAGCCAGTCCCTGGAAGCTCCAAAGATGGACATGCTGCTGTTTGAGGCTGGTCCAATGAGAAATGATGGCAACACCTCTGTGATCACATATTTAGGAAGAAGAAAAAAAATTTAAAGATATTGTGCTGTTGTAACTGTGGCCAGAGGAGAGTGAAGCAGGGGAAGGACTCCTCCCTGAGCAGCACAGAAATGATGTGTGATGAACTGACCACATACCCCATTCCCCATCTCCCTGGGCTGCCAGAGGGAAGGAGGTGAAGTAGGGAAAAAGGGATGAGTGGGGAGAAGCTGTTTTTAAGGTTTTCTTTTACTTCTCATTATCTTGCTCTGATATTGTTCATAATAAATTCAGTTAATAGCTCTAATTTGAGTCTGTTTTGCCCGTCATGGTATTTGGTGAGTGATCTCTGTCCCTATGTCAGCTCATGAACCCTTTGTTTTATTTTGTCTCCTCTGTCCAGCTGTAGAGAAGCTTTGGTGGGTGTCTGACATCCAGTCAGCATCAACCCACTGCACTGCCCCATTTGAAACCAGCCCTGTCTCCTTTCCTATGGCACTACTGCAACAAGGCTTGAAAACACATTGTTCTGTGCACCAGCAAAGCCAGACTCTGAATGAAGAAAGGTGAAAATTCCCCATGGCAAACACCCTCCTCTGCTTTCGGTACAATTATGCTGCTCCTGCTAATGATGAATATTTCCTGGCCACAGCCTTTGGCAGGACCAAAATCAGGATTTCATTTACTCACATTTCCCTTTAGTTTGTCCATAATTTCATACAGACATTAAGCTTTCTTGCTATATATATCTCAAGTAGAAATCCATTCAACTAGAATTCCCTTAATAAAGGTTAAAAGATTTGCAGTGAAGAAATGTCAAAATACAGTAGCTTATAATTGCCCTCAAATATGCAGTTTTATATATTTACTTCATGGAGAGGAACCTTGGCATATATTTAATTAAAGAAATGGAGCCTGCAGGAGGTCTTGGAATGGAGCTCATTGTATTTTGGTTTGGGATGAATTTCACAATCTACTCTATAGTTTTATTAATCTCCCCAAGCATAAAAAATCCAGCTATTTATGTAGAAAATGGCAAGAAAATAAAACATAGAAGCCTTTGGAAGTGGTTTTAAGCATAGCAGGAGAAATTACAGTATTTAATGTCAGAATCTAGACAATTATTACAGAATAAATGGGTCCTCACAAGAGAAATAAACTTTGAACCAAGACAATTAATTGATACTTCAACAAAGAAGACATTTTTATGAAACAGAAATTCTGAAACAGACTTTTAGCACTTTTATCAATTAACCAATAATAAAGGTTACAATCAGCACTGGGAAAACCTACAGTTTGATTCCTGTTGACATAATCTTTTTTGATTAAAGCTAGAAACGTTAACCTGAAGACCTGCACAGCAGGAACCCGAGAAGTAAAGCTCTGGTGAGCTTCCTAACACCAGCTCCTGGATCCAGGAGAGAGTGTAGATGAGTGTCACTTGCAAAGGTTACTTGGTGAATGTTACAGAGCCACAGCTCAGTGTGGCAGAAAATGGTGCCATACCAACCAGTACATGACTTGTAGATCATTTTTTTCCACTTTTTGCAAGAGGTAGAAAGCCTGACCTCGTGAGGGAAGCAAACAAGGGAAATGCACATATGTAATGCCATGTGTGCCAGGTCCAGGGACATCAGCAGGTGGGGACAACTTTGAGTCTGAAGATTTGTTCAATCATGGATGAAATTTAGCATCCTTCTGAAGGGAGTTAAGGCCTCAGTGGGGCCAACAAGGCTGGGCCTGGGGTATCTATAGGGTAATCTGTGACAGGAACATGCTGCTTTAGCTTTTGAGTTGGCTAAGGGAAAAGGGCGATTCTGTCCTGAAACAAAGACTAAGGCTTTCCTTCTCCTTTTAATTCTTCCTGAAATGTCAAGGCTAGAGGAAAAGTGACCAGAGTAGTGAAAGCAGTGAAATAAAATGTTAGAAAAGACGACTAATTGTATTTGTCAGATAGGCTCTGGTGTCAGAATCACAGATCTAAAAAACAAGCTAATTGTTATTTTTCACTGCTTTATTCCTCCATGTTTCTACTTTTTCTCATAGGAAAATTAGTGGAGGTTAAAATGTGTGGTAATGGGGATATTTTCCACTGAAGTAAATGTAATTTAAGTGTAACAAGGCAGAATATAAGTTTCCATGGCAAAACAAAGAATTTGAGAAACATCCCATACAAACCCAACTTGTTCATCTAGAAGGGAAAAAACCTTCAAGAAATATATTTTATTTTTCCTGGCTGATATCTGAAAAACTTTTTTATCTATAAAGCCAGGGTCATGTACCAGTGGGAGTACAAGCATTACCTCTTACCAGTCCCCTGCGAGTCCCATACACACAGCAGAAAGTATAAAGCAGGCTGACTTTAAGAGCACAGGGACCTTAAACATGTCATTTTAGCCAGAGGGAATTCATTACCAAAGATCTGAGACAAAGATTATTACAGGGCTTGATTAATTGTATGCATGCTCCAGCCTACTGCTTTCCTCACTGTCCAACATGTTCATAGTTGAGGCAAAAGGAGATTTCACACCAAAAGAGGAAAACCACACTGGTTAAATACTTAACTTCCACTTACCCCAGTGTATATTGGAATCCTCAGCCCTGGGTTAGAGACACAGGCATCCCAGGACTCCAGGTCTGGTGTAGGGGAAAAAGTAAATCTGATGCCTCAGGATGGGATTAGAGAAGCTGGAGAGCAGAAAAAGAAGCTGCCCAAGCTGACGGATAAGAAATGTCTACAAGAGGCCATGTGGTGTGCAGTATTTAGTGGTGAAGCAATTAAGCAGAGTTATAGTTACCACTATAGAATTGTAGTTACCACTGGGAGAGAAGGTGGCACCTATCTCCTCTGGGAGTCCTGGCTGTAAATCCTTTCTCAGAGATAAGAAAAAATACTAAAAAACAACTAACAGTTATCTCGCCCATATTTTTCCCTTAGCCACATAAGAGGTAGGAAATTGCTTTCAAGTCTTCCTCCTCTTTCCTCGCCCACACATCTGATTAGAAAGCAGATTCAAACATTGGTCTCCCATTGAGGAGAGTGTCCTCATCACCACCTTCTCAGGTATTTGGGAACAGGACTTCCTTAATAATTCAACTCGGCTGAATCTGATCTACTTTGTCGTAGCTAATTAAACACCTGCATTCAATTATAAAACAAACCTGACTCTCTCACCTTTCTCTGTAAGGCTAAAGGATGAGGATATATGCCCAGAATGTGAGACTCAAGTTTAAATCTCTGTTCCTGAGGCTCAGATGGCTGTGAGGTTTGACAGGCCTGTTTTCCAGAAGACCTCATGGCATTTCCCACTCCACTGTGCATGTTCAGTGTGTGCCAGGAGATGACCCCATGTGTTTTACTGCACCACTGCAATATCAGATGTACATGGAGAATCTGACACAGGTGCTCATGTCACTGTTCTATTGATGCTCTCAGTGGATGTCTGATGGGTCACATACCTGCCCAGAAAATCTAGCTGGAGCACAGCTCCTCCTCCTGCTTCACTGCAACAGTGAGAGTGTTTATGCTCCTTGCTCCACAATATGCAACAGTGCCAGGAAAACATTTTGCCAAGGATAGGAAAAACTGACTGTTCCTCCACCTACTTTCAGTAGCAAGGGGAAGTATTAGAGTTCTCTTAAAGAGGAGAAAATGCATGGACACGAAAATAAGGTGGGAGGATAAAACCTGTCTGCATCAGGCATCCTCCTCCCTCCGGTACTACAGATGCCCTATCAAGAGGAAAAGGTTATGTAATGAAAGAAGTCTGCCTACAAAGCCTGCTGCTACAAGAGTTTGCCAAGAAAAGAGACTCTCAAGAGAGTGCCTTACAACAGCCTTAAAGCAAGATACTGCAAGACAGAACCTCAAAGCATGATCTCTGAATACTAACCTAGAATGGGTTAAAAGGGTAGAAAGACCACTGAATCAACCAAGAAAACAGATAACGAGCCATCTCTGGAGATTCTCACTCACTCGTGTTACTGCTATTGCAAATAACAATAATAATGTTTATTTTTGGTTGCAGGAGAGTGTGGAGGGCCGAATGATTGGGGTTGGTTGTATCTGTAATTCAGCCAGCAAGAACAGAATTTTAATCTAACAGAAGGATGGACAAATTATCATACCAAACATTTCTGGTGTTCAGTGCCACCTCCTTAGGCCCATCTAACAATTAATGTTCTATGACCCATATGACTGATATGACCATGTAATAAATACAATTGATATGACTAATGAACAAAGAGAAATTGTGTTGCTGCTCACTACTTCCATTTTGTCCAGGTAGCTTTGTCTTGCTCTGCATTTGTTTTAATTCTGTTGTTCTTGCAGACAGGACCTGAATATGCATTGTCATGAAGGAAGGTAAATGGAGGCATTTAAATACTTAACTGCCTGGCGAACCATGAAATAAAATGCTCAGTCCTTGTTTGATTCAAATTTTCATTAACAGTTTGAGATTGCCAGAGACAGATGCCAGGAAGATGATTACTGTTCCCAGAAGTGGCCAGCTTCTGATACTTCACTGATACTTCTGGAACCGTTCATCCTTTGTACATACATGTGTTAAGTGTAGGTTTCTCTCTCCCCTTCTCTTAATCCACACTGATGGATTAAGAGAAACCAGTGAGATGAGAGCCCACATGGGTTAGGGGCACTTAACCATGTGCTTGTCCTGTCTTTCTCAAAGAAAAGCAAGGAGGTAAATAGTCCTGTGCCCCCTTTACACACAGAGAGCTGAGGTACAAGCAAACACACTAACTCAAAATGCCACAGGCAAATCTGTGGTGGGGCTGGGAACAAATTCCAGATTTCCTGAATCCTCTCCAGTGTCTTAACCTCAAAAGCACCCTTTCTCACTAATCAGGTATATCAGACGAGTCATCAGACACCTATATGTATATCTGCTTACCCTGACATTTGTGTTCCTCTGCGGTCCCAAAAACGAGTTTGTTCTCTCCTGCCTCACCCACAGAAGTTTGATAGAGTGGTAAAACCAGCTTAAAGACTTCCTTTGTTCTGATGAGCAAATAGCAACTCTGCTGAAGCCTCTGACCTTGGTCATGAGGACCTGGGAGATGAAACAGCTGTCAGGTGGGCTAAATGATTGAGGAAACTTCCTCCCGGTTTGTGCCGTGTTAGGTGTCTCTTGGAGTATCGGTGGCTGGATGTGCTGTCTTGATGAAAGCAGTGCAGGCAAACCAATGAAAGGGGCTCATCAGCAGCTCTCCAAAACCACCTTAGCTGCAAACAGAAGGCAGGCAAGCAAGGTATGGTCTGCTAAGCTGAGAGTGAACAGATCTCAAAGAGAAGCCAAACAGCGTGGAAGTTGCCAAAAACCACTGCCAGTGTCTGCAGGTGAGAATACTGTTACCTTACCATCAGTACATCCTTCCAGATTAGAGAAGAGTCAAGAGCCATAGGAAATCTCCAGGTGAATTTGTTAACCTTGGCTCCATTACTAAGTCAATCTTCATAAGCGGAATATCTGCCTTTCCATTTCCTTTGAAAACAGGTGCTGCAGACCTTGTCTCTAAGTGCAATCAAAGTCTGCTGTGCTGAAAAGAATGTTGACAGAGGTAGCAATAGGTATGACAGGAGCATATGAGACTCCTTAAGCTAATCATTAAAGCCAGGATCAAGAAAGCGAGTGCTTACAGGTGCCTCTGTCAGCCTTGTCAATCCAAGAGTACAGCAGGAGATGGGGGGTGAACTCCTGAAAAAGTAACAGCTGAAAAGTGAGGCTGGTATGATAAGATGGCAATTCACAAAAAAAAAAAAAAA
>VZRH01006015.1:1081633-1117854 GCA_013397555.1 Urocynchramus pylzowi
ACGCTCCCCAGGGCTGGGCTCCCCGGGGCTGGGCTCCCCCAAGCTGGGCTCCCCGGGGCTGGGCTCCCCCAAGCTGGGCTCCCCGGGCTGGGCTCCCCCAAGCTGGGCTCCCCGGGGCTGGGCTCCCCGGGCTGGGCTCCCCCAGGTCTCGCAGTCCTCCTCGAAGCAAGGAAGGGCAGCCTGGCCGGGGCACCATGGGAAGAAAAGGGACTTTATGCTGCCTTGGAGCAGGGGCTGGCCCCATTTGCTTGCTCTGACAGGGCAGTGCTGGAGGCAGCTTTTCTTAATGGCTCAGCTCATACCTGAAACCACAGCTTCCAAAAAGCCTGGAGCCTCGTGTGCATCCTGTTCCACAGGGTTCCTGTTCATCACTCCCCTTCCCACCACCTCATGCACAGCCACAAACCCCAAAGACCCTTTTTAGTAAGGCAATCCTCACACTGTCTCCCTGTGTGCTTAGCCCCAAAACAAAAGCTCTCCAGAGAGATGTGATGCTGAACTCCAGCTCCCTAGGACTGCTCCAGTGCTCATGGAACCCCAGGAGCTGCAAATCACCTCAAAGAGAGGAGGAGGAAAAGGGCCCTTGATGCCTGCTGGGAGCCAGTGCCCCATGGAGAGCCGTGGGTGTCTGGCCAAGTCCATCTGCAGAAAGGCACAGTCTGTGGGATGCTGTGGTGGGAGGCAAACAGAGCAGACAAGAGGAATGCAGACAGGGATGGCTGGAGGGGCAGGGAGGAAGCTGGAGGGTGGCTGAGGGCTGGAGGGGAGAGGAAAGGCTGGAGGATGAGGCGGAGAGTGGAGAGGCGATGAGCTATGGGATGATGTGGGAGATGTAATCGAAGGCAGAGCTGGCCAAAGCCTCCAGGCTGGGAACCAGGAGACTGCAGAGGTTCTGGGGGATGCAGGTGCCTTCACTGCACCTGCAGCACAGCCCCCTCCCAGGGCTAGCAGCACCTCCCAGCTCCCTGCCAAAGCACTCGGATCAGCGCAGCCCACGTGTGGAAAGCTGGGTGCCACAGGAAGGAGATCACACCAGCATTGCTTCATACAGGAGTGCTGACAAGCTGCAAACAGAGATTTTATCTTCTTCCATACCTCATGTGCTGCTGGGACAGCGGGAGGGGGTTATGCTGCCAGTTTCACCAGCACACCAGAGGTCTGAGCTGGTGGCTGAGGGACTCTGGTCCCTGACCACGGTAGGGATGAGCGATGGTTTACAAAGGCACCTGTGCAGGTCTGTGGCCTTCTCCCTGTGGTCAGGTAGGTCTCTCTGTGGGCAGAGCAGTGTTTTCCCAAGGGTGCTCAGCATGAGAGACAAATATTTCTCTGCCCTCCATAATTTTATTGCAAAAGTGATTCTACCAAAAACATCCAGTTCAGGAAGTGATTTCATGAGGAGACAGACAGAGACAAGTATCCAAACCAGGCAGAACTCCAGAGCAGTAGTACAGGATCAAGCACAGGATTTGCCCCAGTTTGATATTATTACTGTGCTTGTAGTTAAAAGCCTTCTTTCTTCTGATTGCAAAGATAACATCCTAAGTGTTGCTGACCATAATCCAAATCAGTTTCACATACTTGAGCCTGCATATACTCTGGAATGACAAATACTTCTGAGAAATGATACCATTCTGTTGCTGTCAACAAAGCATAATTGCTAGTGATACCCATTCATTGTTCAAGTGTTCAGCTCATGTTTTTCTTTGCTGCTGTTGGACATGCCTTCAGACACTAGTGGTAACCTTTTCAGGGTGGTGCTGGCATTGCCAGGAGGGCCAGCAACCCTCAGATATGTTATATCATTTGAGATGATTTTGAAGGGAGAGAGAAAAGGAGATTTGTCCTCCTCTGTAAAATTTACTTATTAAAATTTCAAAATCCAGCATTTCTTCTACATCACCTTCCTTGTTCAGATCCTGTCCTCTCCTCCAAAGCAGCCCATAGCCTACAGAATCTCCTTCTTTGTCACTACAAGTACTGGCATATATTCCTATAACTTAAGAAAAAACAGAAAATATTTACAAAGTAAAAGAGAGTTTCTACAATGGCATGTAAGGAACCAGGTGGGTTAAATTACTCTCTTGAAGTGCTTTAAAAAGATGAGGCCATGCCATACTTTCTTCCAAAGGCACTCTGTCAGACACTGTACCTGCTATGCTGTACATGGCCCACCACCCATTTTTGGAGAAAAGAGCCACATCACTGTATATTGCCTTCAGTATTTTTAAGGAGAGCACCCCCTCTGAGGGGCACATCAGTAACCACACAAGCAGAGCTGGGGGAGATAACCTTAGTGGGAGGCTCAACAGCAGCCAGGACTGGCCCACATCTCTACTCCTTACTCCTGCCCCTGTGCATGGTCTTGCTCTCTGTCAGCTCCTGTTTCCTCCTCTTGTGCCAACCAGCTCCAGGGGAATAGGTCAACCCAATTTCCTAGAACAGAGACATATATTTCTCCTTCTGCACCATGAGTAGCTGCTGCTGCCTATGGGAGTTGTCATCCTTCCTGCACAGGAAAAATACAGTGAATGGAAGAGGCTCAAATCCCAAGCAGATTTAGAAAAGAGCTAGTTTCTCATCCAGGAGAGCAGAATGCCAGCCCCATTGTCTCTGACAGCAACCCCAGCTGAAGAAAGCAGAACCTGCAATGCTGTCACAGATTTCACTGCCTTCAACACCTACTGATAAGCCATTAAAAGCTCAATATTTGAATATATGAAACTAAGAAATAGCCCTAGACTGGCTCATGGTTTCAATACACATTAAGAATTTATGCCTGTCAGCCCAAAGTTTGTAGTAAGAGATGTTTCTTAGTGACCTGGGAGTAGGTATGTAAATAGTGAATTAGCAGAATGTCCGGATGACACAGAATTTTTTAGGTTATTCAAGACTTTGGGGAGCTACGACATGTTCCAGAAAGACTTGACCAGACAGCATGATGGAAGATGGAATTCAGTGTAGACATGTGCAAGCTAATGCACACTGCAGGAAATAATTTAAGCTTTCATACATGCCAAGGGACTGTGAATTAGTGATGAGAGGCATTATGGTGGACACACAATGCCTTCAGTAAAGCTGGCTGCACAAAGTACAGCCCAGGTCAGCAAAGGAATGAGGGGAAATTCAGCTATCTAAAGGTGAGTGGGGTGATACTTACATGGCAGAAACCTTCTGGGTCAGGCTGGAATATAATTTAAAGGTGCCTGTGAATGAGGCAGCTCTGGAATCAATTCTCTCACTTTGCCTCAGCCAGGTCTTTTGGGGCTCTCATGTCTTACACTCTGAGAAGGTCAGAATAGTTGTCAAGCCTTGTAAAAGAGCTGGACCTCACTGAATTCTTTTTCCATCCATGAAGTCCTTGAAAAATGATAGATATCCTGACAAAGGTTCAAACTTGGCAATTAAATTCCCATGAGCTGGAATTAGAAAAGGTGTCCCACTTACATGAATAGATTGTATAAATTGTATTTGGAGGTAATTTCAACAAGGCAGGTTCCCTGGGTTTTGCTGTGAATGAGCCAAATGCACCTTTAACATGAGGCACTATTGCAATATTACCAAAACTGAACCGCCCCCTGGAGTGGGAAGACCCTTTTTTGGTTTTGGTTTGTTGTTTTTTTTTTTTTTTTTTTCCTTTGAAACAAAGGGCATAAAACAATGTCTGGGAATGAAAGCCCTATAAATTAATTTATATTATAATTTCTGCAACGCCTTTGTATATAAATGGAAGTTAAGTACATAATTTATGGAGGGTGGTATATGTGAATTGGAGTCTCAAACCCCCTCAAACACACTCACTCAGGCATGATGTGTAGCACACTAACACTCTCAGGCAGTGTGCAGATTGCAATAGTAAAAAAAAAAATCACTCTAATACTGTGTGTTACAATAATAAATGCAGGAATTAGAGGGTTTTACCTCTCTGTAAATAAATTATGCATATGTAGTTTTAAATTAGCCAAATTAAATGATTAAAGACACTCCATTCCTTCATAAACTTGTCTCAGGAGTAAGGAACGCAACATACAAGCAGAGGTCTCTGGTTCCTCTGAGCCTCCCTGTTTCATTTGAAGCAATCTTAGATGCACTTCCCTTCCCTCACAGCTTTGCAAGGACAGAAGGGGTTTTATTTTTCTTCAACTAATTATTTTCAGACAAAAGGCAGTGTTGTGATTAGAAGCACTAGTTTTGTTTGCATTGGGATGTTGCTGGGGCTGGAGAACTACCATGGCTCCTCAGAAGTCATCCTGCCCACAATGACTGCTTCCAACATTTCTGCCCCTGCTTTTAACCAGGGTTTTCAAATACCCACAGCTCTTCATGACCAGGCTGGCAGTGGAAGTGGACAACACTCCTGAAATGCAGGTCCACAGTGCCTTCTCTGCACAGAGTACTGTTGTGCCAGCCTGTCAGTGGTTCTGTGATCTGCTGTGGCACGTGGCTCTGTGACTCACAAGTGGCTATGAACATCATTGCCCATTTTCCTGTAGGAGGGAGTTTAGGCCATATCTCAACAGATGCATTTCTCACTCATTCCATGAACTGGCACTGCAGCCTTAAGCCAAAGCTCACCCATCACAAGAAGAAACTGCAGAGATTTCAAGAGTGTTTCTTTTCCAGCATTACCAGTGCTTCTTACCCCATACTACCAAACAGGGCTTGACTCTACCACATCCTAGATACCAAATTAGCTCAGTTTTTCCAGGGAAAGTTTGGACAGCATCTGTCACTCTCAAAGCATTTAGCTCAAAATGTCATTTTATAGGTGGAGGAGGTGGCACAGGAAAACAGAGCACCTTTCTTGAGGTCACAGAGTAGAGCAGTGGAAGAGCTGAGATACTTGATTATCACTATGGGTCCTGCCCTTGGCCAGTGCCACCTCCACACACCGTGGTAATTTCATCAGCTGAGCCACTGCAAGATACTGTTTCAGCATCACTCAGCACCTCCCGAGTAACTTGGACCCTGGACAGCTCAGGCATTTACAGATGTTAAAACATTCCAGGGCTCTATAACCATAAAGGTCTACTGAAATCTGCATGTTAAAACAAAAAAAAAAAGATCAAACAGGGATATCCACCTAATATAGATTTCAACTGGATTTTACATGTATCTGCTAGGGAAGAGTACACAAGCTTGTCACTCTGTGTAAAAATGTGCATTTTAGTGGAACTCTCTCCCCATAAATCAGCTCAAATGCTGATGCTTAGAGCAGTGTGAAAGCAGAAGGAGTTTCAGTGAAGTGAGTGTGGGCATGGCACAGTTCACAGAGCTTTTCTCCTTTAATTTCACCTGTAAGTACAATGTGCTGATACTTGCCTTCATTCACTGCATTTTGACCGTATTTTCCCTTCTTGCTGTGAAACCAGACTCAGGCTTAACATGTAGCATGTAAGACAGAGATGTCTCTCAAAACGTTCTTGGTGTTTTGGAGAAGACCCCCATTTTCAACAGCAGAAGAAGTTGACTGTTCACATCCACAGCACCAGGGTTTTGGGAAGCAAGTCCTAAGTATAGGCAATAGGATCAGGAAACACAACAGACTTTAAACTGCAACTTTATGAGTTTATGAATGGGATTGTAAATAAATATGAAAAGCAGAGTCTTGAGAATCAGATTTACTAATCCAGAGGTTCCTGAGCATTCTTGGTACAGGAAGCATGCCATCCATTTTGGGAATTAGGGCAGCTGTTCCAAGGTAACCACATACTAAGGCTTCTATGATTCAGGCACAAGGTAGTTACAATGGACTCCAGAATTTGGTTTATGCTTTGGAGGAAAGTAGGGAAAAATTTTAATCTCACAGTGCCAATATTGATTCTGTGTGATCCTAGCCAAATAAGGATCAAACTGCTTCCAAGTTTTTTTTTGGTTTTTTTTTTAATGCTATATAGATCTGTAATTGAGAGAAACACTGCAAGTTTCTGATACAAATACATGCTAATGGTGAAATGGAGATTATTAGCTCATTATGTTTATAGCATGAACCAGAAATTTTAGCTATTAATGGGGCAAAATACACTGGAAAGAGTTGTGGTCTTTTGTTTAGAAATCTTCTCTTCCTCTACCTCTCACTGGCCAACTTGCTATTGGGATTTGGGAGAGCGGAGTGCAATGTTCACACAAAACAATGACAGACCATGAGGCTGTGAGCTCTTTGGAATTTGGTTCCAGTGTGACAGGATGCCAGCTTGCCATGGCCTCCAGCAACAATTCAATACAAATTACCAGTGCTACATTTCCTTTCCCCACCTGTTTGCAAAACTTTACCAGTATGTGTTTTCAACATCACAAGAAGCTGCTACAAGCTGGCATCTATGTGTGCACACCAAAATGTGTATCACGTGTCTATGAAAACTGGGAAATGCTTCACACTTTTAAATCACTTAAGTTCTTGGGTTTGTGTTTGGATTCTGTGTGGGATATGTGTGAAGGACATGTGTGAAGGACGGAGACTACAGCATCTGTGAGGGCAGGTACACAGTGGGGTTGCTGGATGAAAATGCAGGAATAATTGAGAAAAAATTGTCTGAACTATGGAGGACATGAAAATCTGGGCTCAGGATGGAGAGAGGTGGCAGGTCTGCACCTCTGCTGCTCATATGTGTCATCTGGCAGTATAGTCAGATCAGATCCTACTCTTTCTTGCATGACTTCAGGTCACTCATGACCATGGTCTTTTCTGCAGGTGAACTTCAATACACAGCCCACAGAGACAACCATACCTGGGCTGCAGCAAGGCCAGCATGACTGGCAGGTGGAGGGAGGTGACTCTCCTTGACTCTGCTCTCAGGACACCCCACCTGGAGTGCTGCATCCAGCTCTGGGGCCACAATACAGGAAGGATGTGGATCTGTTGGAGTGAATTCAGAGGAGGCCCACAGAGATGATTAGAGGGATGGAGTCCCTCCTTGATGAGGAAAGAATGAGAGACCTGGGATGTTTAGCCTGGAGAAAAGAAAGCTCCAGGGAAAACTTATTGTGGTCTCTCATTACCTGAAGGGGTACAAGGCACCTGTAGAGGGACTGTTTACAAGGACAAGGGGGAATGGCTTCAAACTGAAAAAGAGTAGGTTTAGATTAGATATTAGGAAGAAATTCTTAACTGTGAGGGTGGTGAGGCACAGGCACAGGTTGCCCAGAGAAGCTGTGGGTGCCCCATCCCTAGAAGTGTTCAAGGCCAGGTTGGATGCATCTTTCAGCAACCTGGTCTAGTGGAAGGTGTGTCTGCCCATGGCAGGTGGTTGGAACAAGAGGATCTTTAAGGTCCCTTACAACCCAAGCCATTCTATGATTTATGATTGTGAAGGCTTGCACAGACCCTGGTGAGAAACTCTACAGCTCTGACACAGTTTGTGAGCATCTCTGGTCTGGCTCTGCCTGAGCAGAGGCATTTCTTTTGGATCATTCCCAGAAGATGCCTACCACAAAAATTGCCTGGTACAGATGATCCCTCTTTTTCCTTACTGAGTGGTTGTACAAACTATCTCCTGAGCATGAAGACATCTAACAAGAGCCAAAACCACTCATTCTGTGCAGTCCTTGTCCTGTACAGTAAAAAGAGATAGTACCTGGAGAGACAAGTTTTTGATTCGACCCACTATTAGGAAAACTGAATTTGGAGCTGAACTTCACAAAGAAGTTATGTTCTGTTGTTTTTCTGAAATTATGACTAAATGTGAAAAGTGTGGAGTTTAGCAATCTCTGTTCCAAGAAAATGTACTGGAGAACATGTCCCTATTTTTATCTATGCAAGTAAAAATATTCCAGGAGACATTAAACTTGACTATAGAATTTCTTGTACGATCATGGCATGCAGCACATGAACTTCAGGAGATTTAAAAAATCACCACCACTGGACTTATAAAATAAGAAAATTCATCTGAAAAAAGAAAATTAAGAAGACATAACAATTGTAGGCAGTATAAGTTAAGATAGTCACAAAGCTCTTATATTCTTGTCCAAAATACTTGCAAAACGGGATCATGTAACCTGAGAACTTTTTAATGCACTTGACTTCAAAGCCAGAATACAGGCCTGAATGCACTTGAATACAAAGCCAGAATCAAGAAACCAGAATACAGGCTCCACTTGTGAACTATGAAAACTGTATCATCAATAGCAGTGATTGAAATGATGAGCGTGGAGCTCAATGGAAGTGCCAAGGAGCATTAAGACAAAGTGGACTACTGAAGGACTCTGATATTTGACCAGGCAAAACGGCAATCAAAAAGAGAAATACCAGCACAAACAGCTTTGGTGTTATGAGCAACCATATATATTCCAGTGGAGGAATCTTTGAGGAGTATGGAAAAATTAGAGGAACAAAGAGGGGAGATCCTAAAATCACTTTCAGGCTGGAGGAAACTTACAGCAAGAGGCCTTCTGTGTCTCTCTCATCAAAAGAAGAAGCCTGGGAGGTAAACTTGACTATTCCATACAAGTATATTCACAGAGGGAAATTTCCAGGGACTAGAGAGAGAGTTTTTGCATCCAGCGAAACAAAGCAGTACAAAATCTACCATTAGGACCTGAAGCAATAGGAAAATTTTGTATTTGAGAGTCATCAAATATTGAAACAAGCTGCCAAGAATAGCAACAGAATCACAATTTCCCCCTATCTTTGTATCAACACTGGATGCTTTTGTCTTGGACAAGTGCACATTATGGACATATGCCAGGTAACTGGATTCAGGGTCAGTGTTCTAGTGAACCCTTCCTGCCTCAAGGTATAAATCTAGAGTTGCTGTGGTTACTCCTGGTGCATTCTGGAAAGGATGTAATAGAATCTGCTCATGCTTCAGGGTTTTCATCAATCTTTTTAAAAGATCAGGATAAGGATCTTCAAGGAAACAGTTTCCCAAATCTCCAGGTTCCTGAGCTACTTGTTCTGCATTTTCACTAAAAATCAGTAGTGTAGACTCTGCCTCCTTGCGCTTCATTTGTCATTTTCATGGTCTTTTTGGCTACCTGAACCATGCCTCTTTAGACATGTCCCTAGCTGATAGCAGCTTACTGGGTTATATCTGGAAGACTTCTCACTCCTACAATATTATCCAAGATTCACAGCTTATTTCTGTAGGTGTTCCTCTGCAGTCCAGGGTTAGCTAATGAATACCTTGATTACAGCATTCATAAGAGATGATTTACATTTTTTCATTAAAAATGTCACTGGAAGTCCAGTCTTCCCATGCTAAAATATTTGAAGCCACTGCCAACATCATACATGGTTGATATTAATTAGAGTAGAGGATGACAGCACTTGGAAAATGACCTTTAACAAGTGCTTGTTCTTTAGTTAGACTAGGTCATTACTAGAGATTACCAAGCATTTTCAATAAAACTGGAATCTCTGTCTCCTCTTCAGCTTTAAATTTAAACAATGAAAAGTAGTGGAGACTCCTCATCTCCGACTGCCACTAGCCTGTCCCAGCACAACAGACAGCTGGTGATTCCTGTGTATCATTTGCTCTGAGCAGCAGGAGAAGGAAAGTGGTGAGCTTCATTCTCTCCCTTACAAGCAGAGCCTTTCCTTTGCTGCACAGAATCAGGCTCAAGAAGATGGAGGACAGCCATCCCCAGCACAGTTCCTTTTGTCATCTACACAAAGCTTGTGGAATAGGGAAGAAAAGTGGGTTTGCAGTCTGTGTTGTCACAGGCAGCAGCCATGTCCAAAATACAGGCAGAGCAGATTTTAAGGAGCTGCAGGGCTGTACCTCATCCTTAGGCAGTACCTTCCCTGCACCACAGCTTCCCTCCAGGGCAGTGGCACTGCAGCTGGCTGTGATCTGCCCTCCTAGGATGCCATGGTTCATCCTAGTTTCTTCTAGGTGCTTTTCACCTTACAACACTGGAGTTTCAGAGCGTGTCACTGGAAAAAAATCCATTTAGAGACACTCTTTGGGCTCATACTTCAGTCACACCAGGTCCCATGGAGCTGAGGACAAAGCTGCAAGCATGACACACACCATGTAAAAAAAAAGGTCAGTGGGGGCAGTACCTCTGTTCCAGCAGTTCTGGACAAGATGGGGTGAGCAGAACAAAAATCTCCCACCCAGCCTCTCTGTTCAGAGAGCAGGGCTTCCCACCATGCTCCACAGCTAGCAGGCCCCATCAAATCCTGCAACTTGCTCCTTTCTGTGTGAGCCATTAAATGAAGGTTCTGGGCATAAACCATGCTGAGAAATTATGCTGTAGTTTAAGAGAGTCAGAACAGAAGGCCTGCTTAGGAAGCAGTTTGAAATTATTGAAAGTAGCACTTCACATTTCCACAGCAGAAGCCTTTATAGGCTGGAAGTCTCAAACCTTGATCACTTCCAATTGAAGCACTTATAAAAAATGTGCACTGCTGGAATATTTTAAATGACTGTGTGCAGTGTGTACTGACTGAACATTAGGGGCTTCAATTAAATAACAGTTCAGAACATAATGAACTGAAAAATTTCACACTCTCTAAAGTGAGATAAGTATGAAGTGAAGAAGAGAGAATTAAGAAATAGTGCTCTGAAAGTGGCACCAGCTAGTGCCTGATGAGACTCAGGCAGAAACACAACAGAACAGTTTGTGAATTAGGGTGTTATGTTTTGTTGGGGGTTTTGTTTGATTTTTTTTTTTCCTAGATCCCTCAGAGAGCACAGGAAATGGCCAGGTCCTTCTTGTTCTTAACAAAGGGTGACTTTGTATTTGTGCTGAAACTGGGGATGCACATACCCTGTGAGCTTAGCTCAGTCATGTCCGAAGTCAGGCACTCCTGGAAGCAGAGTTTGTCAGCTCCTGCCTGCTGTGGGCCCAGTGGATAATCTGGAGCACAAGTCCAAGGCTCTGGCCTGATCTTTTGCTAACGCCAAGTCCTTCTACAGTTCTTGCATTTACTAATGAAATAATGTCCTCCTATGATTCCTGTGACCAGACACACAGAGTGCATTTGAAAATGCTGGTATGCAGCTATGGAGAATGATGCAGCAAAGACTGTCTGTGCTGTCCATTTCCTCTGAATGTCAATTAGAGGAGAAAAGGGATGAGCAAAGGTAGAGGTCTGCACCACAGCATGAGGCACTTGCTCCAGAACACTGCAGAATGCTTCACAAAAGGGAAAACTGACACTCAGAGTGCCAACATACTGCATTTTGGTAACTGCTGACTTCAAACTAGGGCTATTCTCCCTTTGTTCCATGGCTGGCTTGTTAGCTTTGGAGGCAAATCCCTTTACAGACTTCCATGATCTCTGAAGCACACTTATTTGGTTTGAAATGGAACAAAATGAGATCTCATTCCAGTAAGTACCGTATTTATCCCGTTACCAGGAAGGGCACGGGTGTCTTCAGAGATCTTGCAAATACGAAAGATGTTTAAAAAAACCAACAAACGTAAAAACCAGGAAAATTGACACACTTCAGATTTTTAGGCTTATTAGGTATAACATTTCTATGTTTGAGGTTTTAACTAACTAATTACTATTGTTCTGTCTGTATTATTTCATAGCAACCTTTCAAACATCTTGATGGCACCTGCTCTAGGCACATCCTCCTTTATTTTTTTTTTTAATTGGTGAGCTCCTATAGCCAAATCCCAGCTGACCAAAGCAGCTGCACTCTCTAGGAGCTCAAGAAGACCAAAGATGATGGACAGCCATATCAACCTCTACCAAGGCTGATATATCACTTACACGCTGCATTTGACTTGAAACTCTTGAAACTAGACCAGAAAGGACCAAAAGCTGAAAAGTAAGTGGATTATTTAGTGGCTACTTTAAGTCGTAGAGAGTTAACTCAGTTTGCCAGCAAGTGTTCATGGGGATATTAATAATCAGGTGGGAGTCAGGAGCCTGCATTTATTCCTGTTTACCTGACATAAACCCAGCATAAGAAAAAAACTAAACAGACTACAAAACCCATTTATAAGCATATGTGGTAAGCCTAATGATTTAGGAGTTCTATAAAAATTGTAAGTATGCTCTGATCTTCAAAAAAAGGTTGTCAAATAAAATAAAATAAGAGGGAAACTTATGCACATTTCCTCAAGCTCCATATTGCCAAACTGATGAGTCTGTTATCAAAGACTTGGTCTGACTGGTCTTTTGAGGAATGTGGGAAATCCAGCCCAGACCACTGAACTTTCATTCTGTCATGCATACAAAAAGCATCAAAAGCAATGCAAAAACCTTGCTTCTTAGACAACCACATAATTATTTGTCCATGGAATAAGCTTCTACCTTCCCCCCTCAATACAAATCTGCTTGTAATCTTAGGACTGAGGGCTAATTGTCATCTTAATTTTGCCTACTTCCTTTAACAGAAATCTGAAGCACTGAGACCAATGCTTAGCCTTTTCAGGCTCCTCCTGAGTGGTGGGATTGTTGTTTTGTTTGCCATAGCATGAAGTGTCAGTGGTTAACTATGTTTTTTTGGGTCAGTCTGAGGCTCTCTGCCTTTCAGACTCCCTTTGGTTCTCCTCAGTAAAGGAAGATGAATGGGATTGCAGCTGGACCAAACAGCAACTTTACAATTCAGCCTCAAGGTTGTTCTTCAATTTGCAGCAAAATGCATTCTTGACTACTTGCACCAGAGGACAAAAAGCTGTTAAGATATTCAGCTCTTCAAATCTTTGACTTCAAGATTTCAAAGAAAAGTGTTGAAGTCATAGAATCATACAAGCTTATACTCTTAAAAGATCATTTCAAACTCAAAGCAGGGTTTAAATTACAAGTTGCTTTTATGAGCAAGGCATAGATTTCTTCTGATTCTAACTGACCATGAACTGTGTTTTGGCCATTCCAAACTCAAAGCAGGGTTTAAATTTTAAGTTGCTTTTATGAGCAAGGCATGGGTTTCTTCTGACTCTCATAACTGACCATGAACTGTGTTTTGGCCTGTCTCCACATGAATTCTCTGCTAGCAACATATCAGTTAATGAAGCAGGTCTGTCCCTAAAGCAGGGCACTACGTAGCTGGTGATTTTAATGGGACTCAGCAATCTCTGAGCTTTCCTTAATTACGCTAGATTTGAAGATGACCAACAAATTCTTAACTCTTGACATGTAGGTAATACATGAAATGCTTGAACAACATGTAGGGAAATGCAGAGATCATGTCACTGTCCAGTTTTTTTTGTTTGTTTTTTTTTTTTTTTTCTTTAGCAAATCAGCCTTGAAACATCAAAATAGGATGCTTTGACAGATCAAATGTTTTCAGTTTTTTACATGAGGAAGATATACCAAATCTCACCCTTTCCTGCAGATTTGTGCAATTTAGACTAACACGCCCCTAAAAGAACATTTTTGTCAGTAAACCAACCAGCTATGCCTTTCCCTAAATACATTTTCTTCCTTCATATATCTGTATCACAACTAGCCATCACCTTAAAGAGTCTTTAGAGGCTTTCTCATTTAGAGACTTCACCTTGACTCCATTGTCTGTATTTGACTCTTTGTATCTTCTTGGAAATGGGATGTTTCTCAGTGTTTTCCAAGTTAATACTTTATTTGCATTTGCCACCACTGACCAAGCTCAGGGAAGATGCCAGATCAGAACAGGTAAAATTACACCTGTGCATCCCAGTGTGTCCTTGGGGGAGGCTTAGCACTGCTGTCACAGCAATACTTTCTTCCCTCAATCTATCTATAGTAGCTAGGGAGAAAAAATCCCAACACTTAATGATCTTCTGTTCGTAAAGAGGAACTGCTTATTTTAGTAAACACTTGTTCTAAACAAGTACCAGGCACATCTCTTTTCCTCTTTCTAGAAACAATCTTGTAGTTTGTTTGCAAAATTATTTCAGATGAACTTAGAAATGTAACCCGCTCTTGTGACCAGCACTACAGATTCAGGCTCTGCCATGCTATTGCAGCCCCTTCTTCATGTCAGAAAACATAATAATGCTTCTTCATCTCAGAAAAATACAGCAAAAATTCGGCTTTGTGAGTGCTGCAAGGCATTTAGAAACCATTGGGAGAAAACGTGCCATGAAAGTGAATGTCTTCACTGCGGGATGCAAATATATGTTAAGCAATAAAATTCTACTTCCTAAATAGGCTTGACTTGCTTTGATATTCAAGGATATGAAAAAAAAGACATACATACTTCTCATTTAATCCTGCCAAGATACAAAACTTGCCTATTTTTATACAGTTGCCCAATATGGATGACAAAAATAGCTTTCTTAATAAAGAGAAAGAAAATACTAGCTAATTTCTCCTGCTGCAAAGCAGGAGAGGTCCACCTCAAGACTGCACATCATTTTAGGCTGAAATTCTACCTGTTGAACCTAATTTTGCTGAGGAAAAATGCTGCTGCTTCTGAAAACTCAGCTGAAGATAACTGAATTGTCCTGCCAGAGGATATTACTGCTCCCAAAAGTAAAACCTGAAGAAAAGATTAATATGCTTTGCTGAGAGTAAGCTCGATAACTATCATTGTGCTGTGTATTTGCTTCTCGCTGCAGACGATATTTGATCACTTGAAATGATTACTTAGCTTTAGCTGAGAATGTTTTGAATCAAGTGGCTCTAAATCATCTGTCCCACAAGTATTGCTACCAGCTACTGAGCGTTTAGACAGCATTAGCACAGGTTAATAACACCTCTCAAAGGGAGAAAGGGCAGGGAGTACCTCAAGAGCGTGTGTGCGTGTGTAAAAAACCTCTGGGGACAAGGCAAGGGTTTTTAAGGCAGCAGCTAGACCTCTCCTGTGAAAAATAAGCCACATCATGCCAAACATTTTAAAATCAAAAGCCACACTGTTTTTCCAGGGGGAAATAATTTCATCTAATCCTGAGCGATGACATTCGAATATGAATGCTTTGCAATTACACTGTTGCACGTTAATAGTGCTGGACAGTTTGTATCCCTGTACTTGAAGAGAGCCTGTGCAGCAGCACAGGACTGAGAATTTGTGAAAATGATATCACCATTTCTTAGGTTTGGGTAGAAGTACTTGCACTTCTTAATGAAAAAAATTACAGAGGAAACACTATTATTTTCATTCCACAGCTTCTTATCATTTGAAAGATTTGTGTGTGATTCCTGCATTGAAGTGTTTAGCACTGACCTATAAAATGCTGCTGTAATATTCCAGGAGGACTCACTGTCTTAGTCAATACCTAAAAACTTCAAAAATGAATGTGAAAAACAGGTTTTCAAACATCACTCAGTGCTGACATACTACTAAAGGTACAATGATTTTATTAACACAGCAAATGACTACTTCTGATTAGCCTGCAGACATTTCTTCAATGGATGATACAATTTAAAATTAATAAATATGCTTTTTGATAGATACTTTTCAGAAGTAATTTTTAAGTGATAGCTTAAGAAACACAACATGCCAATGTAGCCCTTAGGAACTGATGCCACTAGACAGAGCCAAGGGTTTCTTTTTACCTCATCTTGTGGGTCATTAAATCCAGGTATTATTAAGGAATGCAGTATAACTAGGCTTTGGTCATCTGAAAACACCACCACCACTTCCTTACTCACTTTGCTTGTTTATGCCTTTTAGCTGTGGTTTGATGCTGCTTTACAGCTGTGGGAAAAATCACATGTGTACGTGGAAAAAATTAAAGGGACAAATTATGGATTTGCATAATTTAGAAGCTTAGGTAGAGTAAGTTAACAGGAACGTATGTAGAAATGACTTTAAACAGCTCACTGTGATGTACACTTTTCTATTTCATTTACCTGTAGTTTGATCTGTCCTACTCCTTTTATTTCAAATCCATAGCAGTTCTGGTTCTTTTGTTACTAACCATTCAATAGTATCTTGACAGCAGAACTACATCTTCGTTCTCATTTAAAAACTATTTATCATTCTGTATCTGCCCAATTTCAAGAAGGAATAAAGTTAAGTGTTCCAGAAATTGGAAAAAATTGAAACTTGACCTTTATTAAGTGGGTTAATTGTCACAATCTCAGCATGTACAAAATTAATGACCAAAAAGTGGAACTTCAGAGTTTCAGAAGACTAGGTTAATGTCCAAAAAAGCCTAAACTCTGACCTTCTTGACATATGCCAAAAGAAACAGCCACCCTAATAAATTACTACCTGTGTGCAATTATAATAAACCATTCCTAGCATCCAATCACTTGAATTAATTGCTGCAAGGCAATGGGACTTATAGATATTCAAGGCAATCTAAAAATTCCTTTGCAGTTCATAGGAGGCTGTTTGTGCATGCCTGTTTCAGCATGGAGATTCAGTTTTAAAGCACATTATTCATACCTTTGGACCACAAATCTGTGTACAAGCCCACTTAGTAGCACTGAAATTAGGAGCCTTGGCTGAGGTATTAACATTACTGAAAGCGGTGAACCAGTGTGGGATAAAGCAAAGGGAATGGAATTTCCCTTAAACCCATATCATAAAGCAGTTGCTGGATGCAGGACACCTACACAGTTTCCAAATTTCAGCCCTACATAGGAGGAACAGGCAACTTCTGTGAATACGACAACAAACCGCAGCATATTTAAACCAAACAGCATTTGCAAAAAGAAAGCTAAAAGAGAGAAATGAATACTCCCTCTGCATGGGTCCAAGGTAGCAGCACAATGTGAAATCTACTGACTTCCACAGCACCATTTCAAACACTGAGAAACTGGCCAAGAGGACAGCCCACACTTCTCCACAGATAGAAAAGCATCTAGGGAACAGGCAGGTTGCCCAGCTGAACACAAAGCAAGAGGGTACCTGGTCAGAAACATGTGTAAGTAAAAGAAAGCTGCAAGCTGGAATGAAGCTACTCTTGGTGTTTGTCACGCATGGGATGTTACAGGGAAAGTTGCTTTTTGCCCCTCTGAATCCTATTCAAAGGACAATTGATTTGTGTTCAGGGCTGGTAAGTTAGCCCATTTCTTAAAAACAGTAAACCTAAATAAAATACCACTGTTTAAGTTGAATTATCTAGTTCTGATGGTGTTTGAATCTGTGCTTAAGTAATGGCAACTCAGTTATGAAACCAACATTACTCACATGCAAGATTCTATCCCTTATACTCATGTACATTTTAAGCACCTTTCTGAAGAAGCAAAGTCAAGTCTCAAAGGGCTACAGATCTGTTTCACTCCAATTCACATCAAGGTGCCCAAAGATGCACCACAAGATGTGGTGGTCAGCATCAACTATTTTGCCATGTCTGAACTGGATTTAATTGAAAAATGATTGTCTGTTTTTTCCAGATTGGGAAGACAGAAGACTCAGGTTCAGAAGCTTCTTCTGTGCTTGATCAACTTTAAACAATAAAGCAGTGCTACAGGGAAAAAATCAGGTGGATGCAGGTCCCCAGCTCTAGACACATTGTTTCAGGTGACTGACCTGAATACACTATCTTCTGTTTCCACACTGCTCTCTGTGGCTTTGTCCAGTCCTCCCATGCTGGATTCACAAAGCCTTTCCTTAACCCCCAGTACTGAGCAGCTGTCCCACAGTGGCAGAGGAGCAGTTAATGGACAACAGTAAGTTCAACCCAGACTCCCTGAGGTTACCCCAGCACGGCCCTGACAACAAGGCAGCAGCCACTTACATCTGCTCTTCACTGCCAGCTCAACCCAACTGTTGGTGTTACAAGTGTTTGTGATCCATAGTGAAGCACTTGCCTAATTGTGAAACTTCACAGTAATTACAGAACTGATTGGAGATGATTCTGAACACTCACTGAAATAATTCCTGAACTTCCTATTCTTCAGAACCCCTGCCTCCTGGACAAACTAGCTGTTGTTCACTTGTCTAGCTCCTCTTTTCCACCTTAGGAAAGGACATCTCCTCAATTTCCTCTCATATTTAGCTTAATCTTCCATGACTAAAAATTACACCAGGTCCAGAAACCAGGACGACTCATGGTTTGCTTTTTTCTTAATTATGGACTGAGAGGGTGCTTTTTTTTTTTTAATTTTAACATAAAAATTCTCCACATGGTTTCCAAACTTGTGGCATTTGTTAGGAAATAGATGTAGAACCCGTGAAATACTAAGAAAGCTCTTCTAACCGTGAGTCACCAATTTATGTGCTGTACTTTGCACAGCATGCAGTGCATGCAAAGAAGGAAACTCGATAGAAACTATTAAATATAGATGGTAACTACGTGAAAATCATGTGGTCATATCTGACTTCAACAAGGATCAGTTAAAAGTCTTCTAGAGGAAAAGGGATGGGTATTGCTTCATCAGATAAATTTGGTAGGGCAATGTTTTTACTGAAAACTCCTGTTTGAAACAGAGTATAAGAAATACCTGGACTGAGTTTCAGTCCATAAAATCAGAAAAGAAGATTTTGGGAGCACCTTTCTTTTGTCTGATTGAAATAGTTCAAATGATGTTGCATAATTACTTCACATATAAAGTATGCCTTTCTATAAAATGAGGGAGAGAGAAGGGGCAGCAGTAGATACTACATACTGTTTCTAAACATGTGAACTAGAGGAGATTCTGTAAACTGAATTTTCCAGAATACCTTTGAATCATGCGAGTTTCATGACTCCATGATGAACATTCCTCCCTAAAGGCAAATCAGCCTCAAGAAGGCAGCTACTGTTGGGTTGCACAGATTTTCTGTACATACCACCTTATAATGATGTCTGAGGCAAAGAATATTTATTCTAGCCAAGAACAAAAACCATCCCACCTCCCCAGCCAGAAGGCTCTCATTTCTCCTTCACTCATGACAGCACTTAAGCTACAGTTGCATTTACACTTTAAAAACATTTTTCAGGCTGGCAGTTGTTGCTCAATTTTGTATATTTGACTTTATCAAGAGGGAAATATGGACATCACCTCGTGGCACAGACCCAAACTAGTTACAGGTTGTTAGGGAAATGATTCATCAGTAGGTAGGTTCATGTAAAATTCAAAAGGCTTTTTTTCCCCTGTTTTGCTTTTGGAGAACAGTCCGAGAAATGCAAGTGATGTCTTTCTTACAGGAATACTTTAGATAGCTAAACAGAAGCAAGATTTGGCATTTAGCCTGGGATTAGTGTGAACAGCCTCTTAACCAAACATTATGAAGAAAGTTAACTTTAAAATGCTTTGAAAGGTCTGTTTTCATGACAGATGGTAATAAGGGCTCATCAGTGCCAATTTTTTTTGTTTTCACCTCAGTTTTCAAAAGCTCAAGTTTTAGGTTAGTGCTTCTGAAGGAACCATTACATGCATAGAGGAAAAATGCAAATTACAAAATTAGATTACTCACTATTTTTATTGTGTGTAACATATTTTTCTAAATAACACTAACAGATGAAGAGTAAGAATTTGACCATGCACTCAGTAGAACACTTTCCCTTTCTTTTACTAGAATCCTTTTTTGGTTTTTCCCCAGCTATTTGTCCTTTAATCTTCATCTGTATACCTGGACAGATATTCCTCTCCCCACAGACCCCAAAAGATACAGCAGTCAGTAGCAGGTAGAGGTTTTGTTTCTATAATACACTCACTAGTGAAGACATGGTAGAACTATATTTTATTCAAGAAAACCCACACATTCTGTCCTGTGGTGACCACAGGCTTTGCTAAGCCATAGATATTAGCAAATACTGGAACAAAATACAGTGTATCAGATTGAATCAAAGCATTTAAATTCTGAATTACAGTTATAATTTTCAGGGAAGGCTAGTTTCAGAATTGCATCATAGTATCTAGTACAATGTTGTGCAACGTAAGTGGCAGAAACAGAAGTGGAGTATTGGTCCTAATAAAAACCGAAATGTAATGACTCTTGTATGACATTTAAATTGTCAAGACAACAATTCCATAACATTCTACCAAAGGCAGCATATAGTTACAAAAATACTGGTCCAGCATCTTGTTAGTGATGAAGCAATATCCAAGGTGCAATGGCAACATGCCATTCTTAGTGAAATACTTTTTAAAAAACTATTTTTTCTATTTTCCCCACACTGATACTAGCTGAACACCAGAACTTCTATGACAACCTGAAAGAAAGTCACTACTTAAATGTGTATTGCACCAAAGATTGATGCAAAAACACGTGTTCCAGGTTGCAGTATGAAAGAAGCAAAGGCTAAAAAATCTACAAGTGTGCCAAAAGACACAGTTTTACTGCAACTGATCTTACATGAGCAGTTTGCAACCTCTATTGAGTTTTAAACAACTGTCCAAGCTTTCTATTCTATCCATTATCATGAACTTAAGGATACAAAAGTAAAAGACAAAGTCCTTAATATTTAGAACAGATTTAAACCACTTTATACTCCTCTGAATTGATCCACAAAATAAAAATATTCTGCTTTCTTCTCCTCCTAATACACTGGTAATTTCAAAGTCAAGCCATGGAATTACCCTTGTTCTGATATTGTACAGTGCTAGGATTGTATTGTTTCCACCTAGAAGTTCAAACACATGCTATGATAGTGACCAAAACTGCTGGTGACAGTAGACCTGCTTAAATTGTGGAGGTATCACAAGAAATGTGCATCAGATGAAGACACAATCTAAATGGCAAAAACCACTGCAGACTTGGCTGTGGTTTGGACTTGGGCCAAAAATACATAAACTTGTTTGCCATTTCCTTTGAGGAAGCAGGATCAATTAATATCTTAACCAAAAGATCAGGTAACCATGTGAATTCAATGTTACATTCAACAACACAGAAATGAAGGAGTAGCAGACAAGAACATTATTATTAATATTTTCCTTTTAATAATGGTTTAGTCAAAAGTGTAGCTTTGAAAAATCTCTAGCTCATTGTGAAAACCTGAAGAAGCTGGGAAGCGACCTCACTTTGATCAGTTTAAAGCTGTGGCTTGGCCTATCTGCTTGCAAAATCTCCAGTAGCTCTGCCAACACTGTAAATAAAAACTACTGCCTGGAAATAAAAAGTAGTCAGCCTTTAAAAGTTCATGAATGTTGTATTGTAGCAGCCTAACTCCGACTGAAGAAGAAAGATATTTTATACAGTAAACAAAAGACAAAGTAAACTGAAATCTTCAGAGATCACTTTAAGTGTATACAATTTGGATTCTCGTTGACATTTAAAACTACCAATCATAAGGTTGCCACCTTACCTTTTTCTGGACTGGCACACCTGATTTTAAACAGGTTTTCCTCCAGTCTCCCAAGTTTCTGATCCTCTCATTCAGTTTTCTGCTGTACTGCTCCCCTACCTTCATGCTGAATACCGAGTCAGTCCTGCCTTCTGCTTTTCTTGGCAGGAGGCAGAGCAAGCTTTTAATTTCGGTAGTCAGAGTGACAGAACAACAAACGCACAGCAGATAGAAGAGCTTAATTCTTCCCCAGGAAGAAAATACATTTGGTTCAACAAAGGGCTGCAACATCTTCCAAAGGCACCTCTTTCCCCAGTTTTTGCTGGAAAGCAAGATGGCAATCTTAATTGAAAAGGGATGCTAAATCTTTTAAATAACTTAAAAATTCATTTTTATATAAAGCAGCAAAACCATTTTTCTCTGCAGAAAGAGAAATGTTAACAAAGGAACACACCAACATAAATGCACTGTTGATAAACTTCAGCTAGTTTAATTTCACAAGAAAGTAAAATTTTAGGATTATTCTTTAACCTCATCAGTACTTTCTGAAGAAGATTCTTTGGCATCTTCAGTCCCTCTGTTGCTTTTCTCTTTACTAAGATTTTCACTTTCTGATTTGGTCCCATTAAATAAAGAGTTTTCACCATTTACAAACCCATTCTCTGTGACTTCAGCATCAATGGCTTCATCAATCTTTAAGTCCCCTTGCTCTTCCACATCTTCTAGGTTTCTCAAGACAATAGGGAGTCTAGAGTCTGCCACAGTGTTCTCCAACAAGGCAATATGGCCCTTGTCATACTTGGGAAGCAGAGCTCCATCTGCCATTTGTTTGGTGTAATACTCTCTGCTGGCAGCTGCGCTCTTCACTGCCTTCTCCAGGATCTCCTTTTCACCTAAGCGCAGTTTGATGGCCATTACTGCATGTGGAGTGAGGTCATGAGTCTCCAGGAAGGACTTATCAACCTGTTAGAAAAGAAAAAGCAAGTCTGTTACTAGCACCTAACACAATAAAACAGCCCCTCACCTCATCTCTTTTTCTGAGCAGGAAGTGACACCAGGCTCTCCAGGTGGAGCCAAATGGACATGACGGGGGTCTGCAAGGAGTCCCAGTGAAATGTGTCATGAAATCATAAAAAAGCCCAAAATTTCTGCACATAAATCAGTCTGCATGACAAGCAAAGTCAGGTTACTTCACAAATATGTGCAACATGTAGGTTCACTTATACATTTGCAATAGGAGCACATTTCTTTGCAGTCTGGAGAATGCAACTAACAGACAACAAGTTAAAACTGATTCCCCAACTTTATTTGCAGAGAAAAAAGTAGTCTCTACTTGGAAATCAAAGGAAAAATACATTAACAAAATTACATTAACAAAATTTCCTTTTTTGCAATCTTATTTGATTTTCCTTAGATAATGCAAAACTGTTTCTGCACTTAAAAAGTACAGAATGAATTATGTACTAACATTCAGGTTGAAGTTTGCAAAGACAAGATGGAAGACAAAATATCTTTTCCTACAATCACAAGGCACAGAAGAACTCAGACTTTTAAATTAGACATAATGATAATTTTACCTCCACAGTTGTTTTATAGGTTTTCAAAAGAAGGGATGCTCTGGCTTCCAGGAATGTCCAAAGTTTAACTTCATTGTCCCAGCTAACAGGAAAGTCAGAGTTCCCCAGAGTGAAGATTTTGCCAATCGCATGCTCACCTATCAAGTGCTCCTTCAGCTCTTCTGCAATAAGTATAAAACCAATCTGTTAAAAAGCAATCTCATCATTCACTTTGTCAGTTGACAAACTGCAGAAAGATTTATTTTCATTCGTATATCTTTGAGCAGCTAGCAAAAAATAACCCTCTCCTCAAATAAGAATTATCAGATATGCTGCTTTTTTTCTAGGATTTGCCTCAAAGAGACAACTGAAAGTCTTCAGGTCAGCAGAAAATGTGCCTTCTCTCCACCTGGAAATAAAGATACTTTAGATATCACAGCCTCTCATACACAGCGTAAATCTGTGTCAGTGAAACAGAATGTTTTGTAAAATCATTCAGAAATGAAAGGGAGTGGATTTGTAAAGAGTGCAATGAACTTTTTGAGAATAAAAGGAACATGCCAAAGAGTGTGCAAGTAGCAAAAGGAATTCTTTTTCCTATTGTTTCGATAATCTTTTTCAGTAGCAGAAATTTCTTACAGGTGGTCAGAAAAGACATCCATCAAAACTCAAGAGCAGAAAACATTTAATCAGCTCCTTGACATTACACAAATTTCAGTTAAGTTTTAATTAATAAATTTGACTACTGCAAACAGTTATGACAAACTTCACCAAGAGCTTGCAAGTAGTTTCTCAATAAACAATTTTCTTAAACAGTATTTAAGACATATAAATAAACTGAGCACAATCATATACCAGAGAAATGCAATTAAAGCATTCACTAGCTATATTTTCCTCTCCAAGCCAAAATTCACTCCCTCAGCAGCACCTTAAAATTTTCTTCCCTTGAATTTACTTCCCAGAAGTATCAGGCAATTGGAAGAGATGGATGTTGTAGGTCCCTTCCAACTGAACTGTTCCAGGATATTCTAATTTCTTAGTAAGTTCCAAAAGATGGATGACAGGAGGAAGTGAAGGCATGACACTAAGTTACATTGTTTTTTATTAAAGACAGTAAATAGACCACATGCAAAAACTCAACTACTTCAGTATTCCTGCTGGCACAAAAAATCCACATTTTCTGCACAGTATTCCTAATTGCAAGGGAGTTCTCTCACTGTCATGACAAACTGTCACATCCATAACCTTCAAAACTACATCTAACCACCAAGGAGCTATTATAAGCATTTAATGAGAAGTTTCACATGCACAAATAAGCTGACTATTTATTAAATGTACACATATTTTGCCCCACAAATAAAAGTAACAGAAGAGAAACACTAGAAAGACAGTCTGCAAATACAGAAATTTGTTTTAGATTACCAATTACCAAAATATTGAATATTTAGATCACAAATTACTAAAATATTGAAAATACTCAACTTTGAAATGTCTCTTCCATATTTCCTCTACAGTACAGAATATTCCAATTTCATAACGTAAATTATTCCAGTGGTGATCACTTAAATGCTGTGACTTTAAGCATGTAAACCCCTAGGTCTTGCATGATCTTGTTCTGCAAACTATTTTGAAACCTAAGAACTAAACTCCAAAGCACACTCATTCACAAGAGTCTAGGAGATCAAAAGAAATAAAAAAATCTATCATCTCATGCTTTCAGAGTTACTGAAATATACCCTCAGATGACATGGCCAAAGACTGGGGTTCTCAGAAGCTTATAGATTCCTTTTTAACTTAAACTCCTCAACTTTTCTGATCATCTGTCTTAATGTTTTATATAAATGTCTATTCTGTTCCTACATTAACAAAAAAAAACAATTAAAAATCTCCACAACAAGACAAACATAAATTAGGTTATCTTCACAAAATATCCTACCTTCACTCATACAAAACACTCGAAGGAAAGCCAAAAGCTGGGCAGAGATTGCAGGCTCAGTGGAGTGCAAGGCAAAAACACTTGAACTAATAAAAGAAACAATCAAACAACAACAGTAAATACAAGTCCAATTGTCATATCTTTTAACTTATTTTAACATAAAAGACCATAAAGTATACAACAAAAGTACTGCTACAAAAGTAACTTTAAAAAAATCAGGTAGTATGAGCTCAAACAGAAAAGCTTCCCTAACTTGTATCTGAAAAGAATGATTATCTCTACAATTTTACACTTCAAATTATTTTATATGGCTTTCATAATAAATTCATGAAAATGCAATGTTTCATGTCTGCTGCTCCTAATAGTACCCTCTGGACTGAAATGACTAAAGGAAAATGCTGTGATTCACATACTGAGCATTGTAGTATGTCTGCAAGGGACAGGAAAGAAAGTAAAACCACAGATTGCTTCAAATTAATCCTTGTTCTGTTTTTGTTCAAATGGTTATTAAAGCAAAGGCTTTTTTCCTTCTATATGTTTCAAATTAGATGATAATATAGGTAAGAGAACTTCTGTAAATATTATTACAATAACTTTAATTTGCTATACAAACAGGAGAAATATTACACCTAAGAAAATTATCACAAAAGAGCTTCATATATGCTCTACTGGACTCTATATACTTTGGAAATGTTTTTAAAAACCCATGGCATTGTGTTTTACTTACGTTGGGATACCAGCACGAGCTAAGACCTCTGCCTTCATAGCATACAGCCTGTCACTTTTACTCACGCCAAGCTTTATTTTCACTCTGTCATGTGAATTATTATCAAAGAAAAAACCACTGTGGATCACAAATTCAGCGTTTGACCGAGTGCCATAAAAAATGTAAATCTAGAAGGATGAAAAGAGAAGTGAAGGGATGGGGAAAAAGCTTAAGATCAGCTCACAAAATTGACATAATTTGAAAGTTATTTTCTAGAATAGTTACTTTCTGAGTACAAGGTATATTTGGTTATATGAAGAAACATGCTTTGTTTTCTGGTATAGACTCAAATTATGTATACAATGTGGCAATTACACTTTAGAGGTAGCTGTAAACATATCCATGTAACAGAGACTCTGAAAGCCAAGAAGAAATTCTTATTCTGTACTTGAAAATAAAAATGTTCTGGTTTCTCACACTGACATAAAGTACCAGCATACAGAAATAAGCTTTCAAAGGCTTATTAAAGGCTAAAAAAATCAGAGACAAGGAGGGCCCATTAAAAGAAATGGTGTTTCTGGAGTCATTTTCCCCAACCAAATGTCCTCTCAAAACTATACTGCTGATAGATCAACTTTGCTTTTATTTAAATGTTACCTTAAGATATGGATATACCACAGTACATCATACAGAGAGATCTGAGCTGTGTTCAGCCAGTATTTATTTTTTTTTTACTCTGAACTCTTTTCTATAAAGCATATAGTTACTTTAATTCACATTTAAAAAGAAGTTCCTAAATATAACCTGCAGAACGTATTTAACTCAGGGCTAGGTGGTAGGAAATTCATGGGACTAGAGGTCAGAGTAGCAATTGTATTCTCCCACATCAAGAGGATATTTTCCCATTTGTGTTTGATAACAAAATTGTCAATCAGAAAAAAAAGTTCCATCAGTTACAGAATTCCCTTCAGAACCTCAGGGTACAGCAGTGCCCTGGATGCCTGCAAGTTTCCATTCCTCTCAAGCTGACAGAGAAAGACACAGTGCTCTCTAAAGGGCTCAGGAACAGCAATGATGCCATTTACTTTCCCTGTTTTCAATTTCGTACAAGAGCTGTTTATCCTAAGCACTAAATGCTTAAGTATGATATTGAATTATACTGAACATGATACTGTAACACACTTATATGATGAACACGTGACCTGACTAGGTATATTAAGGCAGTGGGTAAGGAGAGGGTTGCTCACCTTCTCAAGTTTTAAAACTACTGTGATACATCTCATATTAAACTAAAAGTCACATATCATGTATAGATTACACAGTATGCTCTTACACCCCAAGGCTGTTTTACAAAAAATCCAATTAAACAGAGTGAGAATTGCTTTATTTCAGACCAGTGTTTGACAGACTCTGTGGACCTCTGCTGCCTAACATTTTTTAGTAGTAAAAGCATGGATCATAGACTCTTCCTGCTGAAACTGTAAGAAATGACATCTGCATGGTATATTAAAGGACTGAAGCATTATATAATTACAGAGCTTTAAAGATGTCACTAACAGTTAAAGTTTGCACAGAAATTCTCATAAATAGCAGACAAAGTGAAACTACTAAAATAAAATTGAAATATAGGAACCCTCTATAATTGAAGTGGAGAGAGCAGCCAGAACAGCTATATGACACATCCATTGCCAGCTGTGGAAAATTATAAATTGGATCACTTATGGAAAAACTGTGGACCCCTTTTAACTCATCACACCGCAATTGGAAAAAACAGAAAATATTTGACTACCATAACAAATTCTGAGAGCAAAAATATACAATCACTGTAAACCTCAGCATAGCAATGAGGATAAATACACTTTTGGAAAGATGTATTCAATAAAGAAAAAATGCCAGACACTTCTTTGTTAAAAAAAGATAACAATGCAAAAGAAAAATGAAAATCAAAATATTAGAAATTGTAAGACTGGCAAAATAACAGAGTAAAAGTAATAACTCAGAGGCTGAGTTACAAAATATTTCAGGATGTTTCATAGACAAAGGCTTTGTCTGGCCATGCTGACTGCACAGGCAGTAGTCAGAAAAGGAGTGCTGCTCCACTTGAGGGTTTAGGCTGGCTGCTGACACAGCACAGGAGCTTCCTACACTCCTAGAACCACTGTCTTCAGTGCATCACTAGTTTGGACACTCAGTTTTGTTTTTGAGCAGTTCTGATCAAAATACTGGATTCTGAACTGTTCCATGCAACTTTGCAAGACTCTCCTGCTGTCTCAGGATGAAGAGGTAAATGCATGCATGCCTGTGTGAAAGGGACAGAGTAGGTTTTTAGGTCCTTTCTCATTTCCACTAAGCATTGCAATGACAACAGCATGGGTTAAAATGACTGGCAACTGTACTGCATTTCACCTCTTTTAAATGAATGAAGACTAACAAGAAACATAAGCCAACAAACACCATTGTTAAAAAGGACTCTACAATCCTTATTGCAGACAAATCTAAAAAATATTTATCTTAGGTCCTTTGGATATGGCCTTTTACTAGGCTCTTCCAGAATACCAAACTTGGTGGCTGTGTATGTTCACTCACCAATGATTAAATATTTCAACTAGTTCTATAAAATACAAGGAATAAAACTGTCCTACAGTAGGGGTCTACCAAGTGATAGAAAATATTCTGAAAAATGTGCATGTACTTAGTTTGGTAGCATTTTCACTCAAAATTAGCTCAGCATAACAAAATTCAAATGTAGCAGGGTTTAATCCACTACATTATTAATATTTTCTAGGGAGTCACCAAGTGTTCATAGAACTTAATGGAACAACAATAATGTAGACAACTCTTCACACTACCTGTTCTCCAGCCTTGAAATCTTGAAGTGCTACACATTCACACCGGTCATCTTCCAAATTGTAGCCTGTAGTGATCTATCCAGAAAAAAAGTGACAAAAGCACCTTTAGCATCTTATATTTCTCTCTCCCACCACTGACAAATTTTCCTGTTGGAAATAAATATTAACAATAGGAATTGCACACATTTCTTTCTCAGCACAATAGAATACAGCTTGACAGTGATTGCTTTACGATTCCTGAGCAATCTCTTTTTACAAAAAATCTCTGCATTAAAGAAATCTAAAGGAGCAAATAACCTACCTGAAATGAACAGAAGGCTCTGAGGAAAGTACCCTCCATAGAGCACAGACAAAGTACCATGCTAAAGCCAGCAGCTTGTTATAAAGTTCTGGAGCTTTCAGTCACTCCCATGAGGCCCAAGGGAGCAAGGCACTGACAGCTCTATATGCTGTGCTTTATCCTTCAACTGCCAACACATTTTTGATCTCTCAATGAAAAAGGATTAGATAACTGTGGATCTTTAGGGGATACAATCTTCAGAGAATTATAATTTACTTGAAAATAATCCCTTTATCTAAAAGTTAAATAATACTCTTAAAATGCTAAAAGGATTTTTGAGATGGTAGCTGGCAATGGAAGAGGATAAACTCTCTTGACAAACCTGCACTTCCCCAAAAATAATTACTAAACTGTAAAGGGGTCACACTAACAAGTAAAGCTATCCTAAAAATGCAATATTTTTATTAAGTGACAAACAGCATGTTTTTGAATAGTATGACCAGAGATACAGCCAATGGATGGAACATAAGCTGCTGAAAAATCAGAAAGCAAGTTTTATGGTAGGTAGTCTGAGTTCAGTACTGACAAAGGTAACTTATGGAAAAATATGCTCTGGGCCTGGGGAAAAAGCTAGAAGTAGCCAAAGATTCTCTCTCAGTCTTCAAAAATGAAAACATACTTTTTTGTAAGCTGACTGATGTGAGTTGCAGTATACCCCAATTCCCATCTTGATGCAGCTTGTCCAAAGACAGAACTCCTCAGATTATTTCAAAAGCTTGGTTGATGGCTTACACATTAATAGTTTTGCACTGCTTGCATCATGAAATGTGCATTTGTCAGCCGAAACAGTGCTTTCAAATGGAGCAAATCCAAAATGTCAGCCCCAAGCACGGGCAGCCCGGCCCTGCAGACGCCTGCAGAAACCTCCCTGTGAGATGCCTCACTGCAGGTCTGTTTAAAGGGTTTGTGGAGATCAGTACAGAACACGAGAGTCATGCAATACAGCCCACTGAGAAACACAGCCTGCAGAACACAGAAATTCCTGTGCATTCTCTAATTTGGACCGCACAATTTTAATTGAGATTTTTGGTTTAGAAAGTTATCCTACCCTGAATTGCAGGTTACAAATGCTAGAGGATGAAAAATCTGCCTTACTAGTTCAAATACAGTCATCTTCCAAAAAACCATACTTTTCACCCAAAAAAAAAGATACTCTTGACCTGTACTGAAATCTTCTTAGTGTGTAAACTCAGTGAAATAGTTCTGAATGTGAAAAGTCCACTCCAATCCCTTGAAATGCTGGTGGTACAGGAGGCTTTCACAGACTGGGGAAATTCCATTATTTTAAGAGGAGGATTCTGTCAGTTTAAGCATGCCTCACTGGAGTACTGATCTTTCTTTTAAATTTTTAGTTTTGCTTTAAAAAAAGAAAAACCCAAAACAACACACAAAACCCAGCAGCACTTCTGAAAGACTTTTCTATCAAGCATAATGGAGTGCTAGACTCCTATTTCCTCTTTCTTTTAATAGCAGTCACGTAAGAGAATTAACAGGGTGTTTACTTCTCTTCCCACATGATAGCTGACAAATTGCATCCCTTCAGTTTTATTTCTGAAGCAGACTGATACATGAATTTCAAGTTGTGTATAAAGCATGCAATAGTCTGCTTGGTCAGTGATTAAGGATGGACCCAGCCCAACAGGCAGAATGTAGCTTATTCAAAGCTCTGTCAGAACTGGTAATCAACCTCTGACTGTCAAAATACAATCCCACTAAAGAATAACAATGAGAAATGCATGAAGACAACCATTTTGAAATAGTTCTTAGAGGCAGGTTGATCTAATTAATAGTGTCAGAAGCAAGAAAAAGCTGGATGGACCTAGCTCCAGTTAAAATCCAAAGAGCATTTTATTATCTAGCTCATGGAAAGGGGCCCTGTGGAATAAAGCAAGAACAGGGCATGTAAGAACAGAATGTGGTAGCTGACTGACTTGGGAGGTATTTCAGCACTACACTTGGAATAAACTAGACAGGGGTGCATTGAATGTCATCTTTTGTTTTTTACTTTCTTGCAATGAATAACAGTTCCCTTGGTGTATTTTAAAGGGATTGTGCTATGATTAGAGCAGAGCCCACCTTCACCTCACTTTACAATAATATAAACTATGATATAGGCAGCTTACAGTTATCTTAGCAGTCACTCCCCATTTCTAATAGTACTAGCAATCTAAGGCAACTAGCACACAACAGAAATAGCTTTAGTAGCTTTTCTTAGCCCATTACCAATACTACAGTCTTCTATCCTTCCTGAATTTCTATCCATTTAAATTATTTTCTGTAGAAATATGAAATAAATGACTGAAATCTTTACATATATACAAAACATTTAAGTTCAGCACAACCCCTTTTGTCTCTTGGGACATACTGCAGCATAAAAAAATGTTTCCAATCCTGATATACTACTGCATTAGGAGGTTTGGCTCCAGAGGCTGGCTCCATATCAAACCCACTGTTAAAGAGCATAATAAAAATAAAAATTACTTTATCAATTTAAATAGAAGTTTGAATGAGTAAAACAACATAAATAGCTGCTCTTTTAATATATGCTACTTAAATTTTCCCTCACAGAACCTTGATTCTCTTCCTCTTTCCTCTAATGCCAACTTTGAAGGCATTCATTAGGAGTTGTCTAATGAATACAGACAAGTCTCTGCAAAAGCATCTGAAAGAGATGCCCAGCAGGAAAAGGGTACAGGAAGTACTGATGCTTGCAGCTACGACTTATATTACAAAAATACACATTTCTGAATTTTAAGCAATTTTTTTAATACTGAAGACTCTCATATGAACTTTATTGCTAAATCAAAGCTGTGAGATTGCATAACAATAGGCAAAGGCAAGAATCACTGTTAAAGAACAACATGTAATCACCTTGCAATAAGGAAAAATAAATAAATAATAAACCCCAAGCACTTGCAACTTCGTAGGCTAGCCTATCATGCTGTAATTGATACAGTCATAGTAACACTAAATTAGCTAAATGTCAAGTGAAAACCAACTTGCTTTACAGTTTGTTCATTTAAAACAGACTTTTTTTATACCAACAGCACTAACACATACTGCTGTCCTAACAGTCAGGTCAACCCCCTCACAAAAGAACCAGATCACTTGAATAGGAATGGTTATATCCAGTGCTTACAATAAATAGTATCTACTGGAAACACAAGTAGGGGGTATGACTTTTGAAGTGTACATGAGCATGACTAAGTAACATTGATAAACCAGCCTCTCTGGGTTTCTATTTCCTCACCTCAGCATTAACTAGTCTGTTAATGAAATCAGGAATCATCCCCTGAACTAGCGCACGTAAGCCAAAATGTCAGCAGGTCTGACTTTCTATATACATATGTCACCTTTTAAATGTTTAATATGCCCTAAAGTAGTATTTTTGCATTTTGTTTCTTTGATGTAGTAACAGATGTACTGTTTTTGTTGAACTAGGCTTTGTTCTTGTTGTTGCTGTCTCTATAACAAGGCTCTTTGGGCACGGTTAGGAGAGCAGGCAGTATTTCTTAGTTGCAAATCTCTAACCACTTTCCCTAGTGGTAGCTACAAGAGGCAACATCCATCAGTGCCTGCTTTCTGTTCTCAGAACAATTCTGTCCAGTAATGTGCATCTTTTTCAGCCCACCATAAACAAAGCTTCATGTCAGGAGACTATGTCCAGACTCGTCTGGACAAAACATTTCACGTAAATGAAAACTTTAAAAAGTACATTACATGTACATAACACATAACTTTACACAAGTATCAAATCACTTGTAAAGTTTTCTCCAGATGAAGAAAGTTCTCCCTGAAAATCTATCATAAAATATTCGAGAAACTGACAAACTTTTCTTTCAGATATTAGTTTTTAAGGGTCTCTTGGGAAGATAACATACCTGTGTTAAGAAGCATAACAGGAAGTGTTACTAAACTGTTGTATAGCAGTTGAAAGACTTAATACTTAAGCCCTAAAGTCTTTCAGCAACACTGAAGAAATCCTTACCAGTCCATTAGTATGATTACACATGTCCCATAAAGGTATTAGAGCCAGTGTAACTCTGGAACCATCTTCTGTTGGAATCTGGTTCTGCCGTGTCATAACAGAGGAAACTGCCCATCTGCAAAAGGTAAAACCATGAGATGGTCAATGTGCAAAGCACTGAAATACAACCGGCCATTGTCCCACCTCAAGCAATCATTTGGGAGTTTCCAAACTCAGTTTCCTTAAAGATCACACTGACAATAGGAACAGTAGAAGGCAATATCACTTGCAGGAAAAGCAGCAGCTCCCAGGTTTCCAAGACATGCACACAGAACAAATACCAAACCAGGATGGTGATCCCTCTTTGCAAGAGAATCTTCACACCTTCCACTGGCTGCATTCCCCAGCCAGGATCCACTCCCTATGTCAGCTTCTGCTTCCCATCCCTTCACCACATACCTACCTCACATTACACATCCCAAACCCAGGGTCACCTGCTCCTGCAGCTTTTCCTGCTGGGCAGCAGGAGCTCTTATCTATGTGCAAACTTTTGTAAGAGCCAGAGTGCATTTCCCCCCTCACACTATAAAAAGCTTATGCTCTGCATGAACTGGAAACCAGTGCAACCACCTGACACATGCACGATCTTTTGGGAAGTGTTTCCCTTCAATTTGCAAGCTTTTGTCTTAGGTCAGTATTGCCAAGTTTTCTGCTTAATAGAATTGAGAGGAAAGAAAGCCACAACATTCCAAACAGATATCCAGGTAAAAACCATGAAGAGAATATTACATAATTCTTTAGCGTGTGGACATCATTCAAAACCCTTCTAAGTCAGGTTCAGTAAACAAAATGCAAGCTACCTTTTCAAACATAAAAATCTTTAGAAAAGCTTAGAATTTCAGTATTTTCTAGAATTTCATTTTTTTATTTTATACCTGACAAAAATTAATATTAAACACCAGTGGAAAAAATATCTTAGTCTCACCATGTTCTGGCCTTACTACAAATATTTGTTGTGGGGATTTATGAGGGAAAAAAAGATGTCACCAGGAGAAGGTCAAATAATTATAATTCCCACAGACTCCACTACTAACATGTACTTAATATACAGAATAAGACTTCCTGAAAGATTTCTTCAGAAGAACTAGATTGATAAGAAAGACAGTGGCAAACTGAAATCAACCTAATGTCTAAAAAGAAAGTCAAATTGTGGATAATTCTGATATACAAACACTGCTTGAAACACAGTACCAATAACCTTCTTGTTATTGTTACTTGTTATTCTTGTTGTTGCAATTTGTCTATAAAATTTTAGACCACTTCACTTGAATGTTGGTGTGCTCCTCAGTGACGCTTTAAGTAAAGGAGGCATGCTTTGGCAATCCCACTTTCATAGCCTTACCCACAAGTACAACTAGGCTAGAAAATCCCTTATGAATGCCTTTTATTCATGCTATTTTAATCATTTAACAGAATTAAAGCTCTCATTATCTTAATTATTATTCTTTTTATCTTAGTTCTGTCACCCCTTATAGCACCTCCAAGTGACACTCATGCTTCACGTGTACAACTTCCATTCTCCAGCTCTCCTGTCCAAAAGCAGCAGCTCTAGACATTAACTTTTATTAGTATGTGCTGGTAGAGCCTTTTATGAAAAAAAACAAAAAAAAATTTCCCCAAACCCTAAAACTCCTGCCACATCAATGGAATTATTTTCTTAAGAAACAAGGAATTACCTTAGTAATCTGACTATGTGTGCCAGTGGGCTAAACTAACTGCTTATAATGAATGACTATCCCTTTGTAACAATTAAAATCTGCATATTTATTTCACTTTCTTCTTCATTAATAAAGTGTATTAGTATCAAATCCTACAATTAACATTTCAGTAACAATAGGGCTTTCCCATCAACGAAGACTTCCAGGGCCCCATAGTTTACCATAGTAAAAACAGAAAAACAAAGAAAAAAAAAGAATTAAAAGACAGACCAACCTGTAGTCGTCATAAGTGAAAGAATCCTTTAAGGGCAGTTTGCTGGCATTAGGATGGGTCTGCAAAATGTAAGTTGCATAAAAAGGTGAAAAGAGGAAGAAAAGAGAAATCAGAAATCAGTCAGCAGAATTTCATTATTTAGCTGCCTAACAGATCCTAACAAGAGCCAAATGAAGCAGGAGGCGTCCAGCCGCGCTACAGAGGGATCATCATGCTATTATGCTCTCATACATCACTGTCAACTTAATTTGTTGTGCCCAGCAGCCGCCATAAATCTGTTTCTTCATATTTCAAGGCTGGAACCCACAGACTTTGTACAAAAATAAAAAAAAAAATTTAAGGTGGACTGAGTATGCGAAGGTAAAACACAGCCCTTGATGCACAGTGGGGGAAAGAAATCAGACAATAAGTGTACATTAGCTTTCACCAACTTCCACATTTTCCTCTCCTCTGTGATATCAGTGAGGTATTTCACAAATGCAAGAAATATTATACAAGATTTTCAATTCTTCCTTGATACCCCTAACAGTGTTATTCAGTAAAAGTTGCACGACACCTCTGAAACAAAAGCAGATTAAAATATTTAAATAGCTTTGGTGACAAACACTGATTAGGCAGTATCTACATTAACCCATCTACACATGCTCCTATCTAAAAGTGAAGCTGTGTCATTTGAGAATGTATACCGCAGTTCTCATTAACAAGCAAACATTTAATTTCTAAAAGCTTTAAGAAGCTCTGGTACCTGTTATTTTTCTGACTAATTAACTTATTTAAAGTCTCGAAAATACAGGTAGCTTTAAGACCACATTCACACATTTTCTTTAGAACTTTGTTCCAATTCACAAATGGAAAGCCATAGTAGCATAAATTTTAATCTTCAGGTTCAATTAGGTCTCTGAGACGAATTGAAGCAAATGATCAAACGGTTATTTCAGAAGATACAAATGATTTTTTGCATAGCTCTATCTTTGCGACGCTTTTAATGCATGAAGCTCCATGTAGTACGCAGTTTTTTACTCTTGATGCATTAGCATCACAAGTGCGTGGTAATTTATCATTTCTCACTGTAATGTACTTGCTGGCACTGTGTGCAGGACAGTAGGGGATGAGGTAAAAGTGGCTCAAACCGTAAATCAATTAGAAAACAAAAGCTTGTGCTCAGCGCGCAATTTTAGGCAAATTATATATTACAAAAGACTGCCAATTGGGTGTGAGGTCCCAGGTGGCTGCTCTCCCTCAGCCCCTCCGGTTAACCCTTCCGATGGGCTTTCTGCGGAACATGACTGAAGTTAACAATTCCAGTGCCTCCTGTCCCTCCCCTCACTTTTAATTTTTTTCTTTCCATTTTACAGCACGCTACGTTTCCTTATGATTTTCACTCACATCGATGGCACGGTCATTGTATAACAAATCCCTCCGAATTCAATTGTAGCAACGCATTGTACAATTGTTTCTTCTCACAGAATCATTCAGCATAAACCCGGGACTGAGACAAAGCCAAGACATTTCAGGAGACACCTTCGGTGCCGGACAGTCCAGACACGAGTCCAGACACGAACGCAGAAACTCAGCCTTCAGCTGGAATCAATTATTACAAACAAAAACCTCCCTATAGTTTTCATTTATGACAATCTAATTTCACCTCTTGTTGTTAGTGTTAGTGATGTATTTTGCAGCAGCTTGATAAATTAAGCAGGGAACGACAGCACCAACACTGCGAGTGTCAGCCCCTCAGTTTCCCTTTACAGCACGGCCGCGTTTCCCTCCGTGTGAGGAGTCGGGTCTCATTGTGCGCCTCAAGTTTACAGCCGGCACTTGGCATGTAGCGCCCGGAGCCCTGCGGGTGCCGCCGCCCCGGCCCACGGCCGTGCCCGGGCGCTCGGCCCCGCT
>VZRH01006015.1:1118090-1156323 GCA_013397555.1 Urocynchramus pylzowi
GGCGGCCGCCGCCGCAAACCCCGCGCTGCACAGCGCACCGGCAGCGTGAGCGAGCGCCCCGACGAGGGGGCTCCCACCTGTGCGTCCCAGGAGAAAGAGCCCGGGAACGCGAACACCCCTGTCTGTCCTCTCTGTTCTCTCCTGCTTTCCTCCTGCCCCTGAAGCAGCAGCATTCAGAGGAACATGCTGTTTTTCCAAGGAAAATGAATGACTGTGAATGACATTTTTTTTCCAAGGGTAAGAATGACTATGGTCATAATGACTGGAAGTGAAAAGGCATCGCAGACACTGCGGGGGCTCAACAGCCAAAAAGCGACGGCTACGGCCCCTGTGTCCAGGTCCAGCGCGCACCCCATTGCAGGAGCACCAGCCTACAGCCTCAACCCCAACTTGGAGCAAATTACCATAGGATGCAAGATCTGTACACGCTGTCAATGTCCTCTCTGCAGGAAACGTGTATTAGATCAGTGGATTGCAGGGAGATCAATTGTTCATTTCACACAAGCAGCCCCCTGTAAGAGCCAACCTGAACACCCAACCCATGGGGCAAAGATCCTGGATGCTGCCAAATACTGACACCCTTCCCGGTTTGTAAATCTGTGAAACTTGGGGACTGCCCCTATGTGGACACCATCCAGCTGTAATTCACATAAAACCACTAGTAAATTACAATAAAGGACAAAATATATGGTCTTAAAAGACACAGGGCAGAATAAAAATCTCAGTATATGTAATTACCATATTTATAACATCCCGTGGTACAATATTCTAGTAGCTCTTTTAAAGTTAAGATACATCAGCATATTTGATCACGCTAGATTTCTGATTTGGTCTATTTTACTATGTAACTTAAAAACCCTATAGGTTACAAGAATCTGAAGATACACAAAAAAGAACAATATTCTGATTAAGAATTTGATTTAGTATGCAGCTTCTCTTTATAGTCCCTTGGTAAAAATGAAATCTCCCTAACAAACACTTAATAAAACCTGTCAATATATCTAGAAAGAAAAATGACACAAATGCATTAAGTATTAAATACCCTTGAAAAAAGTCACATATTCCATGAATTTTTGATGTACTATCTTGACATTAATGTAAAACCTTGATATTTATAATTGACAGATATTTAATAAAGTATAGAAGATGACTGCTGCATAGCATGCAAATTGCTCAGACTGCTCAAAAAAGATACAGACATATTTAAACTAAACAAACACTTAATATATAAAAAAAAAAAAATCAGATCTAGCTTTTACAGGTTCATGCAGCTAGGTCTCTACAGATTAGCTTTCAAATGTGACATTATCCACTACATGAACCCTAATTTTAACTTACCAAGTCTGTATGAAGTAGTTTCAGAAAGTTGGGAGGGGAAGCTTTAAATAAAAAATGGGAACATGAAAATGTGAATATATTCATTTAGATGCAGGTCCTGACATTCTACTGAAAGAGTTATTATAAAGAACAAATACCATTTATTTCGTTACCCTTTCTGTGAAAATATTGTCAGAGCTGGCAATCAGGGTGATGACCACTGCAAAAACAAATAGTGGCATGCTGAATTTCATTTTCCTCCTGATGCTGCTATTCCTAAAAAAAAAAATATGAATAAAAAAAAGCTTTTTCCCCTTCAGTGTTCCAAGCCTTCTTTGAGACATTTGGAGGATATCTCAAAATAACCAGAAATATTAAAAAGTAACAGTGATTGCTGCCAGATTGTCTGCAGCCACTGTGGAAAGAGACAGACTGTTATTCTAGTCACCTAAAACACTATCAGACTAGAAGCCAGTTATTCAGTATGGCAATCAGAGGAAGGGGGGTGGGGGGAGAAGGAAAAAAAAAAAAAAAGAAAAAAGAAAAGGACACTTCCAAACATTTTTTCTCTTTCTGTGAAGTAGTAATATCCAGGGGTTCACATCTCATGTTTAATGCCTCACAAACAAGCAACACTCCTGATGTGCCATAGGGGCCTCTGTGTTATTAATTTCTCCATCAAACTTTTAGAGGGACATCACAAGGTAATGATTCTCCAGTTCCAGAAAGTAGATGCTAAAGGACTCCCACTTCGAGGGCTTGTTTCATTTGAATGCCGTGAAGGCTGCAGTGTGGAATGGGTGGGTGCCCTTCCAGCTAAGAAGCCATCACCATCTTCACTCTGCTTTCCAGCCTAGGGGCATTCACCTCCTGTCAGAGTGGCCAGACTTCTGAAGACAGTAACCCTTTTCCCTATTCAATCACCAAATGCTACAGCTCATTTATCAGACTTCCTAATCTTGATGGGGAATTTCCATTAAAACTGGCTTAACATTTGCTTGTTTACCAAGTGATGCAAAGAACAAGTCCAATTACTATAACACACAATACAATGTCTGAGTAGAAGGAAAAATTAAAGTTTACCTAGTGTTAAATTTGTGTTCACATCTACACTATTAGATGCCTTGAAAAGAGCTGATGTATTTTTATATGAAGTCATATTGCCCAGTGTACTCCTTTGTGCTATTAACCCTTGTATAATCCAAGTAAGAAAAAAATATTTTAATCACTAGATGTGATCAAAGTTAGGGTTTTTTTTAGAAGACACCATCTCTAAGCTGAGACAAACTGATCATTGGACCCATCTACTACTCCACTGTAATATATAGCCAAAAAAAGGTTTTTAAAAAACCTTTGGTTTTGTTGGTTTCCTGAGTTTGTAGACAAAGAGATGGTCAGACTTCCTGTGACAACTATTTCAAGTACTCACAAGTCCAAGGCAAAGTTGTGGGCAAGCACTACATTGATATCAATAACTCAGGTTTCAATAATCTCAGAAAGCTCTTGTATCCCCATTGAAGTGGAGACAGCTCCACTTCTACCCCAGGAAATGATCATAGCTAGTGTTAAAAGTATACTGAGGCTACCACTGCACTCCCTTCACAGCCCCCAAAACACTAAGGGTGCTTGAAACAGTTAAAGCCAAAACCACTTTAAGTTTCCACCTTGTTAACTTTCATTCCTTTGAACATAAACCCCAAGGGTTAGTTGCTTTTGACCAAACAATTTTTTCCTCCTCTTCTTTGCAGATTCTTCCCTCTTTCCACTGTACTCATTAACATGGGGAGATTTCGTTATGAGCCTTAGTGGATGCTACTTGATGGTTTCAGGCCAATGTGTAGGTGTACAAAAACACAAACACACATTCAGGGCCAGAAGCAGGAAGATCTGTCAGCATTTGCTGGTTACTGTCCCTTTCCCAGCTCTGGAAATCCTTTGAAGCAGCAGCCTTGAAGAGAAACTCCTCTCTGTGGAGCTGCTGAGGCTTTAACTGCCCTAAAGCTAAGTAAAATAAAGAATTCAGAATGGAGGATCCTAGTGATCTACAGGGAAACAAGAATTCACTTTTTCCATTGGACATATGCTGCCTAACCTAATGAGGGAAGCCAGTTTACTGTACAGGACAGGAGACAAAGCCAAAGATTATTTTACTTTGTAACAACAGTTTATAACTACAGAGGCATGCTATAGAATTTTCAAACAGGCCAATTCATGAAGTGCTAGGAATAACATTCCCAAACTTGTGCCATTATATGACTTTCCTAACAGAAAAAAGATAATTCTACTTCGCAAAACCTAATAGAATGAATCTTAGTATAAAAAAAAGGTACCACAGGACTGAAACTTCTTAAATCTAAATCGTATTCTTGCTTAATTCTTTATGTCAGCAATTTTTATTTACTTTCTGCCAATATACACAAGAAAGCACTGTTGCAGACTATTAGGGGATTCACACAGCGGAAGCAAAGTGGAATGACTCCTTCTGGTGCAATGGAATTTAACTGCACAGTCCCTTTTTCTGTACCTTCTACCTGCAAAATTGCTCTTTGTTAATAAGACAGCAGTAGAACAACAGACAACTCAAACCATTAACTATTAACTCAAGGGTCTAAAGGACTGACAACCCACTTCACATACAACATGGATGTAACTGTTTGGTAGACAGAGCACACAGAAACAACTCTGAACTGACTAGAGCTGAGTACCCCATCTCCAATCCTGTGCCATCTCCTTTTTTAAATAGAGGCAAGACAGCCATGGACTCCTTAACATCCTCTTCTAGATGACTCCATTTCAGAATACTACTTATTCTGTATGTGTGTATGTATACATACAGAATTCTGAAATACTAACCTTTCCCAAAACAGAAGACACTCATATACAGCTTTTAAATAAGTAACCAAGTTCTCTATACCATTTTTTGTCCTTTCACAAAATCACTTAGAGCTGAGTGCAGCCCCATTAAGAGCTGAAGTGGGAGAAGCTGGGCTGAGATTAGATGTGTTTTACAATGAGACAGCCTCCCGAGTCCTTCCTGAAGCAGTTCACATGACAGAAGGACACATGAGCTCCGTTATGTCCTGTGGTAAATCTCCTTGCCAAATACGAGTTTACTGTTCCTGTTGAGCCTTAGATTTACAGGTTCATTCTGCAGCATTTCATTCACACAGGCACAGTAAGATAGCTACAAAACCCAGCTTCCTTGCAAGGGTCTATGTTTGTATACCATGACACATCTTTTCCTCTATAGGCTCCTCCTGAGGTACAAAGTTTACCTTGAGCATTTTTCATTTCAGGAAACATTTTACCTTGTTAATTTCAGGAGCTGGACTTTGATGATCCTTGTGGGTCCCTCCCAACTCTAGATGCTTTATGATTCTGTTTAGTGCAACACACAGGAACTACATTCATGCACAAATTCATCCCACAACTCCACTATTAATGAACTCCACTATTAGGTGAATCACAAGCCACAAATAAAATGCTGTGCTGGAAACCCTGAAGTGAACTGCTTTGAAAGGACAGAAATGGTGTTTCCGATTCACAATCACTTCTCAACGAAAGAGTTTGCTAACAAGCATTAATATTATGCAGTATAGCCAAAGTTTTGTTACCTGTGATTCAACTACTCAAGCTTTCCAATAAATCCTACCAGGAGCCACTTAGGTGGAAGCTTGGATCAAGATCACCTCATAACCAAGCTTCCACAGACCATGGTAAGTCCTGGAACAAGAGGTACTGGGGCTACAGTGGCACACACATCCAAAAACTAAAACCCTGCAATTTCCTCTTCAACCCGCATTCAAACAACAGTGCAAGAAAATAAACTTTGGTTTACTTAGCAACATATCAATGTCCTACTGTGTGGAGTATTAGCATTGGGTCTGACTGAAGAAGATAATCCACTTTGTAATTTAGTTAAATTACTAATTTTAACAAAGATAAGTACCCTGTATAATTTTGCAGTGCTTAAAGAATACATCCTTTGAGTATTCTGCTCTAAGAAACATCAGCTTGTTATAATATTTTAAATTTATGGAACATTTGTAACTGCCGTTATATCAGGAAAAATATTAAATCTGCACAATAAGTACAAACTTTATATGAGAAAGTATACTTGTAAGTGCATGATGATCTCCTGATGTCTGCTGAGGCATTCACTTCCACAAAAGACACAGACAACATCCCTGGGGATAGACTCAAACGTCCCACAAAGTGCAACTCAGTTAAAAAAAAAGGCTACTAACAGAAAAGCAAACAAGAAACTGTCTCCACTCTATTGGCTGTAAAAAGAGATGCTTATCTGCATTCTCAACTAGGAGAGTGGTTGAGAACCCCATCTTCAAAAAAATGCCTTAAAAGCCCATACTACTAACAAGAGAATGTATTATTCCTCCCAAATGTGGTTTAAACTAAGCAGAAACAAATTTTGTTTTGCGCTGGCACATACGCTTTGAAGTACATCTCTGCTTCTCTAGAGGAAAGCAGGCATTTAGGCCACTATAGCAGAACCCATTCAGAATATAAAATAAATTAAAACCTGCTGATTAGGAGATCTTAACAATGTCTGCACAATGAAAGATAACATCTATATCCAAAATGAAAGATATGTTTTCTCCTGTCTGCCCTCCAACTTGGAATCATCTTGACTCTTAGAAATAGCAGACACCACGCAGGATGTGCCTGTATGCCGATCTAGGCCAGCACGGTCCAACTGGTGCCCATCGTCTGAATCTGGACCACAGGATGCCTCCATATGGCCTGCCACCTTTTCCTTGGAGGAGATAGGGAACAGCTGTTTGAGGAGCAAACGCTGCCTGAACAGCCAAACACCTCCTCCTGTGTCCGGCTGACTCAAAGCCCAGAGCTGTCTCCGTGTTCCCGTGGAAGGCAAGGAAGGAACAGGGGAAGAAGGCAGCAGAACCTCCCACTCACGCAAGGACTCGAGCTCTTCATCTGCCTGACTCGGACAGACACAACCCAGCAAAGCCTGGAGCTGCTTCTGCCATGGAGAGGGGCAGCCACAGGAATGGCCCAATGAAGCCCCTGGATCTGCTGTTACTGTCATCATAGCTGGGGGTGGTGGGATATAGCAGAAGCACAAAAATCAGGAATTTGGAACATGTTTGCAAAGTCTAAACCACCTTACAGTAGCTACACTAAGTGGTACAGTACAAGCATACTGTCAATCTTCAGTCTGCTGCCAGCAAAACAGATTAATACAATATTTTGGCCTTCACAGAGAGGAAAAACACAGAAAAGCATAAATATATTTCATTATTAACTGCCTATTTATTTTTTATTGATCAAGAAGAACAACTTGGGCATTGAAACCCAGACAAAGCAAATTAGATAGCAACACTATTTTTACCTTTGCAACTGCCCACTCAATGCAATTTTAAATCTCTCCTTAAGGTGACATGCATAGCAGGCAAGTAAAAAAAAGGGAAAGATTTTACAGGGTTTACAACTGTGCCATCTTTCTTCCACCCATTTTTCACAGTGTCACTGACATCATTTCTGAAAAAAAGCTATTTGACTGGTATGCCAATGAGTATAAATCAAGTCGGGAGGAGAACTGAGAATCCTGAAGACCTACCTGGTACAGAAACAAAACTGAATTCTGTTTCAAATACATCTGCTTTTGACTGCATATTGGTTGAACTCTTTGGAAGCATTAAAATATTCCCTATTACATCAACTTAAAAATAATAAACACCTTTACTGATTACTTCAGTAGGGTGTTTTAAAAGACAGTATAATTGTCTGCATTCAACTCAAGTAGCATTTAGCACACAAAAGTTAAATGGTAGTGTCTTCAAGCCAAGTACAGAGAGACACCAGATGTTCTACTTCACGCTGACCTGGAAAATCATATGCTTATTGGAATAGGATAGATAAAAAACAACACAAAAATAATGTAAGAGCAGCATAAGTCATATTGAAAGTATCATCACAACTTCAAAAATTGGTGTAAAAATTATGCTAGAGATGTGAAATCTCATCTAATATACCCAATATTGAAGTCACACATAATACCAGATTTTAAAGATGCTATGATGAAATCTAGAACTTGATGTGTTAAACATCCTAACTAAAATGATATTCCAGTCCCCAACAGCTAATGACTGGATTTTAGAATTTCATTCACGCTAAATCAATTAGTCAAATTTTATATGAATAATATATGAAATTTAGTATCTGATCAAAAGGGATTACAGACTCCAGGAAATTAAGTTCTCTGTCCAGTACTGCACACAAACAGATCAAAACATCTTTGGATAGATTACTGCAAAGCTTGTATTCACAACGGGACTACAACAACACTTTCACAGTGTCCAGATGTCAATACACCCTAGTCAGAAAACTGTTTGACAGTGTTCCTGTGAAATGCTGGAAGCAAATCAGACTACAGATAATACCTAAAAATTATTAACAACTTCTACCAAATAGATTCTATTTTTAAAAAATATGAAAAAGAGTGTGACTCATGGGGCAGCTTATGTCTTCTTGAGTAAGAGGAGCTTGACAGAAGGAAAAGAAAGCACTAGCAAGTATTTGCTCATTAACTTTGCAAAGAAACATAAACTGAGTCCAATAAGTTTACTTGCTAAAATATTACTTAAATAGGTAACTTTGCTTCCTCCATTCAGTAAGAATTTTAGAATTAAACTGATCTCTCTTGTACTGGGGAGCCCAGTGCTGGACACGGTACTCTGGCTGTGGCCTCACCAGTGCTGAGCAGAGGAGAAGGATCACCTCTCTCAACATGCTGCCAACAATCCTAATGCAGCTGGATGCCATTAGCCCTTTTTGCTGCAAGGACACATTGCTGGCTCATGCTCAGCTTGTCCCCCAACATAATAATGGGATAATTTCACTCCAAGTGCAGGACTTTGCACTTCTTGTTAAACATCAATTAGCAGCCCATTTCTCCAGCCTGTCAAAGTCCCACTGGATGGCCCCTTACCAGAAACTGAAGTGAGGCTAACAGGCCTGCAGTTCCCTGGGTCACCTTTCTCTCCTGAAGATAGGAGTGACATTTGCTTTCTTCCAGTCCTCAGTAAGTCTCCCAGTCATCATGGGAAGATGATTGGGAAATCATTGCTCAAAGATCACTGAGAGTCATCGAATTTGCTTTGGGGTCACCTAGTCCAACTCCTCACTGTGATGAACAGGAACATCTTCAACTAGATCATGGTTGCTCAGAGCTCCAACCAACCTGACCTGGAATGTTTTCCAGAATAGGGCATCAACAATCTCTCTGAGCAACCTGTGTCAGCATTTCACCACTTTTTTTGTANCTTGTTAAACATCAATTAGCAGCCCATTTCTCCAGCCTGTCAAAGTCCCACTGGATGGCCCCTTACCAGAAACTGAAGTGAGGCTAACAGGCCTGCAGTTCCCTGGGTCACCTTTCTCTCCTGAAGATAGGAGTGACATTTGCTTTCTTCCAGTCCTCAGTAAGTCTCCCAGTCATCATGGGAAGATGATTGGGAAATCATTGCTCAAAGATCACTGAGAGTCATCGAATTTGCTTTGGGGTCACCTAGTCCAACTCCTCACTGTGATGAACAGGAACATCTTCAACTAGATCATGGTTGCTCAGAGCTCCAACCAACCTGACCTGGAATGTTTTCCAGAATAGGGCATCAACAATCTCTCTGAGCAACCTGTGTCAGCATTTCACCACTTTTTTTGTAAAAAATGCCTTCCTTAGATCTAGTCAAAATCTAGAAAATTTTTTTCTTGGTTTAAAACCATTACCCCTGGTCCTCTTGCAACAAGCCCTGCTAAAAAGTTGGTCCCCATCTTTCTCACCCCCTTTTAAACACAGAAAGGCTGCTTTAAGACCTCCCTAGAGCTTTTTCTTCTCCAGGATGAACAAGGCCAGCTCACTCAGCATTTCCTCACAGGAGAGGTGCTTCAGCCCTCTGATTATTTCTGTGGCTATCCTCTGGAATCTCTCCATGTCCTTCCTGTGCTGGGGACCCCAGAGCTGGGTGCAGTACTCCAGGTGGGGTCTCACCAGAGCAGAGGGATTGAATCCCCTCTCTCAACCTGCTGGCCACACTGCTTTTGATGCAGCCCAGGGTACAACTGGCTTTCTGAGCTGCAAGCACACATTGCTGGCTCATTCACCAGCACTCCCAAAGTCCATCTCTGCAGGGCCATTCTCAGTCCCTTCAAGCCACAGCTGTATTGATAGCATGGGTTGCCCCAAGACAGGTGCAGCACCTTGCACTTTCCCCTGGTGAACTTCATGAAGTTCCCAAGAGCCCATTTCTCAAGCTTGTCCAGGTACCTCTAGATGGAATTCTGGTACTTGGAACTCTTGAAGGCCAGTCTTACCAGTAAAAGAAGGCATTTGGTACCCTCATGTTACACAGTCCCCTGCTCCATCCAGCAGCAGGCCCACATTTCCTCTAGTCCTCTTTTGGTCACCTATGTACATATAGAAACCCTTTTGATCACCTTTGATATCTCTTGCAAGATTCCTGCTGGGCTTTAGGTTTCCTAACCACATCCCTGGATGACTGCACAATGTCTCCATATTTCTTACAGGTTACCTGTCATTGCTTTCACTTTCTCTATGCTTCCTTTTAATGTCTGAGTTTTTGCCAGGAGTTCCTTGCTGATTCATGAAGGCCTCCTGGCACTTTTGCCTGACTTCCTGCTTTTGGGATGAACTGCTCCTGAACTTAGAGGAGGTGATCTATCAATACTAACCATGTTTTCTTTCTTGGATCCTTCTTCTCTCCAAAGCCTTATCCCATGGGATTCTTCCAAGCAGATCCATGAATCAGCCAATACTGCTCTCCTGAAGTCCAGCATCGTGACCTTGCTGTTTGTTCTGCCTCCTCTCCTCAGGATCCTGAAATCTACCACCTTATGGTCACTACAGCCAAGGCTGCCTTCAACCTCTACATCTCTAACAAACCCTTACTTGTTTGTAAGTATGAGGTACATGAATGCAAGTAGCACCTCTCCTCATTGGCCCCACCACTGCTTGGTTGAGGAAGCTCTCCACAAACCTGCTGGACTGCTTATGCCTTGCTGTGCTGTTCCTTGAACAGATACTGGAGTGAGGTCCCCACTGAGGACCAGGCCCTGCAAATGTGAGGCTGTTTTTAGCTACTTGTAGAAGGCCTCATAAGTTCACTTCTTCCTTCTTCCTGAACAGGCCTTATAGCAGAGGCCCACTACACTGCCAACCATACTGGCTGAGGTTCAGGTTTTTTGGTTTTTTCTTTCCAGACTGACAACTTTCTCTTCAGAAAAAAAATGCGGTCCCTCAGTGGTCCAAAGACTACAGGCTGAAAACACTGTGTAAATCAATACCAAACTGCCATCCTAGAAAGTCCCACAAAACTGGTGTTTTTTCCAGCACATGAGAGGCAGCTACATACAGATAGTACTTACTCACAGAGTGCCACTGAATACATACAGCCATGGCAAAAGCTATGGTTAGCTAATGGTCTGCTGGTTTTGGACTTACCACTTCAAAGATTTTAAAAGACAACTGAAGTTATCATAAAATTGCATTTTATTTAGGCAGGTATTAACAGGCTTTACTACAGCTGGGGAAAAGATACAACACTGCTTCAAACCCATCATGTTCAAACTGTAAATAGTTTGGACACTTCCACCTTCTCTAAGTGCATTCCTTGTCTTCATATCTTGTTTTGATTCACAAAAACTTCTCTGTAGCTGACTACAGGCATAGAGATGCACCTGAAAATCAAACACAAAGACTACTGCATATTCTTTTAAAAAAGCTTCAAACTTGGCTGTATTTTCTTTAGGAATATAATCTCACTGTGATTGTCTGTAAACTATATGGCTCCCTCTTGTGTCTATCACACCACATTTCAGTGGACAAAAAATTTTTAACATTAAGCCATAAATATCTGGGCTTTGTTCACCCTTCTGTAGATATGCAGTGCTCATAAATGTTAAGAAAGTCACAGACATACCTTCCTTTCTCTTCCCCTGAGAAGAGAAAATCCTGCAGCTTACAGAATTTCTCTTTGGAACAAACCATAAAAAAAAAATCTTGTAAACCACAAGTCTGCAGCAATGAAAGTAATCTTTTGAGCATTCCCTGTATTTTGATACCAATGCAGAGGCCAAATGCACTGTTGAAGTACATCTGCAACAACTTTTAACTATTTTTTAGTTATCAAATTACACATGTTTAGAGAGGTGTCAGTGTGGTTTATAGAGCCTGGCTAACATGCTCAAGAGTTTATTTTTGTCTGCTCAACATCCCACCTGTTTCTGCTTATCAAACCAGACTACAGTTTAGCTTGCAACAGCTGTGAAATTCATAAATCTGCCCATTCTTCATGTGTAGCCAGACTAAGCACATGGAGAAAGAGTCAGAACTGCAGCAGTCACCCTTTATGGAGAAGCTAAGGAAATAAAACAGAGCAGCACTTCTCAAACCATGTTTGAAACTGCACACCTATCAGAAGCCAAATTGTTTTAAAAGCAGTCTAGCAATCCTATTTGGAAAGAAAAAGAAGCATTTGAAGACAGGACCTGTTAGCCCTTTTATTCCCTCCACCATGAGAAATATTTTGTAAACTAAAAATGTTGCAATTAGAATATTTTGCCTGCACGAAGTAGTCCCTTTCTTAGTATCTTCAAATAGCAAAAAGCCCCAGCTTTTATTTCAAGATGCTGCTAGCATTACTTCGCACAGTAGAACAGCTATTTATAAAGTAAAAATAGTTTTAAAATTTTTGTATTACAAAAAATTGTATTTGTACTTTAAAAAATAGACTTCAAAAGGTATTTGTACTTTAAAAAAAATTAGTCTGCATATTGAAAGCAATATGAAAATCCTGGTCACATAGGACAGCTTTCATTTAAACACTTCTACTAAAACAGTAGTAGTACTGAATGGAATGATGGTATACAAAAATCTAAAAAAACCTCATTTAATGAAGCTTGCAGAGTACACTGCCTTTTATAGACAAGTGGGTTTGCTTTGCTTTTTTCATTTATATGAAAAATTTCTCTTTTGCTGTCTCTTCCCTTTTCCATCTGCTCATGAATTACCCTTAGCATTAGTATTTTGTGGGTCAATTTTGTTCAAAACATGATATGAGTACATGCAAGCTGATACTAAAATTAATTTCAGCTTTTATGAATAAGGAAAAATGGTACTTTGTTTTAGGGAAGAAAGAGACTTCTGTTTTTTCTCTATGAACTCTTTTCCTCCACCATTTTATAAATTACAAGCCCTTATTTTTGAGAGCAGAAACAAATCAAAAATTTAAACTTTTCCATAAGTTTTCATCAAAAACATTAATAATAGCTGTCCAATACATACAGTCGGCATTTCTGGAGCCAACTGAATTTATTTGACTTTCTAATGTGAATAGTAGTATTTGCTGAATAGTAGTGAAGAAACATTCAGCTGAAATTGTGATTACATGGCAGTGCTGAACTAAGGCACCAAACAACCAGGACTCACTTAAAATTTAACTAAATACTTATTACCTCTCATTCTGCAAAGGAAAGTAAATAAAGCAAATTAATCCTACCTGATCTACCTTCATCTCAAGTTCAACAATGTGAAACAACAGCTATAGAAAAAGATACATAACAAGAACACAAGACAAGCAACAAATGCATTTGTCAGGAGAACCAAAAAAAAAAATTGATCTAATTTTCTGACCATTCTGCATTTCAGAGCTTTTTTTAAATTACTGTTGCAGCCACATAACCTCTCACATAATAATACTAGTGCAGGATTAGTCAGTGAAAATGATGGAACTGGTCACAATGGTAGTTCACCTGATTCAGATGATTCAGTTCTGAAAAGAACTGCAAGAGCAAGAATAGCAGCTAGAAGAATTGGATAATATTCCACAACATTCTGCTAATAACTTGTTAAAACCAGTAGACCTTTTTAGGGAGAAAAAAATGTTCTAAGGCACAACATTGAGAAGCTCTGTTTGATCAGGCAGTATATTTTGAGAAACTAAGTGAAGGCTGGAAGACAAGTGTGGACTGGCAGTCTAGGATAGGACACAGCAAGAAAAAAGAGTTGGCTGAACTATCATTTCCTGTACTGTGACACCTGGAAGGAAGAATTCAGTTCCCTTCCAATATCAAAGCCACTGTTTCTAGCTTATTCCTTGTGCATCTGATTTGGCTTTGACCAATCATTTTCAATTACTTCAGTTTTCAAAATGCATCCCTCTGCTCCTTAAACTGAATTTGTGTTTGAAACATACTCAGTTCTTGAAACATCCAACAGCTACACAAAATAATGTAACTTTTGTTGAATTAAAACAGTTGACAGAAAAGCTTTGAACTCTGGTAACACTAAAGGAGAACAGAATTGCCTTGTGTCTTCTGACCTCTCCCATGACAAAACAAAATGTCTCTAGATCATACATTTGGGGAGATTCAGTACATAGAACCATACGTTATTTATACAGATTGTGCCACAAAAAGCTTTGAATGCCTGGACATTGAGCACTACCTTGAGCACAACACATTAACAGTCACTTACAACATTACATCCAGATATCAGTCAGAATAACAGAGTTCTGTTAGAAACTTGGTTTAAATCATTACTTCAGAGCACAATGAAAAGTTCACCCATCTCAAGCATCTCCATACCCTAACTGTTACCAGATGGGTTTATCTTTGTATTTGAAAGCAATCAAAATAATTATGCTAAATAGAACAGAAAGCAACAGTTAATCCACGCTCATTGGAAATACAACATATGCAATGGTTTTATTCTGTCAATTAACAATTATAATTTTACTTTGTTAAGTGCAAACTACACATTTTTCAAAGAATCATAGAGGCATGCATAGGTTGTAGATCTCTGCAGGTCATGTAGAAAAGTTTCCAACCCACAAACTTCTAGAGACTGGCTAACAGTTGCAAGATCAAAGCAGCGACTGGATCATTCCTTATCTCCTTTTCTCCAGAACAAACAAATCCAGATCCTTTAGTCTCCCATACAGATAAAGGGCTGAAGCAAATTACATCTTAATAGCCCTCCTCTGGTCTCATTCCAGTTTGTCAACAAGTTTCCAGTTTGTCAATGTGTCTTTTGCACTGGTGGGCCCAAAATTGTACAGTACTCCAGATGAAGCCTCACCCATTTTTAAACAAAGGGCAGTAATCATTTCTCTCAACCAACTAAATACATTTTTATATATCTCTAAGCCTACAGAACTGCAAAATTTCAATAGCAGTTCAAAAAAACAGCAGGAAATTGCTTTAATGATTCAGACTTTCAAAGGCAATATATTTGTGCTATTATTCAGTATCACTGTTTTCACACGTTCCTCAGTAAGGATTATGAGAACATGTATATATTATATTTAAGATTCTTACCTGAATAACTTTGTAGAAATAGGCATACTGTCGAGCTGTATTTTTATATTGGCTAAAAACATCATGTATGGCCTGAGTTGATTGAAGATACTGTACTTCATCTTCTTCAAAATAGAGAGGAGTATCATATTCACTGGGGAGAGTCTGGATGTAGGGCAGCCAGAAAGAGTTGGGGTTGGCTCGCTCACAAAGGAGATGGAATGCCAACGTTATATTGCCCATGGCTTGAAGAATTCGATCTTGAGAATACAGAGATCCTGAATTAACCAAGAAAGGTGAGGAACCAAATTGATTCTCCATGGAAAATATCATCCTAGATTTACTTTAAATTAACACGATTAAATAATAGGTAAGCACTTAACAAAAAAAAAAAAGCTTTTTAGGTTTCTAAAATATTTAGCTGCCTACGCTATATTATACTGCAAGATTTTTGACACAGCAAATGCCTCGTGTACAATTGCATGACAAAACTAGAACAATATTCTCAATACCTCAGAACATTTTATCTCTAAGTATTATACAAGCTACATGATATGTGTTCAAAATAACACAAACACTTGTGGAAGATTTCCAGTGCACTCAGCCAGAAACTAACTGGGAAATTAAATTCTTTCCACTGACTCTTGAAGTTTCTAAGTATTCCAAATCTGATGGCTGGCATGATAAGCAAGCCCTGTAATAAAGAAGATGAGCTAAAAAAAGAAAGTCTCCTACTGAAAGATCCCATAAATATTAATTTCTTTCTTAAGAACTTCCTTGAGCTCTTACCTAAGACTGAATTTTTAGCTGACTCAACCGTCATCAACAGTTTTCTAGGAACCCACAGAAACAATTCTTCAGCCTACAAAAATGAAAGAAATGCAATAGAGGGTCAGCTAGCATTTATGTGATATGTCAAGTGTCTTAAATATACACCAACTTTAAACTACAAGTTGTTTGCATTATTTTTTTTTAAATCAAAATTATTCTGAATCTAAATTCTTCATTCTCTTCCATTGCAAATTCAACAAACAACCTGTGTTTCATATTGTGGTAACCAACATTTCAATCTGCATTACACAAAGCTTTAAAACAGGCACTCAGATACAAAATAAAGCCCTTCCATTTTGGAACTGCTGATATATACAACACAACCTTACAGTTACCAGACTCATTATATTGCTAATAATTACATGATCACATGTTTTCTCACAGTATAGTTTTTTTCATATTGGCTGCTTTTATTCTAGAAGAACTGTTCAGGATTTTTATCAATGTATTAACTGTTTGTTAATGAAGCTCTTAAATGATTATACTATGCTCATTTTCTGACAGTCTTTCTACAACAGCAGATTGGTCTTCAAAGCTGTTTCCCACCTATAAAATGGGAATGGAAAGACACAATTTTAAATGCTTACCTTTAAACAGTTACCTAACTCTGTGTTTGTCTATACTTCTTATCTGATGATAAAAAAAAATCCTTTACAATTATCATTGTTTGGGGATTTTTTCGATTTCACTGGAAAATAGGTAAACACCTCTTTCTGAGACAAAAAGACCAATTCTTTAAAAGAAGGGATGAAGAATCATGAATGAAGAAGAGACATACATGAATGAAGAAGAGACTAAATAGGTATTGCAAATACCACTTTTTTCAGGCAAAAACTTTTTCAGTTCTTTAAAAGGGACATGAAAGAAGAGAAGAGACTAAATAGTTAGAAAACATGGAATAAAGGGATACATCAGTGTGGTAGTGTACTCTGGTGATTAGGTAAAGAGCATAGGCAACATAGAGAAAAAAAAGGATTGATTAAAAATTCACAGTACTATCAGCAGTCATCAAAAAATAATACTCAATTTTATCAATAATGTTATTCAAGTACACAGAGTTGGTAATGTTTCAGAACAGCATAAGCAGTTAACGGGGGAAAAGGCTGAGAATTTCACAGCTCTACAGATAGATTAGAAAATCTTGTTTGCAATGTAAGTCAAATGTTCACATGCTCACCTTTATCTCTCTTGTTGCTTTCAAACCAAATCCCTCCTCTTCAAAGTTAGCTATTTCAAAACCCTCTGTGGATGCTCCATTTTCAGTTGCCCACTTTATCAATTCAGGGAAATAGTCATCTCTTTTTCCATCAAAGACAACAGACAAACCTATATACACAATTTATTGAAAAACAAATGCAGAAATAAGAGGATCCAGAAAGATAAAAAAGCTCAGTGTAGAAGCCCATGTTAAAAGCTATCTGCTGTCTCACAGCAGTGCTACTTTGAAGTAGCTGAGTCAGAACTGGTCTCTGTTAAGTGTTACTCAATACTATATAAATGTCATACCCAATTTTCATCAAATTCATGATTGTGCCAAATTGGCTTAGCAGTCATCTTAAAAATGCAACTGCCTAAACTGCGCAGTAATGAAATATGAAACTCTCCTTTCCCTTATAATAAATGCCAAAATATTTCCAATCTTAATATCAATGATAAATACAATCATCACAACATGTTGATACAGACAAGGAAGAATTTGAGATGCAAGCTGTAATTTCATTAATTCAGCACTGCAACTGATGATAAGCAGATCTTGAGTTCCCTCTTTCATATACAAGGCAGTCAGCCTTTTCCTGCAGCATATGGATCTACTAAAATATCTAAGGATAGATCTAAGGATAGATCTAAACTATCTAAGGATCATCCTCCTGACATCACAGAGCTCATCCAAATTTTTACACTTTGCTTCTCCAACAGCATGTGCTCCACCAGTGAAATCACAAGCCTCATTCATTTCCTCAGCTTTCCCCTACTGTGAATTCATTTGAATCTCTCTGTAATAGTTCCTGGCTATACTCAGCCAGCTCCTTTTGTACCTCTTTGCCTCTGTGTGCTCTCTTCAACCCAAACTCTAGAGTCAGATCACATTAAAAGTGTTCAAAGGCCCCCAAAATGCTCAGGCCATTTTATGAGTGACAAAATGTCATCAGCAAGATGCTTTGCATCCAAAGATATTTTGGCTAAGCACAGGGAATAAAATAAATTTTGAGATTAAAATTATTTTAGGGAAGCAGCATTAGTGTATTTAAAATATCCCATTCCTGCCTCCAAATTGTGCATTTCAAGGCCCACCCAGAATCAATCAAATCTGTAGTTAACTTAAAAGTGGAAGTAGCATTTAAAACTTTCATCTTTGACAATGCAGTATAAAAATTTATTAAGTATTTGCAAAGTATTTTTCTGAATATAATGCCCTCACAAACACAGTAAGACTAGTTGCATAGTTTCTACAGAACTTGATCAGTATTTACACTGCCCAAGATTTTGCTCTTTTGATTTCCAGCTTTTGCTACTGTATAAGACTACTGGAAACTTTTAACATGCAGCTTGTACTTGGGACCATTCTTTAAGCATCTCTAAAATTCTACTTCTGTTCCTCATATATAACATGGGCCAATAGTTCCCAATTTTTTCCAAATTAAAGAGAAGACCAGCTCCTTTAAGTTATAAGCACCATTGGGGAATAACAGTTTCTACATGGAACAAAATACAGCTGTACTGATGAAAATCTATATTGAAAATTAACTTTATTTAAGATTTTGCTAGTAAGTCAAACAAGCAAAATTTTAGAAATTAAAAATACTCAGTTTTCAAATTAAGAGTTTTCTATACCGAAGATCATTCTAGTTCACATCCTGCAACCCTATGTTCTAGTAGAAAAAAGCACAAAGTATAACATTTTTGGAAATATATATTAATTTGTACATCTCAGAGCTCCCAACAGGAACTTCCTCTGTTAACTGTCTAAAGCCTTTATTAAGTTAGCAAACTCTGTAGATTAACTACTATGTTCTATTAAAAATCATCTTGAAAGACACCATACCATTGCTACTCACTATGTATGTAAAAATGTTACATGGAAAGACACTTGTATGTCAATAGCAGTGTAGTTAGTAGGTTTTGTATCTACCAAAGGAAAAAAATATGCTCTATTAACATGATACTGTTACACTAATTCTACCATCTCTGCCAGCAGCATCCTTCCCGTGGATAGTTTAATCTTTCTGGTGCAGAAGAAAGATTCAGTGAAGAGGCCAACCCCACTGCTAACTCTACTCTTATTAACCTGAATTATGACTTACTTTAACACATACATTACATCATAAAAACCTGGACATGTAAAGTTTATAGAAGTCATGGCACAGTTAAAAATGAACCAAGTTCACATCTACATCGCTACAGAATGCAGTCACTGAAAGAGCATCATTTATTCTTCCATACACCCTCTGCCAAAAACTGATGTTCAGAGGTATGTTAAGTCCTTTCATGGAGTAAGATCTTTATGTATCAGTCAAAATATATTAAAAACAGGTGTGAAAGAGAAATTTCAAGCCTCTCCAGTATTTGCTTTATCAAGTAACACCATGAACTAGTCAAGCTCAATTTATATGTAGTCTGGCTTTCTTGCTATTACTGCATAAATACCAGAGAATAAAGAATTGTTTAGGACTTTTTCAGGTACATCCAGCCCAAATCTATTCATTGCATTAAAAAGTTATTTCTCAGTCATTAAAATACATCCATCATAAAAGAGGTTAATTTTACTAAAATTATATGAAAAGCATCTTTGAGAGCATGCCTCCAAACATAAATAAATTAATATAAAAAAGTATTATCAACAGCAAGATGTTACAGACCATAACAGAAGATCTAGTATGAAAAATAAGCATACCTTAAACTTTGGAAAACTGGCAATAAAATTCCTCATGAACTGTGATATTATAATAATTTCTTTATTTTGATTATGTGCTTCATTTAGAGCAGAGAGACTTATTAGCTGATGCTTTTTTTTTGTGTATTTACATACATTTGTCATCACTTGATGTCCTGACGTTGTCTTGCTGAAACTGTTTCAACATCCAGTAAAGTCTTGATGTAAAACAGTTACAAATTTAGCATTTAACTTTTAATTTAACTAAGAATATTCAGATTTATAGAGGCAGAGCAGCAGAACCAGGAACCAAGGCAGCCTATTATTCTCTAAGGATTGTTACTTCTAGTCCTTTAGATTGTGATGAGAAAACCATTTCAAGCTCCTTTTTCTACTTATCAGACAGAATTCTCACAGGATCATCTGTCTGTGATAATCATTCAGAATTCTGAGTATTAAAATGGTTAATGCCAGGGGTGAAGCCCACCTGAATGTTTCAGAAGCGCTTGCAAGTGTTTCACATTTACCTTTCTGCTTTTTGCGGATTTTCTCCACAAGCGAACGGATCTGGACGTATTCTTCCCATTCCTTACCAGGACCTGGGGGAGGACTGCTGCATTCTGGAAATAAAAATGTTTTCTTTCATTAAGTACATTATATAACTATATACACACACATATATATGCACAGACACATATACATATATATTTTAACCTCAGAATTATGTTTTCACAGTAACTTAACAGAACCTCAGTACTATCAGTCCTTCAGATATGTTTACATGGCAAATAAAACTATCTCCATAGTTAGAAACATCCCATTATATGACAGGTAATTAATTTAGACTTTTGAAATCTTAACACTATAACTTATTTTATTTTTAATATTCCTTCAGATATAAGAAATAGCAGATGTCTAAAAAGCTGGGAAGAAAAAAAAGTAAACAACCAGGCCATTAGTAAATAATATCTCAGATAAGACAAACAACAAAAAAAGTGTCTGTTTTCAATAATTCAAGCAAAGCACTCTGTTTACATTACCCTGCTTGCCATCACTCTTGCTGTAATGAAAGCAGATAATAGCACAGAGCATACCTTAAATAATTGAGAAATTTGCTGGCACAAACATTTGACCTGCCTAGTCAATACTGTTTTCATAGATGTGCAAGTACTGCAGGGACAAGCAAAGGAACACAAAGCCATGCTTCAGCTTTAGATTACATCCACAGTGTCTCTGCCAATATTCTAAATGTCAGTGTGTGGATTTCTTGATCTAAGCCATGTAAATCCAAGTGGACAGCTGAAGATTACCTTGCTGAAGTGACTTGAAAAATCTTAGCATTGAATAAAATATGGAAGCTTGACAAAAAGAACAGCTGATACTTGTCTTTGCTTAGCAAATTAGATCCACATTTTATTTTTGGTAGCAAAGCAGAGGCCAATTGTAGCATAAGCATCAAACTGCTTTGCCAACTCCTTGTCTCCTTCTCATGAGCAATGCTAAGAAAAAATTTAATTTTTCTAAGGCAACACTTAGATGTGTCCAGAATATGAAAATCTGGAGTTGTGTATCAAAAAGAACTGTATCACAGCACAGTTACTAATGACAGTAGAGTCAATAGTATTTTAGCATCATTGTATGAAATTACGCTCTGCTTTTCATATTTACTAGAAATAATGGATGAGTTCCAAGTTCCTCAACAAGTGAAACCATCTTTGGTCTATACACAAGATCTAAGCACTAAGAAAAGTTTCCAAACAGCAACAACAAAAAATTTATCTAAGCAACAAAAATATCTGTGCAGTTGAACTGAGTTGTATTACTGCTTCCCACAGTTAATTTCCCTACTCTAGTATCAGTTCAAAGTACTGTTCAATTGACAAATGGAAACAGTGTAATTTTTCAAGTTTACAAGAAAAGCATTTTTGACAAAGCTTCAATGCCAAGTTATCTGGTTGTTCAAAAATCTAATCTCACCCAGTATTTGTGCTTGTATTCAGATGAAAAGCCAAATGCTGCCACAAATACGGTCTGTCCAATAAATACCCATTTAAATAAGCCAATGATAGCATATATTAACAGCAGTTTAGTATGTATCTCAGAGTATCTACCTTAAGCACTCTGAAATAGCAAGCTTGGCCACTTACAGAAAAAATACAACTCACTGGCTTCAGCAAGAAAATTTTTTGAGTGGTTTGCACACCAACCCTTTTCCCAGAGAGGCATAAAAACAAAACTTACTTTGCAATAACTCACTAATTAGATTCAACATTTCCTTTGGAGATACTGTCGCTGTGGCTCCTGTACCTGACTTCTGAGTTTTTACTCGGCTTTTCTTCCCCATCTTCTAACTAAAACAGATTAAGAAGCACACTGTCACCAATTACAATGAAACAAAATATGATAAGTATGAATGAACAAGATCTTCTTTGACTAGCCATATAAAAAAGAAAAGAATGAGAAATTATTTCTTGCACACATATATGTGCAAGCATTATTTGCATGGCCTGAATGTAAGAGCCATACAGTGCAATCTGAAGCAGTATTTCATGTAGTTGCACATTAATTACTTCAGGGTAATTAAAAACTAGAAATCTTAGAGACAAAAAGAAAAATTATTCTAATCACATGCAAATTCATTAGTTGTGAACAAATATTATGGATTCCAAAGTATTCAGGCTATAGAAAACCAGGTTATTTTATCTCATCAGCTGCATGGCCAATAGCAGCTGAATTAGTATTTTGACTATATGTTACATAGTAATTCAAAATGAATTGAAAATTAAGTATTCCATTTCAAAATAAAATCAAAATACCATCTGTATATCTTTGCTGCAGCTTCTTCTGATTCAAAGCAACTAGTTAAAGAAAACTTATCTTCAGTTCCCAAAGTAAATGGAACATCATCTTAGGCTGGTATTCCAATATTCAGTGCCCCTTGTTCTCATGCAGGACTTAAATCACACAACACCTCCTGGAACAGCAGTGTAGTAAGGTGTGAAATATCCAGGGAATTTCTCACATGCACTGGGAGCAATTTCTGATGCTGGCACTGAACAGGCTTCTAGAGAAGGGGTTGTGCAGGATCTGGTACTCATGAATAAGGAACAACTGCTTACACATGAGACAGCCAGCTGCCTTGGATGCAGTAATTGTGAAATCACAGCTAAGTCTTGAGAAAAGAAAGGAAGGAAAAAAGCAGACTAAAGACTCCGGACTCACTGCAGTAGACAGAGCTGGGACTTGCTCAGGGAATGGTAAGCAGAATGACCTGGGAGTCCGTAACAGCCACTCATCTTCCTGGACTCTCTTCTCTGAGCACCAAACAACATGAAAGAAAATCAGCATGCACAGCAGAAAGCCAGCTGACTGTACACAGGCCTCCTCACAGACAGAGCTCAAATGAAACAGAAACATAGGTAAAGTGGAACTGGGGATAGGCAGCTGGAGGAGAATACACATTCACTGTCTGGGCAAGCAGAGGATGAAAGAGGGAGGCCTTTGGAGCTTGTTTGGAGCTGATATTGAGGATGAATGTGAAAGGCAAGAGGAAAAGCCTTTATCACGAGCAGAAGACACACTGGGGAAAGTGTAATCCAGCTGCTAAATTAGGAAGATACCTAGTGATGAAAAGTACAGAAGAAGTTGAGACACCCAATACTTTGGGCATGGTCTTTACCAGCAAGGGCTGCTATCAGGTTTATCATGTTTCTGCATTTAGTAGCAAAGTTTGAGGGAGAGGAGCTATCAAATCAAAAAGCTATCTAGGTAAGCTGGACCTATGCAAGCATGTAGGATCAGATGGGAAATATCCAAAGTACTGAAAAAGCTAGGTGATGTCTCTGGAAGGCTGCTGGCTATCATCTTTGAAAAGTCATGGTAATTGCTCATGACAGGAAACTGGTAACTTAAAATCAAACAAACAAAATCCAACTGAAAGGCAAGGTGCAGGCAGCATAGAATAAAGGATGCAGAGAACTAGAAAACAGTGAGTTTCACCTCATTTGCTGTACAAAATGTAGAAAGAGTTCTAATAGGAAGTTATTTCCAGGCATGATGGATATAAATGTGACTGGGATCAGAAAACTGACTTCTAAAGGTGAACCCTGCGCTGCCTTAAGCAAAAGAGTAAGTGGCTTCATGGACCAAGGTGAATTGGTGGTTGCCAGTGCTTTGACTTATGCAAGGTTTTTAACAGTGTCTTCCATAGCACCCCAATTGTCAAACTGAGGAGACATGGACTGAATAGGCAGGCAAAAAGTTCCTTGAGTCATGAAGTTCAAAGAGTTTTGGTCCATAATCCTTTATGCCAACAGATCAGCTGCAGTATTTCTCAGTAGACAATACTGGCCAACATCACCAGATTTGATTTCTCACACATCTACAGACAATATAAAATGGGAAAAGCAGCCAACATGCTGAAGGGCAGGACCAGCATTCAGAAGAATCCCAACTAACTGGAGGAAGAAGCCAGAAGTGACTTTGTTAAGTTATACAAAGATAAAGTATCCTGCATTGGGAAGGAAAAGATCATACACAGCATCATAGCTGCAGACTGGACCAGCAGCAGCTCTGCAGAAAAGGATTTGGAGACTCTAGGAGACAGCAAGTTCAACAAAAGCCAGCACCCAAAACCAGTGAAAACTAACTGCATTTTTTGAGCTGCATAAGCAAGAACATAAACAGCAGGTCAAGAGAAGCAATTATTCCCCTCTGCTTGCAGTGGTGAGGCCACGTGTCCAGTGCTGCAGCCTTGGGCCATACAGAGCAGGAGGTACCTGCAAGCTGAAGCACATCCAGAGGAAGGCCACTAAAAGGGCTAACATATAAGATGAAAGACATCATTTGTTCAGTCTGGAGACGAAAGGGAGTCCACTACTGCCTTCATCTATGTGACAAGGAATTACACAACAGGTGAAGGCAGATTCTTCTTGGAAAACACAGCAAACACTCAACAGGTAACAGACACAGAATGCCTCAAAGGAAATTCCACATAGACATAAGGAAACTCCTCACCCTGAGGATGGTTGAGCACTAAACAGGATGGAGATTTAACAGCATCTCCAAGCTACCTTGGAGAATTTACAAATTTGACTCGGCAAGGCCCTATTTAACTTTGAAGCTAAAGCAGAAAATGGAGCCTCTCAATCCACAGATCTACTTTCTTTCCCTACAATTCCACATGTTATTGCAAATGAAGTCTTCACATCTATATGTAGTCTATACAGTAAATAATATCTTCCTGGATAGCATAGAAGATTCTTTGCAGTTACTTTGCAGCAAGATGGAAGAGAGACAGTCATGTCCACAACTTCAGACATCTCAAAGATTTCAAACATCTGCCCAAGTCATGAAGATCACCACAGCCACAGCAGCTTTAAGTTACAACACATTGCACAGTAAAATCCATAAAATGCAAAAATCACTGTACAGAAGCAGTACTTTGGGCTCCAGGTGTTCTGAACATTCTGTATACATAAAAGGAATAATTTTATCCTTGGTCAGTGTAGTTAGCTGACCCAAAATTACATGTTTCCTCTCATATGCTACCAAAAAGTTTTGCTCTTCAGCAACTGTATTAACACTGCAATGTATTGACCAGCAGCTGAAAATTCTAGTAGGAAAGGTATATAATCTGGCTGCTTTCCTTTTCCATTAAGATTAGAGAGAACAAGAAGCTACCAACCACAAGGTTTATTCTAAATAGTAACTTTGAATGCACAGGCAGCAAGCTAAGTTAGCATTGTTAACTTATTAACTCAAAATTAAAGGAGCTCAGAACTGACTGAAAAGCAGCACCTCATAAAAGGGAAGTAAGGCAAAACTATAAGGTGTTTTCCAAAGGGAAGGCAAAGAAACCGAGTCCTTCATTTTCTGACAATAAACATAGTGCAAGAACAAGACTAGCTCCGAGTACACACAAACTGAAGTCCTGGGGCATATCCACATCCCCTGATTTTAGCACTCTCTGACAGACAGATGTCAGAGGCTCAAACAACCCACCTGTGCTGCTTAATTTTATCAGCCCCCCTTGAGTTTCATAACTTACTTTCCCAAAACAGTTTCTACCATGAAAAGGCCACACATGCAGCTGGTAAGGAGAGATCCCACAGATTCAATGTGAGAACCACTGTCTGATCACATCTCTTGATGTTTGTGACTGAACACTGGACATCCCATTGAAAGGTGTTGCTCTACCACAAACAGTTACATTTGACATGAGATTTCTTATTATTTTTCATCTGAGACGAAGGGGGCAGTAATGCTGATTATGCAATCTATGTTGAATTTTTAATAGAACTCATTGGAAATAGGATCAATATAAAAGGTCAACCCGCCATAATGCAGTGTGAGACAAAGATAAAGAATAACAATACCAACAAAAAATTAACTTAAGAGCTTATTTTCATGGTCTTCCCATTATACAGTCTTTCCTTCTGGTTTGTTTTTTTCTTTACCCCCCAGCAGTTTTCTCATGGTACATCATTCACAAAGAGTTTATTTGCACATCACCTATTCACTTGCATGTTCCCCTCTCCTATATGCCATATGTTACATTTACTTTAGACTCTCCTGCTCTTAAGAAAAATCAAGTCAGATATGTCTGTAATGGATTCAATAGCAGGATTGGAGTCCAAATTCTTAAGATCAAAAACAGTGCAGTTCTGTGTTGATTCATACAAATGTTTTCTACATTTCCTCTAAGCACATGTCTCTGCATCTTTAGAATCATCAGAAAATTAAAGCACTCACACACCATATATTTCATTATAAAAGTTATAAATTATGAGCTACAGTTTATATCAAGGGACTTATGTATTAAGATATGCAGGTTGAAAAAATGAAATTGTTTTGAACAATTTTGCTTTCTCATTTCTAAGAATGAAGCAAGTTAACTGATCAATAAATTGAGGAAAAACAATCTTAGCAAATGTTCTCTATACATCACTACCAACATACTCCATGCTTTTTTCTTTCCACTATTTTTTTAAAGTTGTATTGAGAGGAATAATCTGCTTGAAATATAAACATCCATCAGTAAATTTATGAGAAGAAAAAAAACATAGAAAATTGTGACCATATTATAAATGAAGACACGAAAAGTGCCACCATGGATTCAGAAAAACAATACAGCAATACATGAAGCTGTTCAAATACGGTACACAGTCAGCATTAATTTTTGAATTTTTCCTTGTATGAAACACATTATCAGCAAGAATCCATTATTTCAATGAAAGTATTGACAAGAAGTATGTCTAAAGATAAAGCTGATTTCGGGGGATGTGAACTTCAGCTTCCCAAATACGAGGCAAAGGAAAATTTGAACAATGCTTTGTATTTATATTAGCACCCCAGATGAATATTGTTTCAGAGGCCAAAACCAGCAATCTAGCTGAAATCTGGTCTACACAATTAAGAAATTCAAGGCTAATACAAGGTATGTCTCAGCTAGTACTGATGTTCAAACAACACACAGCAAACATACCATAGGAAAAAAAAATGTTCATTAACACAACTCATAAGATTGATGGCATCATAATCAGTACTGCATTTTTTCAGTACACTGCTACCAGTACATGAATATGAAATAAGCTCCATAAGTATCTCTGCTCTCTCCTTTGATACATGCATCCTGTCTAACTGTTGCTTCTTAGACATCAGAATTTCCACAGAGAAAATATTCTGCATGCATGATTAAATCAGCAAGTCTCTCTCACACACACACAAAAAAAAAAAAAGGCAAAACCATCAGACTGATATCTTGGGATATCCAGCTAAGGAAGTATTTCCTATTAAGGAATCATCTATCTTGATCAAAACTGTACTTTTGGATCCAACTCCCAATCAAAAATTGGGTTTCTACTTCCTACATACTCATCTTCATTTACTGTTCAGTTACATGAAACAGATATAACTATTTAAACCTAATGCATTTGACAGCTGTATTGTTTAGTAAGAGCCATAATTTGAAAGGATTTGCTGCTATACACAGCTGTCTAGAAAATGAATTCCAAATACCAGCACTGTGAAGTCTGTGCACCATTAAAAAGTCACACATTATATCTTATAAAATAAATAATTTAAAAATAGATTATGAATGTTTTTTCAAAAATTCTGAGATCTAACAGAACACTTCATCCAATTTCATGTTTGGGAAAAAAGTTTCGTTAAGGAGTGCTCTGCTGTGTTTAACCAGCAAATGATGGGTTATAATGATAGTGGGAGACCCAACATGGAGAAAGTAAGAGTGCTTCCTTTGCAAAACTACCTTTGTAATTCAGTTCATGAAACAGATTTTAGAGTTAAATGTCAATTCCAAAAAAAAAAAATCCTAGAATTCCACAAAATATTTGTAACTCCAGGGGGAAAATACCCCCCAGTATAGTCTTCATTTTAAATAAAATTTCAGACAAAAAGTATTTTTTTCTGCAAGTGAGTAAAACTATTGCTTAGAAAGAAAGTATGAACCCTCTTTTTGACACAGCAATGTAAAAAAGGGGTGTTTTTCAGTACCTTCATGACAAAAGAAAAAGCAATAAATACATATAAAATATATATATATATAATATAGCAGCACTACATGGGGAGAAACAAAACAAAAAACCCTTCAGATGAACCACAAACTTTATGGATGTCTGAAGAAGCAGCACACATTTCAGTGGAAAAGCAATTTGGGTTTTGTTTTTTTCTTTTTGAGTTTGTCTTTCTGGTTGGATTCTGGTGAACAGCTTTTAAGTACTATGCCATGTTTTCTTTCAAATGAACGTCGTTGAAAATTCCTGAAAGCATTCTCCAAAGAGCGAGTACACTGACAGCAATGATGAATAAGCTCAGTAATACAGAACACAGCCACATTTCCAAATATAGTGTATCAGCTGGCTTGACAAAGAGAATCATGCCAAAACTGGCAATGAGGGGTGTAAATGATCCATCTCCCTCTCTAATACTGCTATCAAAGAGCAGTTGTGTTGGGTCAGACTCTGAACTGGTTTGCACATCACACACAAAAATAATATTTTAATGAGCTGTAAATTATGCCTCCTCTTGACTTACAGTTTTAAAAAGTGAGCAAGTTTACCTAGCAGCTTTAGAATGTAACCATGAGAAGTCCACACAAAACCTCAGAAGTACTAAAGAATTGCCACTAAGTAAATGCATTTGTGTTGCTTTATTTAAAAAAATAACAATGATTGCTTTAGCATTTAAGAAACCTAATACTTCTGGTATTAGAAAATTTTACTTCATCACAGGACCACACTTCCTTATGGAAGCAATGCCAAGCTTGCATGATAAAACACAGATCTTTCCAAATAATAGGTCAGAAAAAAATTTCCATTTCATCATTAACAAACCCCCCAGTTCACTGTAGTGCTACACAGAGCTGCAGTCAGGTTTGATAGAAAAAAAAATCAAAAGCTCTATCATTCAGCACTGTAAAGACACCTACCTCTCCCTCTCTTTAACTGGGTGAAAATACAAGTTTGCAATCTTTGTTACAAAACTGTGAATATGATCATTGCACTAAGTAAACATTACGTTAATTTTTAACTGTGCTGGATTTAAAAAATTTATCCTACATGATGCAGACCACATGGAATCTGATTTCTTCTGGATGTGTATCTCGCTTTCTTTTCCAGTGGCCTCAGAAAATTCCTGCAGTGCTCTGTCACCCTCCTCATCTCCTCCGGGACTCAGAACAGCTTCAGCTATTACTTTTTTCATTACAGAGCAGTAAACCAACTACCCAAAAATTTGCCAGACTTCTACAATACCAACCAAGTTAGGAATTCCCACAGTAAGAGTTATCTCTCCAAGTTTAACTTTGTTTCAAGGACTCAGCACATTTCAATGCAGTATCTTAACAATGTATCTTTAATTCAGATCCTTGTAGATACTAATTATATTATGTTCTCATTATTACATAATGGTTACCACTTCATGCATCTACTTGGCACACACAGGCACAGATGGCAGAGGGGTGCAGATCTAGAATCTGTATTAGAAGGATACATATGGGTAAACAAGGTCAGACAAGGAGAAGACAAGAGAATTCTCAAGCTAAGCAAAGAGGAAGGAGAGGTGAGTGTTGTAGGTGGGATACGTTCCTTGGCTGCATCGAAAGGGAGGACAGATGAGTGGGGTGCACACAAATGAGGCTTGCAATTTCTTTTTCTAGTTTGACTGCCTAGCCTAAGTCCTTTTCCCCTCTGCTTCAGAGAGGGAAGTGTATCATCTCTTACATCAACATATGTTAAGAAGCCAGGGTCTTAAAGGACAAGCTTAATGCTTATAGGCAACTGACAGGAGCACTCCACTCTGTATGCAGGAGAACACAGTTTTACACTTGATATGACCAGTTCTACACAGAATGCGATCTTTTGCTTCCACTGATCAAGTTTGGTTTTTTCTCCAAAACTTGAATCTTATGACTGTGGCTAAAAAGATAAATACATTTCATAGCAAATAGATGAAATCAAGAAGTGTAAGAACAGTGTGGGCGGAGGAAGAGATCTGTGATCTTTAAGAAAATTCAGCTTATACATTTACAATGAACGCTATGTTTTCTTCTGAAAACCACCTACATCATGTCACTTGGAAACCACATTAACATTCTCATCACTCCTAAGGTATTAATCTAAATGTTCCCACTAAATAAATGACTAATTAGTTACTGATTCAATCCCTTTCCCCCCAGCTCTTTCATCTTTGATGTACTCCACTCTTCTTGCTATTAATTCTTCCCTCCTATGACCGCCTTTTTCTTTTTCTTCCACTTCCTCTACAAACTTGTCCCAAAAGCTGTTCCAAATACAAATGTCATTGAGGTTCACTGTCTGTGTATTTTCTTTCTCCAGCATGTCTCGGTTCTTCTGTTTAAGTTGCAAGCTCTTTTGGACCTTGTGTGATTGTATGGAGGAATAATAACAAGGCAGCCTTTTTATTAAACAGGATCTGAAGTATTTCTGTAACACTGATGACGATGCTGATAGAAATGACCTAAAGAAAGCACTAATAAGATTAATAATAGAAAAACACATATTTTTCCACTTATGACTGCATTCCACTTAAAATACAATGTGAATTAATGCTTCCCTTAGCCATAACCCACACAATTTCCTTGAAGAGCTATCTTTAATACATGTGCTCCTCGTGGCAAGATGCTGTACTTAGAATCAGTCCAATGTACAACACAACTAACACAGGGTGCCCTAGGATCTTCTGCTCTCCCAAAACAACTTGCACCCCTCAAATGCAGCTCCTTCTTGCTAGTTAATCTGAACACTCTATCCTATATAAAATATAGGCCAGCTGCTGAGGCTTTTCATTTGAATGTCAAGTCAAGAAAGCCATCTCCAGCAGCAGCCCACAGCTCCAGATACTCACGCTCTGCAGGAAGAGAGAGATCCTGGAACACACATATATTGGTTACATGCTGCAGTTTTTTTCAATTCTATCTTATGAGGTTCTGCTTACCATTGCCCCCTCCCTTTCTAGTGTCTGCTTCCAGGACTTAAGACCACCCAAAGCCACAGGTCTTCCTCCACAATCTTCTTGATTAAAAAAACACTTACTACATTCCCTCATATGTTCCCATCTACAAAGGACTGCACTGAACAGCATCCACCATCTCCTGGAGGAATAGTAAGAAGTTTTCCTACTCTGTTTCTTTGTAAAGTCTACAGTTTTCATCCTTACCATAGTCTCCTTCATTTTTCTTCTCCCCTCACCCTGTCTTTTACCAGAAGAAAAGTAATAGTGACAGCAATCAAGAGCAGACTACTTAGAGACCTACAGGAAAAGCAGGACAGAGGGATTTTCCTCCATATCTTTACTCTACTTCTTGCAGCCCAAGCTGCAATATAGTAAGCTTCCCTTCTTCAGGAGGCCTATGAAATTACCCAGGGCAGCTTCCCCTACCTCATACACAAATTCACTTTTATTTTCTTTTCAAAGACCTGATTTAACCACATGATCCATTTGCAATAGGACTCTGAACATTTTGTCGCTCAGGTGAAGCAAATTAAATAGGTTGTCACCATCACTTCTTAACAAGAACAGTCTTCCTGAGAAAAAGTCTTTGAAAGCCTCATGTCTTTTGATTCAGTTATTTCCTTCCCATACCTTTTCTCATCTTTCTCACTTAGCAGATGGATTTTACTCCCTTCAGGAAATAAGTACCATTTACCTCTGTCTGCCCTCTCTGGGATACTTGCTTCTCACAAGCATTTCTATTCTTTGAGGAATCTACCTCACCAGTGGTTGTAAGCTTTGCTGTTCTCTAAAGAAGACACAGTACCATATGAAAAGTATGATCATCTAAATAAACGTAACAGATTAAGAATAAATTTTTCCCCCAATGGGGAAAAAATAAAGACTGATACAGGAAATGTATATCTAGCCTTCGCTAATGAAAAGAACTTACTGGCAAAAAAATTATTAGAAATGTATGCCCATGTTCTTAATGCTTCCAAATGAATGTTTCTCTTCCTACAGGATGGGTTTGAGTACAATTACTGTATATGTATGCCACTGCTTTAAAAACAGTTAACATCGACTAAGTAAACAAAAAATTGCTAGATAACATTTTTGCTTTTGTACTTATTCAGAAAAATCCAGTTCTTGCAAAGCATCTGTTTTTCTGCTAGACCATCTTTTTACTTAATTCTTCATATGGGCTGTTTACTAAGGCATAAGACATGACTGACATATGCTTTGATAAACCAGATGTAAAATTTTGATCGTTTGTGAAAACACTACTTACATGTTTTGTCCTGGAAGAGCTGTTTGCTATGGCAGTGTAATCCCAGAATAAACACCCTCAACATATAAAAGAAAGTTTAGAAAAAGTTTAGCTTACAAAATAAGTAAGATTAGTTGTTGTCTAGATCTAGCCTCCCAGGCTCACATAAGGAAACTTCCCAAATGATAAAACCGTAAATACAGAAATGTTAATATTGACCAAAATATTAGCCAGTATGTCATAGAAAGTTACTTTGATTTTACCTGTTATCCTGTGCACATACATACTACACAATGCTTAAGTAAAAATGTTCATATGCTAAGACATGAACTAGTAATTATGTGATACCTTAGCTGTACTTAAACAGCTTTGTAAAGATCTAAATATTCCACAATTTTCAAAAATAGGTCCTGTGATGGCCTAACACAACTGTTCTACTTGCCATTGCAACGTGCCAACAAGGCTCAAAATCACTTCAGTATGTTATTTCAGACAGCAACTCCTTGGCCATGCTGGCATATTTACCAAGGGTCTTAGTGGAAATCTCAATATTAATGATGACTAATAAGATCAAAAACTAGGACCTGCTATCACCATTTCCTGTATTTTGCTTAGTCAGACTACTTTGTAAAAGTAGAAAAAATTAGTTACATTGACAACTATGAAGGCACAAGTTAAAATTAAGCAATACTATGTCAATAGAGGTGCAACAAAACACTGTAACAGACAATACGTTGCTCCAGGGTGAACAGCCAAGAGCAGAAGTTATGTCACAGGTCAAGACAGCTGATGTGCTTTGAAATTCTGGCAAGGCCTTGCATGCAATTAGGACTTTAGAATGATGCTACCTAAGTATATATTTCCATGGCAATTGTTTTTTTAACCCAAAATGTACATTTCACATAGCTCTGTCTTGGTTACTAAGAATCATAGTAATTTCAACGACCAAAAAAGAGGCAGCACCTCTATAAATGGGGGAAAGAACTACTAATAAAAGTTTAACCCATTCCTCCATTTGTGTTACTAAAAAAAAAAAAAGTGTGTGTATACCATCCACTTTCTTTTCAAATCCTCTAGAATGCACAGAAAATATTGATGCAGATTGATGCATATTAATACATACCACTACATATTTGCTGTGACCTGCTTCATATAACTGCTAGAGCAGAAGGAGCATAGCTGAATCGCAAAAAAAAAATTCTTGGGTATCACTATGTAGATTTTTTAAAGTCCTTTTTTAATTGCATTATAGTCACCAGCATAAATAACACATAACTAGGCAATAACATATATTCCAATTAACTGGATTGTCTCAAAGGAAGAGATTTAAAGCTGAAGACACTTAATGCCAAGGACTACTGTTTAATTGCAACAATAATTCCACATAAGTGGAATGCCCTCAAGCAACCTAGTAGCAATTTGGCCCACAATTATTGCTATGCACTGAAAAATTCTCCTCTCAGCTCAGCTTAGTTTTTGCTTTAACACCTTTGCCTACCCTCTGATTTCTACACCTACTGCAACTCCAGTATGATTTACTATTGCCTCCTACACTGCTGCCTTCCAATTAGATAAATACATAGGGCCATCATACTGACAAACCACATCTCCAGTCTCAGCATAGGCACCACATCCTATAAAGGGATGGCCAGAGTCCTGGCACCCTTCCCATGTAGCTAGTTCTCATGTTGAAGTTACCCCTCCAAGCAGCCAGGTGATGCAGGTGTAACCATACATCACATACATCACCTGCATTTTACTGAAAAGAACTTACTACCCACAGAGTCTTTCCAATATGGTTACAAAAAACCTCTTGCAAATCACTCTAATGGAAGGGAGGAAGGAAAGATTATACCCAGAGCAGAAAAGAAGTTTCACAAGCTTTAAGACTTGTTCTAGGCTATGTGGCAACACATGCAATTCTTGCCCTCGAAATGAGTTTCATTATACATTCATGTCTTGTACCGACTTAAATTGGCTGAATGTTTCAATACCGCTGCTGGAAACAAAAAACTACTTAAGTATCTATATTTGGACACTGAATTGACACTACCCAGCGTGCACAATTAAACTGTGCTTGAAATTATAAATATCTGAATTCAGCTACAGTTTCATGTTGCTTCCTGGAATACCTTTTCCTTAAAGAAGGGATTAGAAGCAGTTTTAAAGTAACTGCTGTATTTTTTTTCCAGCTAAGAGCATGAAGCACTGCTGTTCCATCAAGCTTCTGGAGCAGATGAATTCCTTAAAGACGTAGTCAGAGGCGGTAGTGGTGGCACTTCACCCTGACCAGGAGAGTTTAGGATCACTATCAGACCACAAGAAACAAAACATGGTCCAGAAATGTTTATTGAATTCCCAGGGCTTCCAGGCTGCAGCTAGAAACCACAGCAGAAACCAGTGCAAACAACGAAAAGACAAGTTTGGAGAATTCCATTGGGTATTTGTGTACCTCTTCCTAACCCTTCCATGATGTGGGACTAGTTATGGGCTAGTTAATGGGCTTCCTGTTAAAGTTATGCCAGTTAATGGGCTTGCTGTTAAAGCATACAGTGTGCCTTGTACACTTCTGAAAGACACCTGACAGATCATGTTGATATAGGATCATGGCTGCATGGAGGCAAAAAGTTCAGAATGGCACTCCAGCTCCATGAGAATGTGCTGCTCTTTTATCCACACAGAGCGTACACCTGGCCTGCCTTCCTGCTCTGAGTTCAGGGCAGCATCAGCTCATTGAAAACATATATATATATATAAATCTATCACTAATCATTTGTGGAAATAATGAATGAGCATTACTGTCATTCATTCCATGTGAAGTTCGAGGAGTTGAGTGTTTTGTCATACAGTAAGGTCGCACAATGGTTGCCAATGTATAAACTGGAGCAGTGCACAGATTTACTGCAATGCAATTGATAAGAAATACTCCAGGGATGCTCCTTAATAGCTTGTAAGAAACATTTTACCATTTTACATTTATTACAGAGCTGCTTCTTTTGCTGGCAAACCCTTACAGAAGAGATCACAGCCCTCAAGCCCAGTTATGATTACACTTCAATTCACTGCAATTTTAGTGTCCTCAAACCACCCGGGGCAGACCAAGCACTCTGCATTTATAAATCCCAAAAGAGTACTATTTGACAGTTGGGTGAGGAACTTCTGACAACATTTAAGAGCTATGCACATTGAAAAAAAAAAAAAAATTAAGAAGTTTCTGCTATGAATGCCTGATAAGTGATGTAATTGAGAGCTTAACAACTTCAGAAAGTCTTCCAAACCCATTAGCCTTAAGCCCACTCCCTAGCTAGTGGTTAAAATGGTGATTATTCCAGAATGTGTCTAGAAGTTTCAGGTAAAACACTGGCAGTTTTCTGATCTTTTTATTCTAGACCTTGAAAATCAAGCGGCATATTCTTTCAAGCCCCTTCATACCTTTTGGCATTCACAGTTGGCAACTTGAGACCTTACAGTCTCTTCCATGTTTATTCAAACTCTGCAGTGGTTTGAAATAAAGAAACTTTTAACATACACATGTACTGGGCTCTAAGGAACAAGAAAGACACAGCAGTATTAAGTGTTACCTAGCTTCATCCCTGAGCTTTCAGATGTTTCATTAAGTAATAAACAAAATGTATACAGACTATAAGGTACTGTAAACTGCCATCATCTTCTCAGAATGTTAATCTTCACCATTTAGAAGAATGATAGGAGAACTGCTAGGCAGCACTTGTTTCTCTGGTAGGCTCGCAGGTGACAACACAAGCCAAAAAAGAAATATTTTAAACATTTACTTCAGCACACACATTACAAAGTAAGCACATTGCCCACTCCAGTTCTAAAATATCTACGAAGGCCATATCACTTTCTGAACAAAGCTCTTCTCTCTGTATTAAGGCAGAAAGTTACATGTTTTCACAAGGTAACTGCCTCTAGCATACTAATAAACTGTTAACACGCCTGCTGAGTGAGAATCTGTTCTCCTGCCAGGTCTAATTTGGTGCACACCCCTAGTCATTTCACCAACCTATCCCTCTGACCCCCAGCATTCACCGAATCACAGAGTAGGGCTGACCAGACCCCAAAAGCAGTATTTCAAAATGTTCAGATAAAGAGCTGAAAAGATTTCTACAGTCTTCCTACAAAGCTGTAGGAAGCCTGAGCTTGTCTTGCCTCTGACAATCCAAAATTCAACGTTTTTATTTCTAAGTACCTTCCTTCCCAGTTTCCTGGGCCTATCTCATTCCTTCACAGCCAGCAAAGATAATCCACTTGGGCCAGATTCCAGCAGTTTGGACTTTCAACAGTCCCAGGTTCCTGCAGACCCCACATCTTCCATCTCGTCTGAGACCTGCATGGCTTCCTGTGCTGCAGCAAGAACGCAGTTCAAGCAGCAGCCTCAGGGCCTGCTGTCACAGCCACAGCCCCAAGTCCCTCACCAGCAACATCGTTGGGTCTCCTTCAGCCATAAAGGACCACGAAGGGACATTGTGTTAACCAACAAGTCACACCTGCAACACTTGCAAGGTGATACTTATATCCATCAGCCCAAAAAGAAAATTTGTTCCTACTGAATATAATCTCAAACAAGGGAGAAAACAGCAGCATGACTCTTAGAAAAGACTGGCTGTTAGCGTTATGATTCCCAGTTCTTGTAGATGAGTTTCCTGCTACCACAAATAGAACCATTATCTACAAGTCAGGCAAATTTGTAAATAGAGATGACTTCTACTTGGACCGAGTAATTCTTCCTGAGAGACACAAAGGACAGAATTGAATACAAACACAATGGCTATTGTAGCAAAGCTGCACCTGATATCTTGCTGCAGGTGACACTGGTGAATCTCTATCCACCAAAAAAAAAATGCATTCTGGGAGCAGCAGCACTTTCCAAAACTAGACTGGTCATGCCGTAGGCCTGAGGCCAACACATCACATAGGGTCAGGACAGGAGTCTGCAGAAATGTACTCAAACCAGCTTTTTGTTATTAACCTGAACTGTTATATGAGAGTTTTCTGGAAAAGATACAACTTTATCTTTACAGAAGGTAAAATATTCCTCAAAGTTGCACAGAACTTTGCTGTCTTGGAGTGCTACAGTAAAACCCCGGTGTGACAAATAAAACCAGCATCATTACACTAACTTCCCTCTTTCAAACTAGGCATACACCATGCCTTTAAGACTGCAATCTCTGATTACTAGAGTTTGCAAAATCTTTGGCTGTTCATATCATTATATGAAACTCTACACTATACCTCCAAACCACTTAGAGACCAACTCTCAGACACCACAGAATACAGCAAAAATTTTTTGTTTATTAGTCTATTCATTTTTTTCTTCTAAATGCCCAAACTCAAAGTGCAACAGGCCAGGTTTTTTTTTTTTTTATATTCAGGCATGGATTCAAAGACTCAGTAAGCCAGAGAAACAGGTTGAAGAAGCCAGGCATCCTACAGTGACAGAAGGAAATCATAATATTATCTCTCATTGTCTTGAAAACAGGAATTCTATTTTCAAATAGAGCATTGACAAATGCAAAAATTGTAATTTCATGAGCCCTCAGCATCAGCTGGGAACAAATAACTGCTTGAATGCTGACTTTTGGAAACAGGGATAGAGAACAGATACAATCTGAATCTGACAACCACATCAAAACCCAACAGTCATTTTCTGCAACTCTAAGTTTCACAGTTCTATTAGTGTACTCACTGTATCAGCATACAGAGCTTCTCAAATTGGTCTGACAACATCCATTTTACTTGCTCCTGACTGACAGAATCAGGTGCAGCATACCCCAGAGGGAATGGATGCTTCTCTATTTTAAGTAGAGTTAATATATTAATATGCTATCAATGCAACTCTGCTTAGCAAGGGGGAAGATTACACATTGTAGGTGGTCATCCAAAGTAACCAGCCATTTCTTTCTTCACCAGCCAACCCTTATTACTTTCTGCAAGTCTAAAAATACTATCCCAGCACACAAAGTTCCTTAAGCAAAGAAATTCATCCATACACAGCTCAGCTTCCTGCTAAGATGCACTTCATTTCAAAAAGGCAGTTTCCAAAGAAAGCATTATCTATCCAGTTGCAAGACCATAGATACATGCATATATATATATAT